>OZ038506.1:10281368-10326368 GCA_964036315.1 Acanthosepion esculentum | reverse complement strand
GCACAATTATTTTCATATTTTAGACATTTTTTTCTAAAATCATATTCATGAAGAAGTAATTTTTGATGTGAGAATTTGTCCAGACTGCTCTAGGCCATAAAGATAAAACTGATTTTGCTATTCAGACATCAAAGAGGTTATTAAGTCTACACACAGTTTGCTGGCACACTTTTTACAACTATGAAAGGTGCTCCAAAGTAATGCTTTCTGTTTGTTTCCATGGAAACTACAACAGATACAGGGAGCAGAATAACTCTGTTGCATAGAGCAAGTTTTCAGCTACAAAATATCATTTTCCATATAGCCATCACTATTGTCTATGAATTTTTACAAATGGCAAACAAGAGTTTTTATTTTGTGGGTTGAAACACATCTCTGTTTTCTGAAGTTTCCTCATCATCTGTGAGAATATTGTTCAGCATCCACTGCCAAATAGAAAGACTGAATTTACATTACAGTGTGATGTTGGAATAGACATTGCAAGCAATTCCTGCCAGACCATGAAAGAAGTTGGGTGCACCAGGGAGTTGATTTGGGGTTAGTCTTAGATACCAAAAGGGGAAGGATGTAATCTCACACCTACATCCGATTTTACAAGCATGTGAATGAGAATTTTGGACAAATGGATATATAAATTATCAACCAAGAGAAGGAGTTTAGCAGTCTCTAACACGTTTCAGGTGGAGAATGCAAGGTCCACACTTTGAACAGAGATGCAGAACTCAGACAGGCTGGCTAAGATAGGTGACAATTTTATTTCTTTCTTAATCATTTCACCCCAATCAAGGTGCGAATGCCACTAGTGCACAGGGGGTTACAAGGAGTGAAAGTGAAAGAGAAGACTGAGAATAACAAGGATTGAGGAAAAGACAAAAGATGAGTAGGACTCAAGAAGATAGAAGATGGCGAATGATGTTGCATTTAAATTTTTGAAGATTAAAGTTATCAGGGAAGCAAGTAAACGGAAGGGAGTTCCACAGTCGGGAAGTGTGAGAAAAGAAACTGGAGTAGAAGTAGAAGTTGCATTTAGCTATTTCAACAGTAAAAGAGTGGGACCTAAATGCCAATCTAGTAGCACACTTAAATTCATGTTTTTGGGACACCAGCAAAAAAATCTTATCATAGTGGAGTGAATAAAACCAAAGATTCAAATCTAGTTATCATTTTAATGTCACACCACTTCATTATAGCAGTTTAGCACTTTTTTCTTTGTTTATAATGAAATTTTTCTATTTATTAATACTTTGTTCAGCTTTCAGAAGGCATCTTTCACTGTTCCATTGCACTTTCAGATTTTGCCACAGTTCAATTACTATACTTGCTTGATTTTTGCATATTCAATTTGTCCTTTTTAATGACCATATATTCTGTCTATTACAATTGATGCTTAGTCTTTTCTTCTCACTTTCCTTTACTATTGATTGATTTGTTTTTACAGCTTATCAACCCTTTGTAGGTTATTTAAACTTGAGTAAATTATTTACACTATTTATATTCGGAATATTGCCTCATCTTTGTTGTTTTTATCACAGCATTTCAACCATTATGCCCACCAGCCTTCCTCAGGTGTATATAGATCTGGGTAATCTACAGGGAATTCTGAACTGAACCCTTTATTTAATTTACGGGAGTAGACTGCTCTCATTCCACTGCTCATGGAGGACATAACAGGCAAAATGTGATAACAACAACAAAGATGAGGATAATAGTCTGAATATAAATAGTGTCAATAATAACTCCTTGTCCCAGAAATTCAAGCAGAAATTTATACAGACTTACAACCAGCTATAAAATCTCATAAAATAAAAACCTTTTTAAAAACAAATATAACCAATCAGTATTGGGTAAATTGTATGAAAAACTTTGGTCGTAATGAATTTTCCAAAATGAATCAAAAAAAAGTGAAAAATAAAAAACAAATTTCCTCATACTTTATTTATTAGGTTGTCACACACAAAATGACGCATTTTTTGGCTGCTTGTTAATCCAGTCGTCTTACGAAGTAACCTCCTTAGTATATAAAAAATCTTGGCTTATTCCTGACTCTTTTTCTTTCCAGATATTGTTACTCATAAGCCCAATGAAAATGATTACAATGAAACAATGTTGATTAATCTTACTGTCTGAGTACAAACTGGATCATTCTGCCTTGTAGGCATTTCAGAATATCAAGGCAGCTTTTGGTAAATGGTATTGTTGAAATCAGAACTGTACAGAGATGGTTTTCAGAAGTTTTGTTTGGGAGATTATAGTCTTGAAAGTAAACCAAGGGCAAGACCATGATTGGTTATCAGACCTGATCAACTGAATGCTTTGGTTGATCAAAATATGAAAACTGCAGTCAGAAAACTTGCTTCAAAATTCAAAACATCTTGCACAACTGTTTCTCGGCACTTGAAAGTAATTGGAAAAGTAAAGAAACTAGATAGGTTTGTTCTGCATAAACTGAATAAGAATAAAAGAAAATGTTGCTTTGAGGTGTGCTCTCTGTTGCTTTCAAAACTGGAAAAAGAACCATTTTGGCATCAAATCATTACATGTGATGAGAAATGGACACTCTTTGACAACAGTAAGAGATTAGGCCAATGGTTGGAGGCAAGTGAATCACCAAAATAATACCCAAAACTTCCACTGCACCCTAAAAAGTTAATGGTTATTGTATGGTGGTCTTTCAAAGGGGTTATTCATTATTCATTCTTGCCACAAAGGAAAACAATAACAGCAACCTCATACTGTGAAGAAATTGAGTGTATACATGAAAAATTGAAAAAGAAACATTGTAGACTTGTGAATAAGGATGGCCCAATTTTGCTGCACGACAGTGCACAGCCACACATTTTTCAATCAACTGTCAAAAGCTGCATAGCCTGAATTAGGAAATTTTACCTTATCCTCCATATTCACCTGATATCTTTCCTACTGATTCACTTATTTAAGCATTTTGAACCTTTCATATGTAATAAAACATTCTTCAATAAGGAAGAGGTAATCAAAGCATTTGAACAGTTTATCTCATCAAAGGATGAGAATTTTTTTAAAGATGGGATCAAGAATTTTGAGGTACATTGGAGAACATTCATTAACATGTTACCTATTTCGACAAAATAAATTAGATATTTAACATTTCAGAAGTATTTTATTCATTTCCTATAAAGTGAATCATTTCATGAGTGACAATCTAATATAATATGCAAACCAAAGTAATGCACAGAATATGGATCTGATTTTTGAATATGTTTTTTATATTTACTCTTCAGTACACTACTGTACTGTATCAACATTTAGAAATGAATTAGAAATATTATAAATGAGGCAAAAGTGACATTAAATTCATCTGCGTTGTATGTCTGAAGTAGCATTAAATTTATCTGAAGCTGATTGACACAAACCCATTGCTCGTGTTGTATGTCTGAAGTAGCATTAAATTTATCTGAAGCTGACTGACACAAACCCATTACTCGTGTTGTATGTCTGAAGTAGCATTAAATTTATCTGAAGCTGACTGACACAAACCCATTACTCGTGTTGTATGTCTGAAGTAGCATTAAATTTATCTGAAGCTGACTGACACAAACCCATTACTCGTGTTGTATGTCTGAAGTAGCATTAAATTTATCTGAAGCTGACTGACACAAACCCATTACTCGTGTTGTATGTCTGAAGTAGCATTAAATTTATCTGAAGCTGACTGACACAAACCCATTACTCGTGTTGTATGTCTGAAGTAGCATTAAATTTATCTGAAGCTGACTGACACAAACCCATTACTCGTGTTGTATGTCTGAAGTAGCATTAAATTTATCTGAAGCTGACTGACACAAACCCATTACTCGTGTTGTATGTCTGAAGTAGCATTAAATTTATCTGAAGCTGATTGACACAAACCCATTACTCGTGTTGTATGTCTGAAGTAGCATTAAATTTATCTGAAGCTGACTGACACAAACCCATTACTCGTGTTGTATGTCTGAAGTAGCATTAAATTTATCTGAAGCTGATTGACACAAACCCATTACTCGTGTTGTATGTCTGAAGTAGCATTAAATTTATCTGAAGCTGACTGACACAAACCCATTACTCGTGTTGTATGTCTGAAGTAGCATTAAATTTATCTGAAGCTGACTGACACAATCCCATTACTCGTGTTGTATGTCTGAAGTAGCATTAAATTTATCTGAAGCTGACTGACACAAACCCATTACTCGTGTTGTATGTCTGAAGTAGCATTAAATTTATCTGAAGCTGACTGACACAAACCCATTACTCGTGTTGTATGTCTGAAGTAGCATTAAATTTATCTGAAGCTGATTGACACAAACCCATTACTCGTGTTGTATGTCTGAAGTAGCATTAAATTTATCTGAAGCTGATTGACACAAACCCATTACTCGTGTTGTATGTCTGAAGTAGCATTAAATTTATCTGAAGCTGACTGACACAAACCCATTACTCGTGTTGTATGTCTGAAGTAGCATTAAATTTATCTGAAGCTGACTGACACAAACCCATTACTCGTGTTGTATGTCTGAAGTAGCATTAAATTTATCTGAAGCTGACTGACACAATCCCATTACTCGTGTTGTATGTCTGAAGTAGCATTAAATTTATCTGAAGCTGACTGACACAATCCCATTACTCGTGTTGTATGTCTGAAGTAGCATTAAATTTATCTGAAGCTGACTGACACAAACCCATTACTCGTGTTGTATGTCTGAAGTAGCATTAAATTTATCTGAAGCTGACTGACACAATCCCATTACTCGTGTTGTATGTCTGAAGTAGCATTAAATTTATCTGAAGCTGACTGACACAAACCCATTACTCGTGTTGTATGTCTGAAGTAGCATTAAATTTATCTGAAGCTGACTGACACAAACCCATTACTCGTGTTGTATGTCTGAAGTAGCATTAAATTTATCTGAAGCTGACTGACACAAACCCATTACTCGTGTTGTATGTCTGAAGTAGCATTAAATTTATCTGAAGCTGACTGACACAAACCCATTACTCGTGTTGTATGTCTGAAGTAGCATTAAATTTATCTGAAGCTGACTGACACAAACCCATTACTCGTGTTGTATGTCTGAAGTAGCATTAAATTTATCTGAAGCTGACTGACACAAACCCATTACTCGTGTTGTATGTCTGAAGTAGCATTAAATTTATCTGAAGCTGATTGACACAAACCCATTACTCGTGTTGTATGTCTGAAGTAGCATTAAATTTATCTGAAGCTGACTGACACAAACCCATTACTCGTGTTGTATGTCTGAAGTAGCATTAAATTTATCTGAAGCTGATTGACACAAACCCATTACTCGTGTTGTATGTCTGAAGTAGCATTAAATTTATCTGAAGCTGACTGACACAAACCCATTACTCGTGTTGTATGTCTGAAGTAGCATTAAATTTATCTGAAGCTGACTGACACAATCCCATTACTCGTGTTGTATGTCTGAAGTAGCATTAAATTTATCTGAAGCTGACTGACACAAACCCATTACTCGTGTTGTATGTCTGAAGTAGCATTAAATTTATCTGAAGCTGACTGACACAAACCCATTACTCGTGTTGTATGTCTGAAGTAGCATTAAATTTATCTGAAGCTGATTGACACAAACCCATTACTCGTGTTGTATGTCTGAAGTAGCATTAAATTTATCTGAAGCTGATTGACACAAACCCATTACTCGTGTTGTATGTCTGAAGTAGCATTAAATTTATCTGAAGCTGACTGACACAAACCCATTACTCGTGTTGTATGTCTGAAGTAGCATTAAATTTATCTGAAGCTGACTGACACAAACCCATTACTCGTGTTGTATGTCTGAAGTAGCATTAAATTTATCTGAAGCTGACTGACACAATCCCATTACTCGTGTTGTATGTCTGAAGTAGCATTAAATTTATCTGAAGCTGACTGACACAAACCCATTACTCGTGTTGTATGTCTGAAGTAGCATTAAATTTATCTGAAGCTGACTGACACAAACCCATTACTCGTGTTGTATGTCTGAAGTAGCATTAAATTTATCTGAAGCTGACTGACACAAACCCATTACTCGTGTTGTATGTCTGAAGTAGCATTAAATTTATCTGAAGCTGACTGACACAAACCCATTACTCGTGTTGTATGTCTGAAGTAGCATTAAATTTATCTGAAGCTGACTGACACAAACCCATTACTCGTGTTGTATGTCTGAAGTAGCATTAAATTTATCTGAAGCTGATTGACACAAACCCATTACTCGTGTTGTATGTCTGAAGTAGCATTAAATTTATCTGAAGCTGACTGACACAAACCCATTACTCGTGTTGTATGTCTGAAGTAGCATTAAATTTATCTGAAGCTGATTGACACAAACCCATTACTCGTGTTGTATGTCTGAAGTAGCATTAAATTTATCTGAAGCTGACTGACACAAACCCATTACTCGTGTTGTATGTCTGAAGTAGCATTAAATTTATCTGAAGCTGACTGACACAATCCCATTACTCGTGTTGTATGTCTGAAGTAGCATTAAATTTATCTGAAGCTGACTGACACAAACCCATTACTCGTGTTGTATGTCTGAAGTAGCATTAAATTTATCTGAAGCTGACTGACACAAACCCATTACTCGTGTTGTATGTCTGAAGTAGCATTAAATTTATCTGAAGCTGATTGACACAAACCCATTACTCGTGTTGTATGTCTGAAGTAGCATTAAATTTATCTGAAGCTGATTGACACAAACCCATTACTCGTGTTGTATGTCTGAAGTAGCATTAAATTTGTCTGAAGCTGACTGACACAAACCCATTACTCGTGTTGTATGTCTGAAGTAGCATTAAATTTATCTGAAGCTGACTGACACAAACCCATTACTCGTGTTGTATGTCTGAAGTAGCATTAAATTTATCTGAAGCTGACTGACACAATCCCATTACTCGTGTTGTATGTCTGAAGTAGCATTAAATTTATCTGAAGCTGACTGACACAATCCCATTACTCGTGTTGTATGTCTGAAGTAGCATTAAATTTATCTGAAGCTGACTGACACAAACCCATTACTCGTGTTGTATGTCTGAAGTAGCATTAAATTTATCTGAAGCTGACTGACACAATCCCATTACTCGTGTTGTATGTCTGAAGTAGCATTAAATTTATCTGAAGCTGACTGACACAAACCCATTACTCGTGTTGTATGTCTGAAGTAGCATTAAATTTATCTGAAGCTGACTGACACAAACCCATTACTCGTGTTGTATGTCTGAAGTAGCATTAAATTTATCTGAAGCTGACTGACACAAACCCATTACTCGTGTTGTATGTCTGAAGTAGCATTAAATTTATCTGAAGCTGACTGACACAAACCCATTACTCGTGTTGTATGTCTGAAGTAGCATTAAATTTATCTGAAGCTGACTGACACAAACCCATTACTCGTGTTGTATGTCTGAAGTAGCATTAAATTTATCTGAAGCTGACTGACACAAACCCATTACTCGTGTTGTATGTCTGAAGTAGCATTAAATTTATCTGAAGCTGATTGACACAAACCCATTACTCGTGTTGTATGTCTGAAGTAGCATTAAATTTATCTGAAGCTGACTGACACAAACCCATTACTCGTGTTGTATGTCTGAAGTAGCATTAAATTTATCTGAAGCTGATTGACACAAACCCATTACTCGTGTTGTATGTCTGAAGTAGCATTAAATTTATCTGAAGCTGACTGACACAAACCCATTACTCGTGTTGTATGTCTGAAGTAGCATTAAATTTATCTGAAGCTGACTGACACAATCCCATTACTCGTGTTGTATGTCTGAAGTAGCATTAAATTTATCTGAAGCTGACTGACACAAACCCATTACTCGTGTTGTATGTCTGAAGTAGCATTAAATTTATCTGAAGCTGACTGACACAAACCCATTACTCGTGTTGTATGTCTGAAGTAGCATTAAATTTATCTGAAGCTGATTGACACAAACCCATTACTCGTGTTGTATGTCTGAAGTAGCATTAAATTTATCTGAAGCTGATTGACACAAACCCATTACTCGTGTTGTATGTCTGAAGTAGCATTAAATTTATCTGAAGCTGACTGACACAAACCCATTACTCGTGTTGTATGTCTGAAGTAGCATTAAATTTATCTGAAGCTGACTGACACAAACCCATTACTCGTGTTGTATGTCTGAAGTAGCATTAAATTTATCTGAAGCTGACTGACACAATCCCATTACTCGTGTTGTATGTCTGAAGTAGCATTAAATTTATCTGAAGCTGACTGACACAATCCCATTACTCGTGTTGTATGTCTGAAGTAGCATTAAATTTATCTGAAGCTGACTGACACAAACCCATTACTCGTGTTGTATGTCTGAAGTAGCATTAAATTTATCTGAAGCTGACTGACACAATCCCATTACTCGTGTTGTATGTCTGAAGTAGCATTAAATTTATCTGAAGCTGACTGACACAATCCCATTACTCGTGTTGTATGTCTGAAGTAGCATTAAATTTATCTGAAGCTGACTGACACAAACCCATTACTCGTGTTGTATGTCTGAAGTAGCATTAAATTTATCTGAAGCTGACTGACACAAACCCATTACTCGTGTTGTATGTCTGAAGTAGCATTAAATTTATCTGAAGCTGACTGACACAAACCCATTACTCGTGTTGTATGTCTGAAGTAGCATTAAATTTATCTGAAGCTGATTGACACAAACCCATTACTCGTGTTGTATGTCTGAAGTAGCATTAAATTTATCTGAAGCTGACTGACACAATCCCATTACTCGTGTTGTATGTCTGAAGTAGCATTAAATTTATCTGAAGCTGACTGACACAAACCCATTACTCGTGTTGTATGTCTGAAGTAGCATTAAATTTATCTGAAGCTGACTGACACAAACCCATTACTCGTGTTGTATGTCTGAAGTAGCATTAAATTTATCTGAAGCTGACTGACACAAACCCATTACTCGTGTTGTATGTCTGAAGTAGCATTAAATTTATCTGAAGCTGACTGACACAAACCCATTACTCGTGTTGTATGTCTGAAGTAGCATTAAATTTATCTGAAGCTGATTGACACAAACCCATTACTCGTGTTGTATGTCTGAAGTAGCATTAAATTTATCTGAAGCTGATTGACACAAACCCATTACTCGTGTTGTATGTCTGAAGTAGCATTAAATTTATCTGAAGCTGATTGACACAAACCCATTACTCGTGTTGTATGTCTGAAGTAGCATTAAATTTATCTGAAGCTGATTGACACAAACCCATTACTCGTGTTGTATGTCTGAAGTAGCATTAAATTTATCTGAATCTGACTGACACAATCCCATTACTCGTGTTGTATGTCTGAAGTAGCATTAAATTTATCTGAAGCTGACTGACACAAACCCATTACTCGTGTTGTATGTCTGAAGTAGCATTAAATTTATCTGAAGCTGACTGACACAAACCCATTACTCGTGTTGTATGTCTGAAGTAGCATTAAATTTATCTGAAGCTGACTGACACAAACCCATTACTCGGGTTGTATGTCTGAAGTAGCATTAAATTTATCTGAAGCTGACTGACACAAACCCATTACTCGGGTTGTATGTCTGAAGTAGCATTAAATTTATCTGAAGCTGACTGACACAAACCCATTACTCGTGTTGTATGTCTGAAGTAGCATTAAATTTATCTGAAGCTGATTGACACAAACCCATTACTCGTGTTGTATGTCTGAAGTAGCATTAAATTTATCTGAAGCTGACTGACACAAACCCATTACTCGTGTTGTATGTCTGAAGTAGCATTAAATTTATCTGAAGCTGATTGACACAAACCCATTACTCGTGTTGTATGTCTGAAGTAGCATTAAATTTATCTGAAGCTGACTGACACAAACCCATTACTCGTGTTGTATGTCTGAAGTAGCATTAAATTTATCTGAAGCTGACTGACACAAACACATTACTCGTGTTGTATGTCTGAAGTAGCATTAAATTTATCTGAAGCTGACTGACACAAACCCATTACTCGTGTTGTATGTCTGAAGTAGCATTAAATTTATCTGAAGCTGACTGACACAAACCCATTACTCGTGTTGTATGTCTGAAGTAGCATTAAATTTATCTGAAGCTGACTGACACAAACCCATTACTCGTGTTGTATGTCTGAAGTAGCATTAAATTTATCTGAAGCTGATTGACACAATCCCATTACTCGTGTTGTATGTCTGAAGTAGCATTAAATTTATCTGAAGCTGACTGACACAAACCCATTACTCGTGTTGTATGTCTGAAGTAGGATTAAATTTATCTGAAGCTGATTGACACAAACCCATTACTCGTGTTGTATGTCTGAAGTAGCATTAAATTTATCTGAAGCTGACTGACACAAACCCATTACTCGTGTTGTAATGAATATGGACACATGGCACAGTGGATAAAGGTGTTAGTTAGATCCAGCAACAGGACCCAAAGAATTTGTGCTCAATACCCGGTTAAGGTGGTGGAGAACTTGGAGAGGGGAATTAACAAGAGATAACTGATAACTGACATTCATTAAACATGGCACGTGGAACTAGAACAGTCTACCCCAGTGAGTGTAATAAAGTGTCCAGTTCAACATTCCAACCACCTGAAGAAGGCCAGAGTGTACAACAGCCGAAACGTTGTAATAAATATGGCAACAAATATTGAGGGCAATAGTCCAAATAATATAAATAGTGAAAATAATAGCCCTAGTCTACCAGTAATGTCTGCATTCATTCCTGACCATTGACAATATCTTTCTTCTTGAATTTCTAATGCAAATATTGATGTAATTTGCTGAAACAAATTTTTGATTAAATGTTGAAAATTTTGCTGATTAATTCCTCAGTGTTTCTTATTTCCAGAAATATTTGGTGAGTTTAGGAAATAGGTAAAACTAAGCTAATGAGTAGAGAGTATCAGTAAAGTCAGTGGGTATGGATAAGAAATTTAGCTTATGTATATCAAGTTCAGATGCAGTCAGAAGTAATTAGGTTTCATTTTTATCTCAAGTGTCAGAATTGGCTGTGTTATTATCAATGGAATCATTAGAATACATCAAATAAATCCTACCACTGATGTCACAAATTATATTAACAATAAATAATTTCTTCTTTTTATGTGCCGTGTCCCTTCAGGACGTAGGCGATCATGGTTCTCCACTTCTCCCATCCCTTGTAGCCCTCAATAAGTTTTGTCCCTTTGCTACTTCCCCCAGGCCCTGTTCTGTCATCCACTTGCTTAAGCCTGCTAGGTATGTCATGCATTGCTTTCCCTTGTCTCTCTTTCTCTCCGTTTGCCCTGTGAGTATCAGATTCTCCAAGGCTTCCTTTCTCATTACGTGTCCCAGAAATTTCAGCTGAATCTTCCTTATGTTAAGTATAAGCTTCTTCCTTGTTTGCATCCTCTCCAAAACCTCATCATTGCTCACATGCCCGGTCCATGATGATCCTTAGCATTCTTCTGTAGAAAACAATAAATAATAAAATGGTATAAAATACCGGTAAATAAAAAGAAAAAAAAAACAGAAAAGAAAAGAATGGGCAATTCAGATTTTCTTCTGGAAAAACTGGTTTAATATTATTTTTTTTTCTATTTCAGGAACTCATCACTACGCTATATATAGGATTTCTTGGACTAATCTTCTCCTCATATTTTGTCTACCTCGCTGAAAAGGACAATACCAAAGAAGGGAATTCTGCATTCACTAGTTATGCTGATGCCCTTTGGTGGGGTGTTGTAAGTAATCAACATTTTTTTCTTTGTGTAAAATAACCACAACAACAACAACAACAGTAGTAGTAGTAATTCTGAATTACTTTATTCTCATACTGAGATGCAAATACAAAAATACCCTTAGTCACTGGACACTCAGCTGTTTATATAGCACTGGAGGAGGTAACTTACGTCCTCTAGTGTCGGCCTGTGGAAGTTCCCCATTATCTAATGAGACCCTCCATTTTTACTCTACAGTTTGTTGCTTAATTAAAATAAAATTATTTCCATCTTTTCATTCTTGTTTTAACACTGGTAAAAATTTCATATTTAGAAAAATTCCACATATCTATTTGACTTTGTGATAAATAAGCAAATTGTAAATATGACAAAATGATTTCTTTTTAATAGTTGAATATTCTGGCTTCAAAAAATATACTTCAAACAAATTATTTAAATTAGTGACATTTTTTTCTAGATCAAACTCTGGAAAATATTATGAAATCACTCCATATTGGGAGAATTATGGAATCATAAAAAAAAACATAATACTATGTTGTTCCTCTTGTGGGTTTTACAAATTCATTCGGTCATCGACTTCATTAATGGAAAACAACATTCTCCATCAAGATGATTCAGACTTTCTCAAATAGTGGTTGACAGATCAGTTTTGCAGAGTGGAGCTGTGGAAACTTAAGTGAATGAAAATTTGGCCTTGTAAAAATATTCAACTCCTCCACAAAGAAAAAAGAAAAGAAGCAAGCAGATAATATAAATATCTTTTTTTCTATGTACCATTTTCTTTCAGGACATTTGTGATTATGGCTCTCCACAATTTCCTGTCATTTGTAGCTTAGTAAATTTTGTCTTTTTACAATTTTTCCTAAACCTTGTTCTGCTATCCATTTACACAAGCTTGTTAAGTAGTTTACACACTGTTTTCCTCTGTCTTTCTTGCATTCAATATATACTGTGAGTGTCAAATTTTCCAAGCTCTCTTTCCTCATTATGTGCACTAAAAATGTCAACAATTTCTTTGAGATTTTAAGTATAAGTGTCCATTTTGTTTTCATTTTCTCTAAAACTTTGTCATTGCTCACATGTACAGTCCATGGTATTCTCAGCATTCTTCTGCTGAACCACATTTCTGTTACTTCAAGTCTCTTCTTCCTCTGTGAGGAGATTGTCCAGCATTCACTGCATTATAGGAGGACTGATATTACACAACAATCCAGTACTCTTTTCTTTGTTTCTAATTGTTAAGGGAGACAACTCTCCCCTAACAAATCCTTGACTCTTCACGGAAAAAAGGTGTAGTATCAGACAACAACATGGCTGCTGGACAATACGCCACCTGTAGACAGTGAATTGTTTATCCAACCCAATCCTGCTGTATCCTGATTAGAGAATAAAAACGAATATTGTTGTGTTGTAAAATATATTTAACTGTGTTTTCTTATATTTTGTTGTTCCTAATATTTTGAGTTACAACATTAATGAAATTTTTCTGTTCCTTAATACATTGCTTAGCTTTTGGTAGACATCTTTCACTATCTTGATGCATTTTCAGATTTTGGTTTTCCGTTTCTACCCTATTCTATCAGTAATACCTGTATTCATTCCTGACCATTGACAATCCCTTTCTTCTTGATTTTCAATGCATTCCTATACTAAAATAATTTGCTATACATTTACATTATAAATATGATACTCCTATTTTATCAGTAATGCTTGCATTCATTCCTGGCCATTGACAATCCCTTTCTTTTTGATTTTCAATGCATTCTATCAGTAATGTGTTCCCAAATATGTCAGGGTTACCCAACGGTTCTTTGTGATGTACATTATCAAACACTTCTGCATAATCAATAAAACATGGGTTCACATCCGCTTGCATTTTTTATCATTTAACAAATTGCTGAGGTTATTATGACAAATTGTTTCTTTTTCTAGTCAAGTTTCTTCTATGAAGACAGTTTTTGTATAACTGAAAATAGACACAGAAAGATTTCTTAAAGACATCACTTACTACCTTGACTTGAACAGTTACACAAACAGTTACTTTGACTGGCTACTTGATAATTTTTTGTATTTATATCTGGCATGTGGATGTATTATTAAACACAAGAATGTGCGTGAATATTTAACAGGCTCCATTCAAATGAGTGTTAACTGAAGGATATATAAGTTCTAATACTTAATAACTATACATGCTTAAAAGCTAAATTATCATCAAACATTGTACAAAACCATTACTCGGCTACAACAATGAAGTGAGGAGAGAAAAGCATAAGACAAAAGTGGGGAGAGAAGCATAAGAATTTTGATGTCCCTATGTTCAATGGAGCTTATTCAGTAATTTGATTGGATTGTGTATTTTTCAAAAATATAAGCAAAATTAATGATAATATAATAAAGGCTTGTATAGAAATGATAGCCTCATTTCCATTGAGAACTGCAGATTTCATATAGAGCTAGGAGACTATCTTGACCTGAAGTTAGATTTAAATAAAAATGTGGTCAGATTAAATAAAAAACCAAATACACAATTGTATAAAGTGAATAAATTGTCCAAACATCGAGAGAATATACTAAAGTAAATACCAAAAAGTATTTAATTAAAGACTGTCAATTTATTTAACTAGTTAATAGTCAGTGAAATAAAAGATGATTATGAAACATCACTGATATAGAGGTGGGGACTAATTTGAATTAAAGTATAGGTCTAAATAAAGGATTTGGATTAAAATTCCAATTTATATCACCTGAAGTAGGTCAGAGCATACAATAGCCGAAACCTCATGAATATGACAATAAAGATGAGATATATATATATATATATATATACACTATTTACATATATATATATATATATATATATATATATATATACACTATTTACATATATATATATATATATATATATATATATATATAATATAGAAAAACAACTGAAAAGGTTGCAACTTTAAAAAAATTAAATGTTTTTTGTGAAAGTATTTATTTATATTTTTTTTATATATATATATATATATTTGATATTTCAGATCGACCCCGATCTTTCATCAGCAATGACTGTTTTCAGAAGTTTGTTTACAAGTAGCGTCCGTCGCGTGACGCGGATGTCACGTGATATGGAATGCAACTGTGTTTGAATATTTCTAACGTAAATCTAACTGTAGTAATATTTTAGATGTTGTTTAAAAATTTTTTTAACTATATCTAATAAAAAAATTTTTGTTTAACTATTGAAATATTTATAAAGATTTAAAATACCCAAGTCTTTATTTAACCCTAGTTTATATGTATTTTCACAAAAAAACATTCAATTTTTTTTAATTTGCAACTTCTCAGTTGTTTTTTCTATATTATATACATATTAAGAAAGTATACATGGCTTCTCATTATGCGCTATATATATATATATATATATATATATATATATATAATTTAAATAAAAACAAATTACTTTAAGGTTCCATATAATAAATTATTTCACCACAGCCCTTTTAAAGGACCGCGGATAATCAGATTTATTTCCAAATGTTGAAATGAAAAAATGAAAATAAATTTACACATTTATGACGGGCAATAATAAGGAAATTCATGAAGTGGGGGCAGTGTAGGGATAGAGAGACAGCATTGAGTTAGATGTAACATTTCTATTGTTTCAAATTTAAATTTTCGCTGAAATCTATATATATATATATATATATATATATATATATATATATATATATATATATATATATATATATATATATGATGAGCTGTGAAAGGAAAAATATGTTAAATAAAAAATGTTTTAATCAATATATAAAACATCTATTGATGTTATTTGTTCTTGTGCAATTTCTTTGTGTGAAATGATGAAATGTTTTCGTTAGCTGGTGAGAATAAATTCATGCATGGAGAAGGTTCAGTGAAGTGCGTAATTGGGCCTCAGCATTGCCTCCAATGATTACACTTCTTTTTCCAATAAAGATCAGGACCCGTAAAATGTTGTCTTTCCCCATCATTACAACCTGGTTCTTAGCAAAAGATCAATTTATGTTGAGTATCTACAAAATATGGCATGACTGCCTTTCTAGAATAAATATAAAATTAAGGAAAAAAAGGTCATCCATTGTTTTTCTCTTAAAATGTAGTTAGGAAAAAAAAAAGGGAGGAGATGAAAAAACTTTTCCTCCAGAAAGCTATTAACCAAAAGAGACTCATTATCATGGAATCATGAGTAATTTTCTAGAAGTAGTTCATCATTTACTATTGTATTATGTAACATATATCTTTATTTTTTTTTCTATTAATCTTTAATCTATAATCACTTAGTATTTTCAGGACGAATATGCTACTTTGCCTTTTCCATTATTCTATGTATTATATACATTACATCACAACTATAAAATAAAATGCAATATGTGTTCATATATATATATATATATATATATATATATATATATATATATATATATAAAATAGATAGGTTAGTTAATAAAACAAGGACAAACAAAAAGGTACCAATATAATCAGTACAATAAACATTTATTAAAAATTAATTAACCATATGACAGAAATGAAGCACGGAAAGAAGGGTTTTAAGTTCAGAATTTTTGGACACACCTGTGTTCTTCATCAATGAACTGAGAAATAAACAAAGAAATGGGAATTACTCACCGACAGATGTTTTTGTAGACAGTGTATTTTCTGGTGGAAATCATATTGTTAGCAAAAACCTGATCTCTGTCTGATTCCTTGATGTGCAAAACTTTTTACGAAAATAAATTAAAAATTTTGATTGGTATAAAAGCAGGTCTATTATTACTAATGGGCAAAGTGGGGTAGTGAGATTGTAACACACACACATATATATATATATATATATATATATATATATATATATATATATATATATATATATATATGAAGAAATATAGTCTTAAAATGTGCTATATTTATGGGATAAAGTGCTCAATATCAGATAGAGCGTGTGTAAATATAAAAGTGAACATAGAAGTCAACACTTAGAGGCGACAGTCTGTTTCATGCTAGTGCAATCGTCAGGCAACAAGAGTTATATATATATATATATATATATATATATATATATATATATATATATATATATATATATATATGATAAAATATATTTTTAAGGTATGCTATATTTATGGGTTAAAGAGTTCAATATTAAGGATAGTGTGTATGTAAATATAAAAGTGAACATTGCACTCAACACCCATATATATACTGGGTGTAACAGCAAAATTGTCCAATTGTTAGATTAAGCTTTGAACCATTGTATCTTAGAAATGATTAAAGATATCTTACTGGATTTCTCTGAGGTTTTGTAACACTATTTTTATTCTACTTTGAGCAATAAGCATGTATAATTACTCTCCAGGCTAAACAGAAGCTTTCCCCAAAGCTCTAGAATATACCACATTCTTGGTTGTACCTTGTGAATTTAGAATAAAAAGCTTGTTTCTATTGCCAACTCTTGAATATCCAATATATAACTCTGTCCATAGTTGAAGAAGATAGAATCCAGCCACTTTTAGGGATTGTCCTTGAGCTTGGCTAATAGGCAGGACAAAACTTTTACTCTGACTGGGAATTGAAGATGACAAAATTCAAACACTAAGTCTGGAAGGATGAGTGGAATTCTTGGAATTAACACAGTCTCTCCTTTGCCTTGACTAGTAATGTAGAGAAAAATGGTGATGAGGGGGGGGGAGGTCAAAAAGTGCAGTGCGGTGCTCGCCGGCAGGCCAGCTATTTTTTCTTCTTCTTCGGTCGCCTCAAGGAAATGGACTGTGTGGCTCCCTTTCTCAGCCGTTACACTGGGCAGTTGTGAAACAGACACCAACTCAGCCACGCTTACTTTAACTTTCTCTTTGTCCGTCTGTCAATCCGTATGTGCAGCTCTAGTGCACACAGTCCGCCAAATGACTTCGGTTCTGTCGTGCTGCTGGCACCTTGCTTTTTATGCTATTCCAATACGGCCAAAATTTGCATGTGTGCAAATATCGTCTCATTTTGGACGAGATCGGCGTGCATAAATTGTGTCTTCAATAGTGGCCACATTTCTTTTTGTCATCACTTTGCAGGCAAGACACATTCGTGCTCGTTTCAATTCAGGGGTAAGTCATGTCTTTCATCACAAGTAATAATTTCAGCTTCAAAAAGATGAGGCATCATTTTCTTGATAATTAACCTTGTGCCATTACACAACTTTGGTGGCTCCAAATTCCTCAGGAGCATAATTGGAGCACCTTCCTTCAATGTGAGTTTGTGAGAGAGCATGCCAAGTGGATCCAAGGAGTTAAGGCATTCAGTAGGATACTCTACTGTTTCATTAAGGTCCACAGTGGAGTCAATTGAACAGTAGCACTTTTCTTCAGAGGAATTTCTTGAAGCATCTTCTAGTTTACTGCATGAACTGTTTCATTTCTTGGTGATAGAATTTCTCTTTCACACAGCTACTCCGTGTCCTGGAATTTTTGGTTAATATTCGGAAAAAAACTTTGTTGATGAGATCATCCAGTGTGTTGACTTGAACTCCCCAACCCTGTGAAAAGCTGATTTCTCCTTCAGTATCCGGTGGATTATTCCTATTACCAATTCTGAGAAGCTGAGCTGCAAACCTCTTAGAATTCAGGTCTCCATGAAGTCTAGCTCTCATGTTGGTTCGAAGTTAAAGTCTTTGCAAATGTAAAAAAATGTTAAGCCTACATTCGGTTCATCTTCTGCTGTTCCTCCACTTATAACTGATAAAGTATGCCTAAAGTCTCCAGATAAAAGAAATGTTACTCCTCCCATGAGCTTTTTGTTCTGCCTGATATCCTGCAAGGTTCTGTCAATTACTTAAAATGCTCCTTTGTTGGCCAATGTGCACTCATCTCACACAATGTGACTGCTGAAGAAGTTTGGCTACACTGGTGACCCATTTTAAATTGCAAACAGTCCTCATTGTAGTGTAGATTTAGTGGAATCTTGAAGGTTGGATGAGCAGTCTGTCAGAGTTAGCTCCTCCTTAGTTCCCTAATTCTTCAACAGGGATCTCTCTCCCCATACTATAAATACTGGGCGACTTCTTGCCTTGATCTTTTTCCCCTGAGGCCTCGGGCCGCATTCCACCTCGTGTGGAGGTAATTCTTTCTCTTTTTTCTTCATTTCAGCTAATACCACTATGTGAGCTCTCACAAAATACAGCATTTCCCAAATTCTGGGAACACGCTAAGAACATTACCAACATACACATACGTACGAACATTCACCACAATACACACATGCAAATATCCACACACTAACACAATGTAACTGTTCATGTGCTTGTAATTTGTTGTTAATATATATATTTGTTTATATATATATATATCGGTCTTGTTTGTTTTCTTTGTCTTCTTTGGACTTATTAATTAAAGTCCAACATTTTCATGTAGCTGGACTTTCTAGCAGGAAATATAAACGCACGTGTTTTCTTTACATCTTCACCCCCCCCCATCCTCTACAAGCCCTTTCACCAGGAAGAAGAGGCCGCAATTCCTGATGAAGCAACAGCTAGTGCAATTTTCCTCTGAACACTAACTGCAGATAAAAGAAGACACTATTATTAAAAGCTTTTCCTATACCGTCCAAGAGCATCAAGAAAAATATTCATCAACTGGCATTGTTCACATCAGATAAAATCATCTCATAAACATCTCTCTGACCAGTATTTACATTAGTCGGACTATTGTCCTCATCTTTGTCGCCATATTTGTCACAACGTTTCGGCCGTTGTACGCTCCGGCCTTCTTCAGGTGGTTGGAATTTCGAACCGAACCCTTTATTTCGATCACTGGGGTAGACTGTTCTAGTTCCATGAGCCATGTTTGATGGATGTCAGTTATCTCCTGGTAATTTTCCCTCTGAAAGTTCTCCACTGCCTGAACCGGGTATTGAACTCACATTCTTTGGGTCTGTCACTGGATCTAACCAACGCCTTTATCCACTGTGCCATGTGTCCTTGAGGACAAACATGGCTCGTGGAACTAGAACAGTCTACCCCAGTGATCGAAATAAAGGGTTCAGTTCGAAATTCCAATCACCTGAAGAAGGCCGGAGCGTACAACGGCCGAAACGTTGTGACAAATATGGCGACAAAGATGAGGACAATAGTCCGACTAATGTAAATACTGTACATAATACCTCATCTCAGAAATATAGACAGATCTCTCTGACCCTAAGTAAGGGGAGACTTATTTGTAACAATAGACTGTTGAAGTTCCTCCGAATTATATCCTGATTCCCTTGAGAGTTCTCTGTTCACAGGCCCAGCTTCTCTATTGGCTTTTGGCATTCCAAAATCTTGTAATTCTTTTTGAGCAAGGTTCATTACTCTGTCTTCCAGTTCACATAATCCAATATTTGCAATTTGATCATTAATTTCAATTTCAATTCCAGGTGGAGAACATCTTCACACGAATCTTCCTTTCAGATTCAATTTTGGCATACATATAAACCAAAATTTGGTTAAATAGCTGCTTATATCTTAAAAGGTGATTGTAATGTTGGCTTCCAACCATAATTCTGTAGCAATAAAAAGTCTTGGCATGATGTCTTCTTTGGTAGCTTCCTTCCTGTTTCAGGATCTGTTTTATTCAGCAGAAAGTGATATCTATTTGTTCCTTGCCAAAAAAGCAAGGGATATTGAAGAGTATCATAATTCTTACGAGTTTCTAAAACTTTCGTAAGGTGTCCATCCTGTTTCCCCAGAACAATATCTCTCTTCTCAAAGTCTTGGCCCACCATTAGGATACCCACTTCACTTGTTGACCTGTTGTACCTTTTGCTATGTTCACCAACTGGAGTCCTATCAGCTCTAATCACCTGTCTGACATCATCCGTTCAGCCCTTTGCATAGAAGACTTGAAATCCCTCACATATCCATTGTGCTGATGGAGGAGCTCCTGCATTTCAAGGCTTGTCTCTAGTTTCAGGTTTTGGAACATATTTCTCCTGATCTGAGTCTGGGTGTGTTGATCTTCAATGAAATATATTTGTAGAAATTTCTTAGGTTCATTAGGCAAAGGAAGCAGTGATCCTATTCTGTGTGTCACTTGGCCTTCAATTCTGAAAGTCGTTTTCCATTCAGGAAGAGTTGCATCTTTAGTTCCAAATGAGGTCAAAGCAATTACTATAGCTTCTGAGATTCTTCAGAAATTCTATCCAGCAATGACTTCAAGCCTGATCTTGCCATTTCCACAGCAAATTCCTCCAGATTAATCGTCGAAGAGTGAAAGCATTCCTGTTCCATCTCACCAACACAATTCAATTGATGTTCATAATACCTCTCATTTGAATCATATCTGAAGGATAATAATTTCAATCTCTCATAATTAGCTCTTCTAAAAGCTCTTAATCTTGCAGATTCAGATTCTTGCTGTCGCTGGATTTGATCAGGGGTAAGAGAAGCTCTTGAATTTCTTTGTCTTGCACCATTGCCTTCCCATCTTTTTGAGGCCTCTAGTGATTCCAACTTTCTGGAAGCCTTTTTCTGTAGTGCATCAGCTGCTCTTTCCTCAGAAATCTGTGATTATCGTATTTGCTTACTGTAGGCATCAGCCATTCTTTGTTTAAGAGTCTGTGAACTCTGTTCTTCATGTTTACGAGCAGAATCAACTGTTTTTTGATCAGAAGTGTGAGATATCCATACTCTTCATTTCCAGACTGTATCTGCTTCCTTCTTCTCTTTAGAACTTTGATACTTTCTCTTCCGTGGCATTTCTGTGTATCTACACAAAAGTTAATACTGGGTGAATATGGTGATGTGTCTGGATTCAAGCACATTTGGGTTGAGAATCACATTTGACTCAATGATGGAAATTAGGATCTTGGATTTTTATTCCCATCAATTGCAACAAAAAGGCAATTTGAATTCAAACAATTAATAAGGAATCATTTTCTAAAGCTTTTGCTCAATTCTAAATTTAAATTTATCTGTAAAAAGGCTCTTATTTGTCCATTTTATTTACAATTACTCACCAGTTCTTATGCATGATTCACTTTTTTGATTATTTAATTTAATATAGAATTCATTCATTTCTAAATTCACCATGTGCATAATGAAATTAGCCAGTGTTGAATTCATTCATAAAATAAAAAATTATGACAATGTTTTTATAATTTATACTAGCAATGTAGTATGAAAACTAAGAGCAAGTCAACCATGCATACCGTGTAAAAGACATGTCATGAGATAACTAATTAATTATAAAATATCAGACAGATACCGATCTTTGTTCAATTTTACACGTTTAGTAGACACCATCTGACTGAATCACATATTAATTTGCTAATGAAATCTTTATTTGAAAACATAATTTGGCATAATCTTTCTTCATATATGATGCTGAGTTCTGTTGAGTGTATCTTTTCACAAATGTAAATTTTGACTGTAAATGAGGATATAAAAAAAGGTGCCTAATAAGGTGACAGGCAGAATGGTTTACTGCTGTATCACGTAGGTGACACGTTTTACTTGAGTAAAAAGGAAATGAATTACAGGAATTGATTACAAGCCAGAAGAAACAAAAAGTTTACAAACTTTTTTCTACATTGTTTATAGTCGAAAATGAGAAAGAGAAGCAGAAGGGGCATTAAAATCTCTTTACAAAACAAGAAATATCACAGATTTTGACATTAGTAAAGTCATGACAAATTTAAATATAATTTCTCATCCATCCATATTTCTCTAAGAAAAATCACAAAACAATGCAGACAAATGATATTACCACAAATATATCCATTTTGTAAGCACACAAGATATTTATTCTCTCCCCCCACTAGGACGAGATGTGACACAAGGTCTATTTTTAGGTGGGGACCCGAGTGCGTATGCCTGGGGCAGGAACAAAAATTCCCCTCAGCCCCCACAACTGTCAGTTGCGTTGGTCTCTGTGCGAACACTGATCCCTCCCTCTGGTGCAATGGGAGGGCATGGCCTCAGGTAGCTGTCCCCAGGGCTGGGCACCTCTTCAGTATAATTTTCTCAGTTGCCCCTCTGTCCTTTGACAGGGAACCCTCTGAGCACACTCTGTCCAAATACAGGGACGCAACTGAGAGATGATAAGTAAACATGAACTTACTCCAAAAGAGTAAGTTACACAAATGTTTTGTAAGCACACAAACAAAAAAAAATTTTAAATTTAAAAAAATTTTTAAATTTTCTTTTTAATCAAATTCACCCCATGCAACGCAGTAAAGCCACTAAGACATAAGGGGTTACTGAGTGTGAAAGAATAAGAAAAAACGGAAACATTATGAAGGAGCGAGAACAATAGAAGACTAATAAAAAAGACAGTAGATAATGATTGATATAAGTTTTATAGACCAAACTTGTCTGGAAAGCATGGAGCCGGAAATGTTCCACAAGTGAGAAGTGTGAGAAAAGAAACTTTTAGCATAGAACTTATGGTTACATCTAGCTAATTCAACTGTGAATTGATAAGACTTTGTTGCTAATCTAGAACTGTGCTTAAATTCGTAAAGTCTAGGTATCATAGTGAAGAGCTTATCCGAACAATTACCGTGAAAATATTTATAGGAAAAACAATGTAGGTAGCTACATTACAGTTGTGGGAAAGTGACTGAGGCTGAGATACCAGGTTAGAACCAGTAATATTTCTCATTCATCTTTGGATTTTATCAAGCATCTCTAAAGATGCAGCAGGAGTACCAGTCTAGATGTGTCAGCAATATTTGCAGCATGGGTGATTGCTAGACTTACAAATATGTAAGATAGATTCTGGTGAGAAAAATTCTTTCCCACGATACAGAGAACCAACTTTCTTAGCAGCAGACCTAGCAATGCATTCAATATAATCTTCCCACTGGGAATGTTAGCTTGAGAAAGCGCAGCGAGTCATTCTCCCGGGGTTAGCATCAGTTATGCTGATGAAAGGCAGAAAGGGATCTCTCAGGTGATTAATGGAGGGTAGTTTTGTTTTGGAATAGATTTAAATAGCTTAAAAGGTTGCATGTTTACAGATCTTTCCTATTAGATTTATTGAGGATAAACTGGAGTCTATCTCATTGAAAAATTGCCAGAAAAGTTGCTGCCTATCCAACTAATAATAATTTAATTTAGAAATGAAAATATGGGATAACATTATGATTACACAACAAAATTAACAAACAGTGATGAGTAAGTGATGGTAAATGAATGGAAATGATAAAAATGATTTTTAATTCATTTTGTTAAAGCACGTGACAATCCACAGATAATAAAGAAAAAGAATCTGTAGAGAGGCTTGGTTTGGTTTGTTTTATGGCATATCAACCACAATGGATTACTTAATACTGACAATTTTTATTGCTGGTAATATTTTTTTTTCAAAAATTTATTGCTGGTAAAAAATTTTTTCCTTCAAAAATCTATTTCTGGTAATATTTTTTTTTCATAATGTGTTGATGGTAATATTTTTTCCAAAAATGTATAGTTAATAATGTTTTTTTGTTTTTTTTTTTCAAAAATGTATAGCTGGTAATATATATATATATATATATATATATATATTTTTTTTTTTAAATGTATAGCTGGTAATATATTTTTGGGGTTTTGTTTTGTGGTGTATCATCCTCAATGACAAGATTTTTATTTCTACTAATATTTTTTTTCCCAAAATGTATTGCTGGTAAGTTTGTTTTATTTTTTTAAATGTATAGATGGTAATAATTTTTCTTCAAAAATTTATTGCTGATAATAATTTTTTACAAAGTTAATCATTTTTTACAAAAATGTATTGCTGGTATTAAAACCTAATTTTACACTTTCATAGTGTTTTGAACCCAGTTTGCGGGTGGGTTAACTATTTACCCAAAGCTGGGACCCTAACAGGTTACCATCTGGGTCAGGGTGCACCTGGGAACACTAGCAATTAAGAGGTGGTTCCATTCTTCTCAAAACCTGATCAAAGGCCTTGCTGTTCGATGTAGTTAATCATCTTACCCAGGATGCAGCTTGATTGCTTATGTCATGAAAATATATGGCATTAAAAAATGAGAGAGAGAAAAGCTACGATGAATTGAAAACAAAGGCAATAGAAAACTACTTCACTGTCTTTCTCAAGAAGTCAGGGCAGTTCACAGATAACAAAGAATAGGAATCTGTGAAGATCCATGATCGCCTCTGTCTTGAAGGGACATTGCATTTTAAAAATAAGATGCTAATGTTAGTAAAAATGAATAAAGAATTACACTGGTGGCTTGATGGCGGGAAAGGACTGACTGATGATAAAATTCATTATAGCTAAAACCAAACTAGTAACATTCCAGACCCAGGATGTGTGTCCTCTCAGGTATGTTTTTTGCTTTGAAAATCTATTGGAAGTCAAGCTCCCACCAGACCTCAAGTAGAACTCATATATATGATTTATTGCTAGAAATGCTGGTAATGCTGTCATAATGAAAATGTTGCCATATCTAGACTGGAGTTTCCCAGTCCATACTTTCCTATCTTAATGTTCAAAAGTGTCTATGCAGTCTTGTGGGTGATGAATTATTTTATACCCTACAATCTCTTCTCCACAGACAAAATGTTGCACGCCTCTTGCTGTACTGTAGTTATGTTCCACCAGAACTGGCTTTTGCAGGTGGGATCCACCATGCCATGCACACAAGGATAAATCATCCTTGTTCCCCTCTTATTCCAATATATATAAATGAAAGTTATTTTATTTCCACATCACCAAGCAGACCCTGAGCTTTCACCTCTCATGATGGATGGGTGTGGTCTCTTAAGGAGGCTCCTTGCCTTGAACATCTATTTGGACTCAAACTCACCCTAGACCTCAAATGGAATTTATATATTCAAACTATTGCTAAAGATGGTGGGAAACAGTCTGTTCATTGTACAGCTGCAGTAAGTATCTGGCTCCACCTGCCATGCTCTATCTTTACAAGAGCCAGGTCAGATAAAAAATGGAGTATTGCTGCCATGGAAGGTCTAGCTTATAAAATTCATTATGGCTAAAACCAAACTAGTAACATAGTAAAATAGTGTTCAAAAGTATCTATACAGCCTTGTGGGTGATGAATTATTTTATACCCTACAATCCCTCCCCCACAGACAAAATGTCACAAGCTTTTTGCTACTCTATTGCTATTTTCATGATAAGTGTCCTGACAAGCTACATTCCTTGGTTCCACCATCCCTGACCTTTGCAGCTGGGACCTGCCCTGCCACACACATAAGTAGGAATCATCCCCAATTCCTTTGTATTTTATTAGTGAGAAGTTGCACTCTGCTTCTCCCCAAGAACTGCTGTTTATAGGAACAGACTGCTGGCAGAATGCTTACAATCTTGATCTCTTCAAGTCTAGGGTTAACCATTATCTTTCCTACATAACCTCATGAACTGCAATTCTTGCTTCTTCTTATGTTCCTACAACATCATACAATAATCTTCTACATTGTGTGGCTCTTGGGCCTTGTACTGAACCTTAGTATAAAAAAAAGTATAATCTGCCATCAGTTTTAAATTAATATACATTTTTTGGAAATTAGATAACATTAGTTTTTATAATTTCTCTTGCTATACTTATGTAAATGCTTGTGGGTGTATGTACTTCTTGTGTTTGAAGAAGGTGCAAGAATTCGGAATTTGAAACAATGCTGTTGAACTGCTTGATTAATGAAATGTAGAAGGTGGCAAATCCTAATTGGTTGTGTTGTCATGGCGAAAAAGAGTGGGAAGAAAAAGTGCCCTGTGAAAGATTTTAACTGGAGTGATGTTGTGTATGAATATCTCATAATTGGCATGTGCTTGATTGGAATTTGCTCTTGTGTTTTAGCAACCAAAACTAGGCATCTTTTCTTCCATTTTGGACCGTTTCCATTTGACTTCTTTATTTATGATGGAGTGTGTCACACAAAAAGGACACATACTTAGAATCAGAAAGAAAAAGATGAAATTTCCATGACACATAATGAGGAAAGAAAGCTTGGAAAACTTGACACTCACAGGACATATTGAGAGCAAGTGAGGGAAACAGAGCATGACGTAACCAACAATGGATGGCAGGGACTGAAATGGATAGTAAAAAGACAAACATTGATAAGAACTACAAAGCATAGGAAGTTGTGAAGAGCCATAATTAAATACACACCCTGAAAGAACACAGCACATAGAAGGATATAGAAATATGTAAATTGGATAGCATTAGTCTTTGTAATTTCTCTTGCTATACTTGTGCAAATGTTTCTGGATGTATGGACTTGAGTTTGAAGGCACAAGAATCGGGAATTTGAAACCATGTTGCTGAACTGCTTGATTAATGAAATGTAGAAGGCGGCAAATCCTGATTGGTTGTGTTGTCATGACAAAAAGACTGGCAAGAAAAAAGCGGATGTGAAAAAATTTGATCAGAGTGAAGTGATGGTGTGTGTGATTTTCCTCATAATTAGTGCTTGATTGAAATTACCTTTTTGTCTTAATGACCAAAACTAGGCACATTTTCTTCCATTTCAGACCATTTTTTTTGTTTTATCTCTTTTTGTTATTAAATGGTGGGTGTACTTAGTTGTGTCATGTCATTTTCAAAGGTCACAGGACATGTTGCCAGTTTACCAACATTCTGTTGAAGTATATCTATTACACAGTGGGCTATGATAAGTTTGTAGCCACCCTTGATTATAGCAATTTTGGGTTGTGTAATAAAGTCTCTTCTTTTTTTTCCAGACAATAACGTGTTAGTATCAAGCTACTCTCATCTATGGGTGATAGTTGACTTATATTTTGCAATGAAAGTTTACGGAAGTAAGGAAATTAGTGAATTTCAACAAGGGCAAATAATAAGATAGCATCAGTGTAGTAAGTCAAATAGAGAAATTGCTTGGTTTTTCCAGGTTAATCATCATTAATATTGTCAAGAAATTTAATGAAAAAGACCATTGTCATGTGGAACAACATTCAGGAAGACCAAGCATTGGTTCTGAGTGAACAAAAAGTGTGCTGAAGAGGAAAGTCATCAGAGACTGTAGTCAGAGCATCAAAGATGTCGCTAACAGCATGAAAATGTCACCATATGTGGTGAGAAAGACTCTGAAAGAGCTAGACTATCAAAGAAGAGTTGCAAGAAAGAAGCCCTTGATTTCAGAGGTTAACAGGTACAGGCATATGGACTGGGTAAGAGAATTCAAGAGAAAAGATTATCAATTTTGGCAGTTTGTAATTTGGTCAGATGAAAGTAAATTCTACCAATATTTAAATTCAAGATGGGTTTATGTTTGGAGAAATCAGAATGAGACTTGGAACTGAAAGTCTGCAGGTGACCATGAAACATGGGGTACTGGGGTAATGATGTAGGGTGCTGTTTGATTTGGAGAGAAATCTGAGCTGATTCTTGTTGACAAAGCAGTTGAATTGTCCAAAATGCTGTCAAATATTAGAGAAAGGACTACTCCCACTGTTTGAAACCAATCAGATTGACAAGAATGTTTACCTTTTTCAAGAAGATGGAGCACCATGTCATATGAGCAAAGTAGCAAAGGCCTGAAAGGAATTGCAAGGTATCAAGTCACTGCCATGGGTAGCCCAAAATCCTGACATGAATTGTATAGAGTACGACTGAGAGCACCTTGACCAAAAAGTTCAATAGCGTGCAACCAAAATCACGTTGGTGGCAACCCTTAAAGAAACATTGATAAAGGAGTGACAAAATATGACTCAGACGATTGTTGATAACTTGATCAAATCCATGAAAAATCGAATACAAGCACTGAAACTAGCAAATGGAGGACCTACTCCATACTAGTTCCAAATACTGTTTGTTTATGTTGAATAGGGATTACATAATTAAATTTTGAAATTGGATGTTTGTTTCTCCTGGCTAAAAACTTTTCTTAGGCCACTATAGAAGAGATATTTAGTGTTTGTATGGTGATAGTATTGTGATTGCATAGGATGTTTTATTAAACAAGAGATAGAAATTAAATTAGGAATAATATTGTATGTATAGCAAGTTTTTTTTATTGCCTTAGCAAAACTAAATAGGAAGAATATAAAATGGGGTAAACAGAAGTGTGAGTATATTGATATGTCCTTATATGATATGCATAATGACCTACTGCAGATGTTGAGAGACTTACATGAGAAAAAGTTTCTTGTTGGTTTAGTAGTTATCAGTTTAGGACATTTGTATGCTGTGTTGTATACATTGTGACATTTACAAAGGATTAAGAAATCCCTCAGAGGAACAACATCTTGTCTCTTCAGCATCCTGTGGGTAGAGAGAGAGAGAAGTTGTGCCCTTTTCTTCCATACTGCGCTATGACAATGTTATTGATTAGTCCCTATCAAAAGTTCCCTGACAGACAAGTGGGATAAGCACACAGACATAAAATTAAAGGTTAATTTAGTCCAATAGATAATAAGTTTTTGCAGGACAGTGTTATCTGTTGGTAGGTTCTATGTCCTATGTCACTTCAGGATGTAGGTGATCATGGCTCTCCACAACTTTCAATCCTTTGTAGCTCTTAGTAATGTTTTTTTTTTTTTACATTGTTTGCATCTTGGTCATTTTCTCTTGCCAACAACTATACATTCTGTTCCTACAAATGAGAGTTAGTCTTTTGTTCTTGCTTTCCTTTACTGTCTTGTTTAGGAGGTCCTGTAATTTTCTTTCTGTGTCTGCCAATCAATATCTTATATTGTTAAGATTGCATCTGTTGGTAGATAGCAGAGTGTATCAGAGCCTAAATCTCTGACACTTTTTGTGGCTATTGGTTTTTTAAAATATAGAATTCATTAAGAGATACGGAAATTGCTCATTTGGTAAAGTTTTATTTTAGATTTGAACTCTCAGCCATTAAACATTTCTTATGTATACATTTCTGATTTGATCAAATGACACAAGGAACAAAACAGATATTAATCTTTTATTTCAGATGAAAAGCCGAAAATACTTGAAATGATTATAATCTGTTCTAATTCAGAAAGGATTAGGATTAATTGATTGAGATTTGTTTGCTAATCCCTTATCAACCCTGTTAAAACAGGATCTTGCTCAATAAACTGAGTGGCAGCACTTCACAAAAACAAATAGAAAAAAGTTCCCTGACGAGACATTTCAGTAAACTTAAATAATATCTAAAGGTTAAATCTGCTTTAGCAGGAAGGGAGACAAGCTACTACCACTGCTTAGAACACATCCATTAATCTGAAGAGTGGGAGTTCAGAAATTTGTTAGCCAAGGCTATTGAGTTCAATCCTTGGTAGAACCACAATAGTCAGCATAGTTAACAAACCCTTTAAAGGTTATTTAAAGCCAGCAGATATTTTTAGAGTATAAGACTTTTTTTGAGATAATAAGGGTTTAGTGATACAATTCTTACTAATTAACCCATAGCTGGGGGAAAAGAGGTGGATTCATGTCTTTTTCCAAGGATACTTGTTTGCAAGTGAATATAACAAAACCAACAAGAATTGGAACTTAGCTCTCCGATTAAAAATTCTGAGGCATTATCCATTGCAACATCTGCACATGCAAGCTTACAGAAGGTGGTATTCCCAAGCGGTCGCCCATCTAGATACTCACCAGGCTAGATGTTGCTTAACTTTGGTGATCATACAGGAACCGGTGTTTCAATGTGATGTGGCTATAAATCTGATGAGAACAGAAGATGATTTAAAGTTTTATATCCACATCATTTAGTGGTACAGAAAATAATTTGTGAAATTAGGGGATAAAAAAATAAACAGGTGTCAACTAATTGTGTTGAATGTAAATTCCAGACCCCACACTATTGTAATGTATCACTGTAACAAAGCCGAGACAATTAGGATATGACATTTTAGAACATCAACTATCACCACCCATCCTGTCCCCCAACAGAATTGGATTTTTTTCAATTTTTTCTGTCTCACATAAAAGATGAAATAATGAAAGGGCTAAAACTTTGGTTTTTCAAAGAACTTCTGGCTTCTAAAAGTTGAAAGTTTATTAAGATGAAGGTATTAATTAAAAAGTGACAGGATTAAATCAGATGTTCAAGATGTGGGGGCCTTATCAGATGTTAAACTTTAACAATGCCTGACTTTTTTTCTCTAATCCTATCAGAAAATAGTTTTTTTAGACATATTCTTCTTCTATGAAAAGAGTTTTGATTTCAAATACACAATTATTTTTGGTCATCGCTTGTATTAATTTTGTGGAATTACACCAATAGACTTTTTCTGCATATAAGATTTATATAGAAGTTTTAGAAGCTGATGCTTCAGAGAAAAATAAAAACGATGAAGTTTTCTGATTTATTTTGAAAATTAAAGTCAGGAATGATAACAGCATTGTCATAGATCGAGGTGAAGAAGACAAAGTTAGCTTTCTGTTTCATTCTCAGTTTCAGCAAATGTGGGCAAGCTGAAGCCCTCCTCCCCCACCGTTGGCACCATGGATGCATCATAAAGAATCAGACAGCAATTTTCTTTGACTACTACTTCCAAACAGTCAATAAATTTCAAAATGCTGAGTTAAATTAAATTGGTCAAGTCTACTGATCTTCATTGGAAAAAAATTCAGTTATCTCCTGTTAATTCCCCTCTGAAATTTCTCCACTGCCTTAACCAGGTATTGAACTCACACTCTTTGGGTCCTGTCACTGGATCTAACACCTTTATCCACTATGCCATCTGTCCTTGAGGAAATAAAGGGTTCAGTTTTATAATTCAAGGCCTTCAGGGAGAAACGTCTTTATTTCTATTTTTTACATAATTCGGACTATTGTCCTCATCTTTGTCACCATATTTATTACAACATTTCAGTCATTGTATGCTCCGGCCTTCTTCAGGTGCTTGGAATGTCGAACTGAACCCTTTATTTCACTCACTGGGGTAGACTGTTCTAGTTCCACGTGCCATTTTTAATGGATGTCAGTTATCAGTTATCTCCTGTTAATTCCCCTCTCCAAGTTATCCACTGCCTTAACTGGGTATTGAACTTACATTTTTGGGTCCTGTCACTGGATCTAATTAACGCCTTTATCTACTGTGCCATGTGTCCTTCAGGAAATAAAGGGTTCAGTTCAATATTCCAACCACCTGAAGAAGGCTGGAGCATACAATGGTCGAAACGTTGCAATAAATATGACGACAAAGATGAGGACAATAGTCTGAATAATGTAAAAAATAGTGTACATGATATCTCATGTCAGAAATATAGACAGATCTTCTGTTATGTTCGATTTAACTATTAATTGTATTTTCAAAATAACATATTAGTCTATTTTTTTTTAATATGATAGATAAATTAACTCCTATGCCTATCAACTGACATCGCCATCAGAAACCTTTACATTTCTAGACAGTATTTAAACCACATTATGCCAAATACTTCTTTCTCCTTTTTTTTATTTGCTGGCAAGGAATAAATAAAATGTTCACTTCCCTTTGAAACGTTAGAGCCTTCGGTACTGGAGATTATTTTGCACACAATTTATCTTTGCCTTAGCATTTCTTCCTTGGGAAGATAATCTCTACATTTATTTTGATGAAAAGAAACTGAGGAAGGTTGAAGTAATGAAAATCTGGCCTTGTAAAAATATTCAACTCATCCACAAAGAAAAAGGAAAGCAAAAGAGCAAAACAGATAAAGAAATTTTTATATTCCAGAAGCTGTTGATGTGTTTTACCAAATTTGTTTTTGTTTTACTTTTAAATCAATTTCTTATGAAGTTTTTCACACAAGAAATAGACTTGACACAGGAAGATTTCTTAAAGTCTCCTTTTACTACTTCAATGTTACAATGACTGGCTACATAATACATTGCCCTTTATTTATACCCGGCATGCAGATATAATTATTTACATTATTCGGACTGTTATCCTCATCTGCATTGCCATATATTCACAATGTTTCAACTGTTGTATGTTCTGGCCTTCTTCAGATGATTGGAATTTCAAACCAAACCATTTATTTTGTCCACCAAGGTAGATTGTTCTAGTTGGACAAAATAAAGGGTTCGGTTCAAAACTCCAATCACCTGAAGAAGGCTGGAGTGTACAACAACCGAAACATTGTGAATATGGCAATGAAGATGAGGACAACAGTCCGAACAATGTAAATAATGTAATTAATTACAATACAACATCTCAGAAATATAGACAGATCCTGGAAAAGGCTGGAGCGTACAATGGCCGAAACATGACAATAAAGATGAGGACAACAGTTTGAACAATGTAAATACCTACAATCGGTTGTGAACTGGGGCAAGAATTGGTTGGTTAACTTTAATGCCTCTAAAACAAAACTGCTCTCTATTATCCACCACAGGGATCCCTCCCTGCATCCCATTAGAATGTCTGAAGACCAACTTCTCGAGAGCTCCTCTCTGCGGCTGCTCGGTCTCACACTGTCCGCTGATCTAAGATGGAACAAATACATCGAGTCAATTGCTTCATCCTCTGCAAGGAAAGTTGGCTCCCTGTGCCGAGCCAGGAAATTTTTCTCCCTGGAATCGATCCTCCAAATCTATAAATCAACCATTCGCCCTTGCATGGAGTATTGCTGCCATATATGGTCTGGAGCCCCTGCTGTTTGCCTCAGGGTTCTTGATAAGATCCAGAGACGGATATGCAATGTAATTGGCCCTGATCTGTCATCTCGTCTGCAGTTGCTCTCTCACAGATGCACCGTTGCCTCGCTCTGTCTTTTTTACAAATACTTTCACGGTAATTGCTCTGATGAGCTGCTTTCACTGGTTCCCAGGCCTCATGAATTTAAATGTCCTACGAGGCTGGCATCCCGTTCCCACCCCTTCACCGTTGAAACTGTTAGATGTAGACGTCTCTTCTACTCCAACAGCTTCATGTCTCGCACATCTCGCCTGTGGAACTCCCTTCCTTATTCCTGTTTCCCGGACAAATATAATCTCCAACTATTTAAGTGTAACGTCAATCGACATCTCCAGTTGCCTTGATCTATCCACTTCCCTTCTCCACATCCTTTCATCTTTCATTCCTATCTGCTCTCGCTCCAAATCTTCTGTAACCCCCTTGCCTTGATCGATCCACTATCTTTCTCCACATCCCCTCCTTTACCACTCCTATCTGCTCTTCCTCCAAACCTTCTGTAACCCCTTGCGTGCTAGTGGCTTCCAGCCTTGCTTGGGGTGATAAGCTTAAAAAAAAACAATTACAATACCTCATCTCAGAAATATAGACAGATCCTGGAGAAAGACGGAGCGTACAACGTCCGAAACATTGAATATGGCAATAAAGATGAGGACAACAGTCTGAACAATGTAAATAATCAAAATACCTCATCTCAGAAATATAGTCAGATATGACAGTATATTAATGAACACAAGAATATGCTTGCTTCTGTTTGTGTGTTACTTGAAGTGGAAAATGCCTGCATACAGATAGAAAATGAGTTCAGCACATATACAAAAAAAGAAAGGGGTGTAAGACAAGGTTGTGTCTTCTCACCAGACTTATTCAACCTATACAGCAAAGTGATTCTGAGAGAATTAGAAGTCCTATCAGGATTCATTATTGGTGGCCATCATTTCAACAACATAAGATATGCAGATGACACAGAAAGAAAACTACAAAAACTCCTACAGAAGGTAATGAAGGAAAGTGAGAAGAAAGGATCATCAACTGCAAAAAGACAGACTGCATGGCTGTTAGCAAAAGGATGAGCCCAAAATACAAATAAAAAATCGGAGCTACTAAAATCCACTAAGCTCCAAAATTTAAATATCTGGGAAATATTTTAACAGAGGACAGAGAGTGTGATACTGAAATCCAAAGGCACATTGGAATAGCCAATGATGCCTTCCAAAAAATTAAGCAGAGTATTAAGAAACAGGAACACTTTGTTAGAAACAAAGAAATGAGTACTGAACTGTTATGTGATATTTGTCCTTCTGTATGGCACTGAATGCTGGACAATATCCACAAAGATGGAGAAGAGACTGCAAGCAACAGAAATGTGCTTCTACAGAAGGATGCTGAGGATACTATGGACCGAATATGTGAGCAACAATAAAGTCCTAGAGAAAATGAAAACAAAAAGGAAACTTATACTTTACATCAGGAAGAGAGAGTTGAAATTTATAGGGTACATAGAGTAAAAAGAGCTTGTAAAATCTGATACTCACAGGACAGAAGGCAAGATGGACAACAGAAAACAACACATAACATACTTAATGAGCTTGACAAAATGGATGGTGGAACTGGGTGTAGGAGAAATAACAAAAAGGTAAAATTTATTAAGAGCTACAGGGGACAGGAAATTGTGGAGAGCCATGATTGCCTATATCATGAGAGGACATGGCACCCGAAGAAGAATAACTTAAAAGTTTCAAATGTGCATATTAATAATATGATGGATGCTTTAAATACTGTGTAAATTTTGTCTTTGTAAATTAAATTTTATTTTTATATCCACTTTATAAAGTTATCAGTATTTTAATACTTTTCAATAAAAAGATTTTGTCTGAAATCAATTAATTAATAGAATATGTTCTAATAATGTGTCCACTATAATTTGAACCTATCTAATTTGTTAATTTATATAGCTTCTTAATTTATATAGCTTCTTAAATCATAAGGTCAGTTGAATCTGCTACCTTGGTTTCACCCTTATGGTATCCTCAGGCGATTTTTATCAAATGACCTCTTCTTAATGCTTTTTTATTTTTTGTTTATCTTAATTTATATAGCTTCTTGATTTATATAGCTTCTTAATTTATATAGATCTTAATTTAAAAATCATAAGTTCAATTGAATCTGCTACCTTTGTTTCACCCTTATGGTATCTTCAGACGATTTTTTATCAAATGACCTTTTCTTAATGTTTTTTTATTTTTTTTAAAAAAAAAAACAAAGAATGCTACACATTAGAAAATTTTTCTTTAGCACATATGAGGCTGGATAAAAAAAAGTAATTAATTCCCCCCCCCCTAATACATTTGCAATACCCTTGCTTTTCTTCTCTAACCTTCTTCTTCTTCTTCTTTATCACATCCTCCTCCTCCCTTTCTATTACACCCAACGTCGTGCATTTGTTTCTTTATTTTTGAAAATAATAATGTAGCTTTCATTAGTTTCTTTTTTAAAAATAAAAAAGCATTAGGTGGTCATTTAAAAATTACCTGAGGATACCGTATGGTTGAAACCATGGCAGCGAATTCAACTGACCTCCTGATTTTTAAAGTTAAAAGCTCTACTTGTTATTATTACTTTTGTATTTTCACATGTGTATTGAGCACTTTTTAATACTACTGTTTCCTGGTCTGATTCAACTCTGACCATTAACCTTTTATTATTATTATATTAACCTTTGTATCATAGATGTTAATTTATAATATAAATTAAAGTCTATATAAATTTTATATAGATTTAAAAATTTCATCCTTACAAATATTACAAACTTCCTCCAAGGGACACACTTATAATTAAAATCCTATTGTTTTGACTCCTCATGAGCGATTTTCGTAACCATTAATGAGTACGCTTTGAAATTCTGCTTTTTATTTACATTATTTACAGTCAGACTAATATCCTTATCTTTGCTGCTATTATTACAACATTTCGGCTATTATGCCTGGTAGTGTTCTTCAGATATCTTCTTCCTATGTATTTCTAAAATATTGATTCCTTGCAGGCTTACTAGTTGATTAGCATTATTAAATCCTTCAATTGTTACTTCTAAAATGTTTTGTCTTTCTGTGAATTACTTTCTCATTTCCCTTCTATAGATTGTTGAACCACTAGTGAGCTGGGAGTTTGTATTAAAGTCCGAAATTGTTAGCCCCTTTTTTCACATCTACATTTCATTATTGAAAATGGCCACTCAACCTGAAACAAAACTAACTACATACACATGCTACTGCTAATACCTTGTTTATAAGATTGCCCATCTTGCTACAAATCTTTAGTTAGTTTTATTCTTGCTGGAAATAACATATTTAAAAATAGATGTCTGAGTAGTGTAAGAAAGGAGTTTATTCTATGCTTCCTTCTTCCATTGCCTCTTGTACAGGTAACAATGAGTTTCTGTTCATAGACAAGTGTTTTGGTGAAAGCAAAAACATTAACATGACATCAAAACAAAACTTAACAAATAAAAAAGAAAAGAGAAAAAAGTTTTTTAAAATATAACCTTTGATTTTATTCCACTCTTGCCGCAATAGGTAGTATAGAATTGTTATTCTAAGTAAAAAAATTTGAGTTCAAATATTGAGTTAAAAAGCTTACACACTTTGATGTAAGTCATTATTAATTAAATTTCTGATTTGTTTTTTATGGTTTATCAACCTTTTCTAAGTTATTTAACGCCAAAAAATATTTTTAGATTGTAAGAATTTTGTGGGGAGGTAATAATGATTTACTGATACAAGCCCTACTAATTAACCCATAGTTGGGGGTAGATGAATTCCCGCCTTTCCCAAGGGTATTTAAACTCAAATTTGACCGTAGCTCTCTCTCCAATTCCAAGCTGTTTTCTGTTATACCACCCACATATCCAAACTTCCAGCACCTTGTATTCCCAAGCAGTCATCCCTCTAGAAAGTGACAATGCGATAATTAGTGTTTCAACATGAAGCCCCATTATTAAGCCACCGGTTGTAATGAAGTGGAGAACTTTCAAAAGGAATCAATTTCAACACTTTCAAAATGCTTGCAATTAACTCTTTTTCTGATTCACTCTACACCAAAAGATGTCTACCGGATGTAGATGTTAAGGAAGCAAAGATGAAAAATTTCCCTCTGTGCGGGGGCTTCAAGCATCACATTCAGCTTACAAAAGTCATTTAACTCATGATAAACCTCGTCTGCTTTTAAGGATGTTGCTCATTAAGGAGGTGGTCACAGGCGAGTGTTCAAGCTGTCAACATCACCACCAGTGTCCTAGCTCAACCAACCAGACACATGCATCAACTCTAGATCCTACTGACTCTCCTCATCCTCCAGGTCACTTCCCTCATGCACAAAGAGTCATTCCATCATGATCCTCTATATCAGCAATACAAAGAATTTTATTTATCTCTTTTTGCCTTGTTGTTTTGTTTGTGTCCTCATGCTACCATACACACATTTATAAGAAAAAGAAATAGATCCAACATGTGGAGGAGTTTTATACATATATTTATGTAGAACAACATAGTTCAGTCATGATGTGTATGTGCATGTGTATAATATCCATGTGTATGATATCTATGTGCATGTGTATGATATCCATATGGTTCCTTTGAAATTAAGAATTCTGCCTGAAAAGTGTTCCCTTGGTAGAGAAAAATTCTGTTGTCATTGCTACTACATGCCAGAAGGAAAGAGAAAGAGTTTTGTTTGTTCTTTTATGGTCCTGAAATTGTGCCACCTAGTGAGTATTTTGGCAAACAAAGTGGAGGTAATTCTCACAACTCTTCAAGTCAACTGTTGGTGAATGTCCAGATGTTGTGTACATATGAATTTGTTATGCCTTTAAAGTTTTCTATATGTTTATTATTTTTGACAGGTAGATTTAAAATTAAAAACTGCACAAATAATATTATAGCAAATTGCCAGGTTATCAGTTATATGAAATATGTAGGTTGCAAATTCATTCAACATTGCTTAAAATACAAGTGAAAAGAGAATTTGCAGCCATTTGAAGATAAATGAGAAAAAATCCATTACAAATCCATCCACATATTCGATCATAGTTCGACAAATGGGGCCCAAGCAACTCCCTGGGGATGAGTAAGGAGTTCCGGGGGTGGATGATAGTGAAGTGGTTGAATGGGAATTGATGTGCGATTGACACTGAGCTAAATTTTAGTTAGTCTACATGTATGTTGCATTCTTTGGTGCAGATGAAAAAAAGGCGCTGAGCTTGACGATCGATAGAATGAAAAGCGTTAGTTACGTCTATCCAAGTAGGTTTTCACTTATTTTGACGAGACGTATCTAATGCTACATTGAGCACTGCTTGCTCTTCTTTAATTGTTCCAAGTTCATTTTCAGATAACAATCCCCTTTGTTCAGCCCCTAACTGTAAAATAGAGTTTATAATTATGAAGGTCATTTGGCCCAATCGGTATGATGCAATATTTATTTATTTAATTAGTACAATTGGATATTAGTAGCCGTTATGCATTTCTGTTCAATAGCATTATCAGTATTTAGGCTTGGTGTACTTAAGATATTATTGTTTGGATTCATTGGGGTTATTTAATATATTTTCTTAAATATATTGTGGGGAAATTTCTGAATCTGATGATACTGGTAGTGGAGGGGGTGGATTTTGAACCTGATCCAACTTTCTCAACTTTCCATACATTTTAGTTAACAATTTAATTGCCAACATCAGTTCAAGTTTTAAGGATCAAAGGATATTTTAAATGGGGGGGTCACTGGGGAAGGGAGAGAAACAAAATGGGGTCTCTAGACAAAAAAATCTGACACCCCCTTTTATTAGATATTTAACCATGTGACAAGAAGTATTTTCATCTTTACTTCATTTGGCATGCATAGAGGTAAGACACACTTGATTTTTGTGTTATCATTTCACCCCAAGCAAGGCAATAATGCCACTAGGATGCAAAATGTTACTGTGTGTGAAAGAGAATAACAAAACTAGTGAGGGGAAAGAACAATTAAGGAACAGTATTTAGAAAGACAGACGATTGAAGGTGACAAGAAAGCAAGAAACTGGAGGAGTTCCACAAGCGAGAAGTGCAAGAGAAGAAACTGTTAGAATAGAATTTACAGTTACATCTAGCAGCCATTTCAACTGTAAAATGATGAGACCTAGCTGCCAATCTAGTAATGCACTTAAAGTCTAGGTACCGAGGAGGAAAGCTCATCAAAACAATTACCATGAACATACTTATCAGATTAAGAAACTGTTAGTATAGAACTTATGATTACATCTAGCAGCCATTTCAACTGTAAAATGAGAGTACCACAGGCAAGGAGTGCAATAAAAGAAACTGTTAATCGAGCTAAATAGAATTAGTCGTCGATTTAGTAGCACACTTAAATTCATGTGGTCAAGGTACCAAGCTCGTTAGAACAATTACCATGAAAATACTTGTAGAAAGGATAGAGAGAAGCCATGTTACAGCAGTCGGAATGTGACAAAAGTCGAGATGCCAGGTCAAGATTGATAACATTGCAGACACTTTTTTGGCTTTTATCAAGAATCTCAAGATATATAGCAGGAGCACCAGACCATATATGGCAGCAATATACTGTACATGCATAAATAGTAGATTTATAAATGTGAAAGATGGATTCTGATGAGAAAAATCATTTAGCATGACACAGTGAACCAACTTCACAAGCATCAGACTTAGCAATTGGTTCAATATAATCATTCCATTTCACATAAGTGGAAAACATGAGATGAAGGAGACAAAATGAGTTACTTTCCTGGAGATTATAATCAGCCATATTGATGGCACGCTGATGTAATGGAATAACCAGTCACCCCCATGAATGATTACACTATAGGTAGTAAGTACCTATAAAGTCTACGAGAAACTTGTAGAGGAGATGAGAGTGAGACGACGCAAGCACGTCCGACCTTCCAATTAGTGGCACTCACTACTAGATTGAACTGTGTGTATAACTGTACCGTATTTCATGTTGTACTTGTTGTATACAATAAACCTTCTTCTAGTATCCACCTGGTGTTATGTGTTTATTCCCTTAGCACGGAATATAACAAAATCAAAAAAGGTTTTCTACGGTGATAAAAAGATAGCTGTTTCATTTTGGAGGCATTAAAATTTACAAGCAATTCCTTGCTGTTTAATGAGATATTTAAAACTGATATTTTGCAGTGAGCAAGTTTTTTGTTCAATAAGCATCAAATATTAAAAGATAATACTCTCCAAGCAACAGCAACGATTGTCAAAGCTTTTAAAATGAACATTGCACATCCATTAAGCTCTAAAGAATTTGATCTTGCATTCATGATCAAATTCCATGCATTAGCACCAGTTTGTCTTTGAACACTCGTGGTATGTCTCATTGTAACTATACACTAGTTTAAAAGAAAGAAAGTCCATACTCATACTGATGTTATCCTTTTATTTAGGAAAACACTGTGAAAACTAGAAACAAATAACAAGCATGTTATAGGCCCTGATCTGGCATCTCGTCTACAGTCACTTTCTCACAGATATGCTGTGGCTTCCCTCTGTCTTTTCTACAAATATTTTCATGGCAACTATTCTGACAAGCTACTTTCACTGGTACCCCGACTGCATGAATTAAGCATGCTACTAGATCGGCATCTCGGTCACACCCTTTCACTGCCGAAACAGTTAAATGTAACCACCTCTTTTACTCCAACAGCTTCTTATTTCGCACCTCCTGTCAGTGGAACTCTTTCCCTATAACTTACTTCCCTGATAGCTATAATCTTCAAATATTCAAATGTAATGTCAATCGACATCTTCTGATACCTTGATCTTGATCCCTGTCCTTCTCTTTATCCTTTCCCCAAACACCCGTCTTTATTCTTGCTCTCACTCTCTGTAACCCCTTGTTTGCTAATGACACTCCCACCTTGCTTGGGGTGATATGCCTAAAAACAAAAAATGCTGATTATATTTATATGATTAATTTTTACAAGAATTAATGGCAACACAAGGTTTGTATGGCACACATGAACTTATGAACATGGAATCCAAAGTGCGATGGAATATGACGTGTGTAAATTATATGGCATTCCCGCTTTGCTTGAGGTGAAATGCTTAAAAAAAAAAATCTCTCAGAAGGGAAATGGACAAACAAAGTATAATTCAAAGAAATAAGCAAACAAGAAAAAGCATTTAAAAAAAAAAAATTACAATTTGAATATTGGAATTATTTTCCCTTTTTATCAAGAAATCACCACCTTGACAAATCAGTCATTGTAAGATTTGAACTCACAATCAGAACTTTTACATTATAACCACTCAGCTATGCACCGACTAATGACTATTTTTTCTTATGTAAACAAATAAACAAATAATATCAAACTAAAAGACCGAGTAAAAGAAAAATCTATTATGCAGAATTATGGCAAAGAAACCAAGCATTTCTACATAGGCTGCATCACAAACGATGCAGTGTGAGACACAATCAGATGTGAAACAGGCCCATTAGAAGATATCATAGTTAGTCAAGAAGAGAACTTTGAAATGGTATGACCACATTATAAGGACCAACAATCTTTCTACAGCCATCCTAAAGGTGCCACCTCAGGCAAAAGAAAAAAAGCAGACAAAAGAATATAATGGGTGGAGAAGGTCACTGAGTGGACTGGAAGATCAATCTCGGGGACTCAAATACTGGGATGCAATCAAGACATACCAAAATGCAGGGCAGGTGTTCAGCTGTGCAGTGAGCAAATGACCACACCTAGTCATGAGACTGATGATGAACTATAGAATAATTAAAAATGGGTAACAGTGATATCTTCTTTTTTTTGTTGTTATAAGCATTTCACACCAAGCAAGGCGGGAAGCCACTAGCACGCAAGGGGTTACAGAGAGTTGGAGCGAGAGCAAATAGGAGTGATAGAGGAAGGGATGAAGAGAAGGATAGGGGATAGATCAGGGCATCTGGAGATGTCGATGGACATTACATTTGAATAGTTGGAGATTATAGCTATCAGGGAAACAGAAAGAGGGTAGGGAGTTCCACAGGTGAGAGGTGCGAGACATGAAGCTATTAGAGTAGAACAGATGGTTTTGACAGTGAAAGGGTGTGAGCGAGATGCCAGCCAAGTAGAACACTTAAATTCACTGCCGCAGCACAGGGAGCCAGCTTTCCTTGCGGTGGACGAAGCTATTGACTCAATGTGAGGCTGAGTAGTCACAAAGAGGAGCTCTCAAGAAGTTGAGCGTCAGACATTCTAATGGGGGGGGGCAGGGATGGTTCTCTGTGGTGAGTAATAGAGAGCAGTTTTGTTTTTGAGGCGTTAAAGTTAAGTGGTAAAAGTAAAATTGAATAATATTCTACTGCAAGAAGGTATGCCTGAAGACAAGTTGGTACAAGAAACATGTCAAGATATACAATGAAAACTGTAAAAATTGATGGTGGCAGTCTAACAGTTTGAGTGGGGGTGGGGGCTACATTGGAAGGTGAGAAGTTTCACACTTTCCGTAAGTTTCTCACTAATAAAAATATTGCAGTATTACAGAATCTGACACTCACAGGATATAATGAAGGGAAGAGGGGCAGATGGAAATAGCAAATAACATACCTTATGAGGTAATGTAAATAGATGACAGAGCAGGAACTGGGGGTGATGGTAAGAAGACGAATGTTGCTTAGATCTATAAAGAACAGGAGGTTGTGGAGACTCATGATCACTCACAAAGTGACATGGCACATACAAGAAGATTCATCTGTCCCAGGCTGAGGATGCAAATTAAAGCCATACTAATTACAGACTATGACTTTTCATATGCCTAAACACATAAAAAAAATTAACGTCTCAGGCCTATTTTGAACATCACCATACATTCAGATCTGCGTCTTCATTTATAAACTATATCAATGACAATGGAACAATTTGTACTACAGACCTTAAGGATCACAGATACTATGCCTGAAAGCTGGATGTTAAAAATTTACAATTGAAACAATTGCTGTTTGCCTCAGGGTCCTTGATAAGATCCAGAGACGGATATGCAATGTAATTGGCCCTGATCCGTCATCTCGTCTGCAGTCGCTCTCTCACAGATGCGACGTTGCCTCGCTCTGTCTTTTTTACAAATACTTTCACAGTAATTGCTCCGATGAGCTGCTTTCGCTGGTTCCTAGGCCTCATGAATTTAAACGTCCTACGAGGCTGGCATCCCGTTCCCACCCCTTCACCGTTGAAACTGTTAGATGTAGACGTCTCTTCTACTCCAATAGCTTCATGTCTCGCACATCTCGCCTGTGGAACTCCCTTCCTTATTCCTGTTTCCCTGACAAATACAATCTCCAACTATTTAAGTGTAACGTCAATTGACATCTCCAGTTGCCTTGATCTATCCACTTCCCTTCTCCACATCCTTTCACCTTTCATTCCTATCTGCTCTCGCTCCAAATCTTCTGTCACCCCCTTGCCTTGATCGATCCACTATCTTTCTCCACATCCTCTTCTTTACCACTCCTATCTGCTCTTCCTCCAAACCTTCTGTAACCCCCTTGCGTGCTAGTGGCTTCCAGCCTTGCTTGGGGTGATAAGCTTAAAAAAAAAAAAAAAAAAAACTTGATGGCTCATTTCTTTTGCTCACTGCTGTAAGCATGCTGAAAAATTCTCAGCCTATTTCACAAAATCTGACCAAACCAGATTTTTCTAAAAGTACTTATACATATTATGCCTGAAAGATTGAATTCAAGCATGAAACAGACTGTCACCACTCGGTTCAGTGTTCACTCTTATATTTACACATGCTCTATTGAGCACATTTACCCATAAATATAGCATTACTCAAAAGGCTCCATCCTAGGCCCTACCCTGTTCCTTATATTCATAAACGATCTTCCTGACGCCATTGATTCGCAAGTCGGCATTTATGCGGATGACACCACAATTTACTCCAGCCTCAAAAACAAATCTAGTGTCGCTGACAAAATTAACCTGGCTGTTCGTCTTGAAAAGGACCTTCAATCAGTTGTGAACTGGGGCAGGAATTGGCTGGTTAACTTAAACGCCTCCAAAACAAAACTGCTCTCCATTACTCACCACAGGGATCCTTCCCTGCATCCCATTAGAATGTCTGAAGCTCAACTTCTCGAGAGCTCCTCTCTGTGGCTGCTCGGTCTCATGCTGTCTGCTGACCTGAGATGGAGCAAATACATTGAGTCGATTGCTTCACCCACTGCAAGGAAAGTTGACTCCCTGTGCCAGGCCAGGAAATTCTTCTCCCCAGAATCGATCCTCCAAATTTACAAATCAACCATCCACCCTTGCATGGAGTATTGCTGCCATATATGGTCTGGAGCCCCTTCTGTTTGCCTCAAGGTTCTTGATAAGATCCAGAGACGGGTATGCAATGTAATTGGCCCTGATCTGGGTTCTTGTCTGCAGTCTCTCTCTCACAGATGCACCGTCGCCTCTCTCTGTCTCTTTTATAAATACTTCCATGGTAATTGCTCCGATGAGCTGCTATCACTGGTTCCCAGGATCCATGAATTCAAGCGTCCTACGAGGCTGACATCCTGTTCCCACCCTTTCACTGTTGAAACTGTTAAATGTAGACGTCTCTTCTACTCCAATAGTTTCATATCTCGCACC
>OZ038506.1:10228868-10273868 GCA_964036315.1 Acanthosepion esculentum | reverse complement strand
AAAAGATCGAGATAGATAGATAATGAAAAGATCGAGATAGATAGATAATGAAAAGATCGAGATAGATAGATAATGAAAAGATCGAGATAGATAATGAAAAGATCGAGATAGATAGATAATGAAAAGATCGAGATAGATAGATAATTGTTGAAACTTGACTAATGCATGGAATAATAATGCAACACAAAATGTACTTAGAACAAAATGTATTGAAACAAGAAGTGTACACAATATTTACATATAGTCTTTTGTATATTCCTGGGAAGACCGTTCCTGGAGAATGTGTTGACTAAGTCGCAGTCGGGCAGAGTCTCTACTTGAATCTCTTGATTCGCCCCTCCTGTCTTCCCGGTACCAACTATATTTATATCGTCGGTACTCCACTATGCAAATTAGGTGGATCCTACCACAACACCCCCCTCCCAAGCCTTGGAATCCCTTTTGGATTTCAAACTGGCTTCCTATATGGGATGATGATTATGGCTATTTCTTTGTAGATCCCATTTGCATACTTCATATGTATATGTCAATCCACTTAATTTTAATATCTTTTTCATTTTGGATTCACGTCCAATGGGTCCGTGAACTTTCGTTTCCTACCGGATCTTCTCGGTTCAGGAGTATTCTGCAGAGGTTCTACTTGAAAAATATCATACATTACATCAATGGGATCTTCCTCCTCATCCGGTATACTCTCTTCATGCTCTAGAACGTAACATTTTTTAAGTTGGTTCTGATGCCTTTTATGAGTATTCTTCAGCCCTTTAATTATGTAAATCAGGTCACCGATTCTCTTGTCCACTATGCCTCGCTCCCAGAACTCATCGTTGTTTCTGTAGCACTTGAAAAACACCTTCTCTCCGGCGGTGTATCTTTTTCTAGCTGTATACATAGTATTCTTTACTCTATTTTTTCCTGGCAAAAGTTTGTCAAACACTGACTTAATTCTCCTAGCGAACATTAGTTCAGCTGGTGCCATGTTTGATGGTGTTCTCTGGTTAGGCGTGATTCTGTATACTTGTAGGAATTGCTGAAGCGCCTTTTTCCGTTGGAACTCCTGAGGCTTTCTTCAGAGCGCGCTTTAACGTATCTACAAATCTTTCTGCGAGTCCATTGGATCTCGGATGATACGGCGGCGTCGTTATGTGGTTAATTTGATATAACTCACAAAATTCCTTAAATTCTTCAGAAGTGAATTGTGTACCATTGTCACTCACAATACACTCTGGCACACCGAACCGTGCAAATAGTTCATGCAAAAAAGTTGTTGTGGTATTGGACGTGGGCTTTTTGCAGCGTAGTACTTCCGGCCATTTTGTAAAACTATCTACCACTATTAAGTAGTAATAATCTTCTACTGGACCAGCGAAATCAATGTGTAATCTTGTCCACGGATGATCCGTCTTGGGCCATGGTTTGTGTACTATAGGTGGTGCCTTAGCTGCTAACGCACACCCTTTACATCGATGAACCATGTTTCCGATATCCACATCCATTCCTTTCCAATATACAAAACTTCGCATTAAGCTTTTTGTTCTATTAATCCCCGGGTGACCCATATGAAAGTCCCGTAGGATTCTTTTCTGCAACTTTTTTGGTACTACTACTCTCTCACCATATAATAAAATTCCGTCATATTGAATATATCTCCTGCACTTTTTGGTCATTTGCTACCATTTTGCTTTTTATTTCTAAAATGGAATCATCGCTTTCATCTTCTTTTTTGATTTCCTTTGATGTAACCAGTAGCTCTCTTACAATGTTGTTTACCATGCTTTTCACCTCATAATCTGCTCCGATATTTGCAATAATTGATTCTTCGAATCTTTCTTCTTGACTCGGTACGAGTCTTGATAAAGTATCCGCATGAATTATATTTTTGGATGATAGGTGCTTTATGTGAAAATCATAATTGAGAAGAATGGTTCCCCATCTTAACAGTCGATTTGCCGTATAAACGGGTAACCCTTTCTTTGAACCAAAAATAGTGATCAGAGGTTTATGATCCGTTTCTAACATAAAATGTCTGCCGTAGATGTATCTATGAAATTTTGTTATGGCAAAAAAGATACTCAGCTCCCCTTTTTCTATCTGTGAGTAACTTTGTTCTCCTGGGAGTAATTCTCTCGAAGCTTGTGCAATTGGTTTTCTAGAACCATCTGGCATTATGTGTTGAATACACGCTCCTACCCCGTATGAACTAGCATCACTTGCCACTACAATATCAAGTTTTGGATTGTAATGGGTTAAAAAGAGGTCGGACGTAAGCATTTTCTTTATTTCATCAAAGGCTTTCTGGCATTCTACCGTCCATTCCCATGCCTTGTCTTTTTTAAGTAGTTCATTCAACGGAGCTCTTAGATTGTACATTCCTTTAATGAACATTTGATAATAGTTTGCGAGCCCCAGAAAACTCTGTAGAGTCGCCACATTAGTGGGCGTCAGCATGTCTCTAATCGCAATGAACCTTTCCGGATCTGGAAATCTGCCATTTTTGTTGATTATGTGACCTAAATACTTAATTTCCTCCAAACCAAATTCGCACTTTGATTCTTTGACTTAAAATCCAAAGTCCTGAATCTTTTTAAATACTTGATTGAGGTGCTCTCGATGTTCGTCGACGTTTGCACTCCTTACTATGATGTCATCTAAGTAGGCACACACAAAGTCTAAATCATTCAACATGACGTCCATAGCTTGTTGAAAAATGGCTGGTGCCACTTTAATACCAAAAGGAAGCCTGTTGTACTTGAATAAACCTCTATGCGTGTTTATCCCTAGTAACTTCGAATATTCCTCTTCGACGGGAATTTGGAGATAGGCATCTGATAAGTCGATTTTTGAAAATATCACTCCGCCATTTAGCTTGTTAAAAATCTCCTCCGGACTCGGTAATGGTAGTCCTTAATTACCGAGTTCAACCCTGTCGAAAAATCAACGCAGACTCTGATTTTTTTTTATGCACACAATCGGCGCAGCCCATGAATTAGATTCTACTTTCGAAATAATTCCCATTTTTTCCAACCTATCAAGTTCTTCGTTAATTTTCTCTACACTTGCGAAAGGCACGTTACGTTTCTTTTTAAAAATTGGCATAGTATTTTCCTTTAATTCAAATTTAGCTTCAAACTTGTTACATCTTCCAAGACCAGGTGTGAAGGTTTCCGGAAACTTTTTCTTTAATTCATCTTTAATGTCCTGTCTTGTTTGCGTATTACTTTCTACTTTTCTGCAGAATGAGTTTAACGGTTTATCCCACAATTCGAATGTTTCAATAAAATCTGTACCCATCAAGTTTTCTCCATTTTTCAGAATGAAAACTTTTATTTTTTTAACGATCCCGTTCAATTTCATGGGAAGTACAACCTCGCCTTCGAAGTTAATTTCCTTTCCAGTTACCGTTCGAGCGAGTTTCGTTGACTTCATTATTGTAGGCCTTTTTAAAATTTTCCATGTTTTATAGTTCATTATTGTTAAATCTGACCCAGAATCGAGTTGAAATTTGATATTTTTTTTAAATATTTCAGTCGTCACATATTTCCTCAAATCTCTATCTGATTTGATATTCGAATTTGTTTGTCTAATTCGGCTATTGAATTTTTTCGATTTACAACACGATCCTTTGTGACCATTCTTGTGGCACACGAAACATTTCTTATTTCTATATGGGCAATTTACCTCCCAGTGTCTTTTGTTACAACGTCTGCAATTATATGGTGGGACCTTTTTTCCATCCTAGTTCTTTTTATTTAATTTTTCTTGTCTATTTTTAAAATATGCCGAATTTTTACTCCAATTTTTTGCTGATGGGTAATTTGACTGTTTTTTTATTTTTTTAATATAAGCAATGCCAGCTTCTTCGATTTTTTGAGACTCTTTCTTTAACTTTACGGCCCGTTGACACTCCTCTGCTAACTTTTGCAGGGTAAGGTTTTGTTCAGTTTCGAGTTTAGACAAAGCTCTACGTCTTATTTCGGCACTCTTACTGGATACCAGTCCTTGAGCAAAAATTAAACACTTGAATTCCTCAACCGTAATCTCTGCCAATCTGAAATTGTCACAATGTCTATTCACTATAGATGCATATGTTAAGTAATCCTGATCATCGGATTTAGAGACATTCATGCATAACCATCGCTTATGCCAAAGCGACATATTTGCTCCAAACAGCTCTTTTAGCAATTTCACTGTTTCCGAGAATTCCAATTCAGTTGTTTTTCTCGGTAGAATAAAATCTACAAATTTGCTATGTTCTGCTGTACCTAGCTTTCTTAGTAATAGACTGACTTTTCTTGAATTCGACCAGTTTTCACAGTCTGTGTAGAAAATATCTTCATATTGTTTAAAGTACGCTTCAAACGTTTTTTCTTCGTCTGGCACATAGTTGAAAGTTTCCAGCGAATTAAATATGATGTTATTAGAATATGAAGAATTTCCCTCATTTGCCTGATAGTTGTTTAATTTCTCCAGTGTTAACTTTTGAATTTCTAAAAGTCTTTCCTCTTGCCGTTCTTGATATTTTTGCTGTCTTTCATCTTGCGTTTCTTGATATTTTTGCTGTCTTTCATCTTGCTTTTCTTGATATTTTTGCTGTGCTATCTGTTGTTCCCTTATTAATAAGGCAAACTGTGATATGGCTTTGGATAATTCATCCATTTTTAGCTGATAGTGTTCATGCAACAAAGAATATACTTTTAATTTGTGTATCCACTGATATCATATAAGCTGACCAGAAAATTGAAACAACGTACGACTTTTTAATTTTAAGTCTTGCTTTTACATTCACGCCTGTGATAATCAACTTTGGTATTTTTTTTTTTTGTGAACAGAGACCGTCGAACTTTTTTTTTTCGTTTTCGACTTCTGTTCGCGTATTTCAATGACAACTTCTGATTTTATTATCAGAGGTAATTCGTCACTATATTGTTGAACAAACAAAAAAATAATTTTTTAAAGTTCGTTACCTTTCAAAGTCGACACGGTGTATTTGTGCGCCTTTTAATTCCATGCATGTTTTATAGTCGGCCAATTTTTTTCTTTTTAGCGGGTGTCTCATTGTAGATAATTTTTTCAATTTAAAATCACCGTTTTTCGTTTACGACACCTTTCAATTTTTTTCTGAGTGAACGTTCCTTTATGCTTAGTCGTCCTTTAACGAGTTCTACATATCCAGAAGTTCAGAATCCTTCGTCGTTACGTTAACTGTTGGACTTTTAATTAATATTTTTTTTTTCAGCCTCGGTTCTTCAATGACTTGTCCCAATTGTTGAAAACTCTCAATTATTAATTCTTTTTTTTTTTTTTTTTTTTTCTGTATGGTTCTTTCTACTTCGTCGCCATTGTTGAAACTTGACTAATGCATGGAATAATAATGCAAACACAAAATGTAGTTAGAATAAAATGTATTGAAACAAGAAGTGTACACAATATTTACATATAGTCTTTTGTATATTCCTGGGAAGACTGTTCCTGGAGAATGTGTTGACTAAGTCGCAGTCGGGCAGAGTCTCTAGTTGAATCTCTTGATTCACCCCTCCTGTCTTCCCGGTACCAACCATATTTATATCGTCGGTACTCCACTATGCAAATTAGGTGGATCCTACCACAACAATAATGAAAAGATCGAGATAGATAGATAGATAGATAGATAATGAAAAGGTCGAGATAGATAGATAGATAGATAGATAATGAAAAGGTCGAGATAGATAGATAGATAGATAGATAATGAAAAGATCGAGGTAGATAGATAGATAGATAATGAAAAGATCGAGGTAGATAGATAGATAGATAGATAATGAAAAGATCGAGGTAGATAGATAGATAGATAGATAATGAAAAGATCGAGATAGATAGATAATGAAAAGATCGAGATAGATAATGAAAAGATCGAGATAGATAGATAATGAAAAGATCGAGATAGATAGATAATGAAAAGATCGAGATAGATAGATAATGAAAAGATCGAGATAGATAGATAATGAAAAGATCGAGATAGATAGATAATGAAAAGATCGAGATAGATAGATAATGAAAAGATCGAGATAGATAGATTTTGTTAAATAACAAAGAAATATCTGTTAAGGATTTAACAATTATTGCATAATTATTACCTAAATTCAGAGCACTTTCAGTTTGCATAATCCATCGTCAAAAAATGATTATATTGGTATTTTGAAAATATGTCCAAAAAGAAAACAAAGCTAATAAAATCATCCTCAACAAAGAACTTTTGTCAATCTTTAATAAAAAATTGTATGAAGAAATTCATAAGAATGTCATGCATGGTGTCAAATATGTTCAGAAATATCTAAACTGTCAGCTAATATCTAAACGCATTCTAAAATCAATGGATAACAATGGCTTTGAACGAGTAAAGCCTGAAGGTCTTTACAAAGACCATCCTTATTTGAACATTTTGAATTGGCACTACAGTGTTACAAAAAGGAACTGTATCACATAACAGAAATGACATCATGCAGCAGACACAGTGAACCAGAACCAGTTGAATGGCAGAAATGATGACCAAGACTTTCCTTATTCTCAACAAAGAGATTTCATCTTTGTCTGGGATATTGGACTTCAATTTAAGAGAAGGCAAGTGTGTCGTTCCGTCAAAAGAGACCCTTCTTTGTTGTCCCACAAGAAATTGGGTCATTAGCAAATTTACATAATATTAATGTAGTTGGACATAATCAAGGAGGGACATCCGGGTGTGTTAGTGCTCCGTTCTGAGGTGCCCGTATGTCTAGTATGTTTATCATCTGGGCAAGTCATTGGTGACTCATGATTATAAATAGACCATCGTGGAGATGAGAGGTGTCTTCGGTTGGGGTATGTCGTACAATATGTGCAGTTGTGGTGGTGGTGGTAGAAGAAAGTAAGGAAGGAAGGAAGGAAGAACGAAGTGGATACAGGGAAGAGAACAATGATAAATACTAAGAAACTGGTGCACAGGGAAGAAACACCCAATCTGAAATTTCGTCCCAAAACAGAGTCGCTAATTTCTTTTCACCACACATCACTTGAGGACTTTCAACAGCAGCAACAACTAAAATGGATATTACATGTAACTCAAAGAGAAAATGAAGCCTGAGTGCCTTGGCAAAGATCATCCTTCTTTGAACCTTGTTGACTGGTGCTACAGAATAACAAACAAAGAACTGTACCAAATAACAGAAACCACATCACTTGAGGACTTTCAACAGCAGCAACAACTAAAATGGATAACACATGTAAATTGAAGAGAAAATAATGACATCATCAAGACATTGACATTCCATACTATTTCAAATAAAAGATTAGGAAGGAACCCATACCCCCACCCCATCAACAATAGAGCAATGACAGCTACTGGTCTTGATAAACATATTTTCCTGAAAAATTGTTTTAAGAGAAAGATTTTATACATTTCAACAAAAATTAACACTGGCTGCTCAGTCATTGAATGTTGAATGTTTCCTTATAAGGAAATGACCAGTATTACCATTACCATAGAGCCATAAGGACCCAAGTGCCATCAAACTTCCACATTTCTGCAAATGATAATGACAACCTGTGTCAGGTTTGCATTAGCCTTGGCTCTTACCACCTTTGCTGATTGTTGAATGTTCAAACTATCAAACCACAACCCACGAAAAATTTCTAAATCTGCCTGACCAACTCATTAAATATCCTCTTTTGCAGGTACTTAGCATCAAAATCACTTCATTACTGCCATACTTAAAATCACATGACATGATCATGCCTCATTTTCATTGGACCCTCTTCCAACATAGATCCACCACATCAACATCTACATTATAAGATCAAACCACACATGAATATTTTACAATACATTTAGACTGTAATATTTTTTTTTATATTGAACACAAAACAGTACTCAAGTCTGAGTCATAAATGACAAAGCAAAATAAACAAAATGACCCATATTCCTTTTTTTCTTCCTTCCTTCAGTTATGTGCCATGCGTGATACACACTTAGGTGATCATGTATCTTTTGATACATGACTGACCAGGCAGATTTTTTTCCTGCAGTAGGTTGCCATTTCTTTCTACTGTAGACCAGTTGCCATCCAAGGCTATAGAACCCGGTCTGTCCTGCTATTTACCTATAGCTGAGGGGAGAAGAAGTGGATCCATACCTTTCCCAGGGGTAGTAGCACATAAGTGAATGTAATAGATTCGACTGGAATTTGAACTCGGTTCTACCAATTCCTCAATCCAAGCCACTATCCACGACTCCATCATGCCTCCTCCTTCCTTCCTTGCATCTTTTAATTCTTCCTGGATTACTTTCCTTTTTTTTCTTTTACATTTTTCTTTCTTATTGTTAATTTCAGTCCCTGTGGGAATGACTGCAGAAAACTTTCCTCTCCTTTTTTATAGGCAGAAGCATGCTGGGATTTTTTTTCTTAGCCAATAAAATAGGCTGGTTTGAGTTTCAAAACTCAGTCCTGATCTGTCTTGTCTTGAAATCAGAAAACTATATTTGCCTGTCCGAACTTGCTTTGGTGTGTCAATGCCAATTCTTAGTTTATGAACTTTTTGCCTTATGAGTGTTACTTTGCCTTATTACTGTTAATTTGCCTTATTATTGTTAATTTGCCTTGAATATATTGTTTGCTTGCTTGACATTCTTTTTGCCTTGTCCCATTCTCTTTTCTTTCTCTTGTTATTGCTTATTGTAAACTTTGTCAATTCTGTTTGTTGGACAATTCTGTTATTTATTTTTGCCTTTGACTATGGCTACTCACTCCACACGGTTTCATTACTTTTATTGAACTCTTTGTTTTTATTTTATTCATCTCCTCTTTTTGTTTCCTTCACTTAATTGTTCATGTGAAATCTGAACATCAGATCCATTTCAATTTAGCCTAATTAAGAACTCCAATGTCTTTTTGCCTCCATTTCTTGCTGGTATCAGCCAGAAACAGATTTGAATGATTTTCTTGTCTCTTTCAGATAACAGTGACAACCATTGGGTATGGAGACACAGTTCCACAGACCTGGATGGGGAGAATTGTTGCTTCTTGCTTCTCAGTCTTTGCAATTTCCTTCTTTGCTCTCCCAGCTGTAAGTTAATATCTTCTATAAAGTTTTGTCTGAATTTCTGAAATGACAAATTATTATTATTATTATTATTATTATTATTATATACTGATTTATTCAAACTAGTGGGCAATTTTTTACCTGAATCGATTCCTATTGTACATTTATCAAATAAATAGAAATATTCATTAATTGTAAAATGTACTTACAGTTATGATAGATAGTATTGAATAGATAAATATTGAATATTTAAGCAAGTCATTTTAAATTGAATCCAATATTCAATTTGTCTATAATATAATTTTCAACAAGTTATTTATTTCTTTGCGTTCCAGTAGCAAATGATCCATGGACTGATACTGGCTGGAGGCCCAGTGGTTGGGGACTTCTGGCTTCTTAGAGCGAGCCCAGTATAAACTGGGAACACCACAGATCAACTCCTCATAGAATCAAGGTTCACTTATTGGCATTAAATTCAGTACAGGCCTTTGCTATTTCCTAGCATGTATCACACACTATACATGCATATGCAAGCATAAAGGAGAGAACAAATTTTCCCCAGACTGAAAAGCTCACCCTCAAAAACTTATGTTTACTTGAATGAACACAGTTAAATATTTTAGAAAAGTTTCTTGCTTGTTCTTTCTGCCTTGTTTTGGCATGGCGAACAAAGATCTAGGAAGGGAGTTGTCTATATCTATTGCAGGCTTGCAGCTAGCTGACCAATTCAATGTGAGACAATCAGATCCAGCCACAGTGGGTGTTGGGATAGGTTTGGTCAAGGATTGGTGTTCTGGCAACATAGTTGATATTATCTTTCTTAATTTTCCCCTTTATTAAAGTTTTATTTAAGATAATGACACTGTAACCAGTGGCTTTCCTTTGTTATTTTGACTGATGTCTTTTGATATAAAAACCATTTTAGCTTGAATTTATCATCTAATCCTTGCCTGACAAATTAGAGTTTTGTTCCTGAAGATGACCAGAGAATGGTTGAAAGTGCAAAAACTCATGATAACAACTATGAAAAATTCCCATATAGACATGAACCAATAATTTTTTTCTCTTGTACAAGAGTAACTACAGATTACCCCCCAAAAATGACAAAATATTCCTTGTCTGCTGCATTTAATAATATTTGTATAAGAGAAAAATTGTGGCCAAATATACCCTATTCAATGTGTGTGTGTGTCTGTATGTCTCTGTGTATATATATATATATATATATATATATATATATATATATTTATGCAAATTATTATATATATTATTTATATATTACATATGTGCAGTACTTATTGGAAAGCACTCAATATCAATGATAGAGCTGATAGGTTTGTCTGACGATCACAAGAGCGTGAAGCCCAGCGTCTCAAAATCACATCAATCCAACTATATATATATATATATATATATATATATATATATATATATATATATATATATCATTTCACCCCAAGCAAAGCAATAAAGCCACTAAAACACAAAGTGTTACACAAAGAATATGAGAAAAAAGGAGAAACATTAAGAAGGAACAAGAACAATAGAAGAGTAATCAAGAAGACAGTAAATAACGAGTGACATTGTATATAAATTTTTGAAGATCAAAATTGGCTGGAAAGTATGGAGCCAGAAGAGAGTTCCATAAGTGAGAAGTATGAGATAAGAAACTGTCAGCATAGAACTTATAGTTACATCTCCCCAATGCAGCTGTGAATTGATGAGACCATGCCGCCAATCTAGTACTGCACTTAAATTCATAAAGTCTACATACCAAAGAGGAAAATTCATTAGAACTATTACCATAATCGAACATTTTTGTTACTTGAAACATTATTATAGTGGATACTTATATTTGAACATTTCAAATACAATTATCCACTAAAATAATATTTGAAAATATATATATATATATATATATATATATATATATATATATATATATGTATATATATGTATATATATTGTGGACTCTCCAGTCATTGATCAATGTGGGCTGTTGATCAACACCTACCAGGGACCCTTTTACAATATATGAGGGTCAGGCCTAACTCAGTTCCTAGAAACTGACAGCCAAACGACCTGCATATATTATTTGATTATAGCGGTGAAGGTTTTCTGCAGAACTAACCACACTTTTTGAAAAGACGAATACAGAGACCTTTTGCACTATATATATATATATATATATATATATATATATATATATATATATATATATATATATATATATATATATATATATATATATATATAGAGAGAGAGAGAGAATCTTCAATGTTTCTATCATGTAGTTTATTTTTTAATTTCTTTTAAAGAGATTTTTAGCACATAAAAAGATAATATTTTTGTTTTATTTTCCCATTTCCAGTGGTGTTTCAAGGAAAGAATTTCAGCCTGTATTTGGAGTAAAACTGGAGATTACACAAGAGTATGAATAATCTGATAAAGAAAACAAATTAAATTATTTTGAACTTTCACTACATCAATGCACTCCTTTTAGAAAAGATGAAAAGAACAATAACTCTTGTAAATGCTATTAAAAAAGCAGTCCACCATTTTGAAAATGTTTAACATAAAGCAATGATGCAAAAGTAAGAAAAAAACAAAATATTTGACAGCATATAAGATGCATGGGTGTATAAGACACATCCCAATTTCAGCAGGACAAATCAAGAAAAAATTAGTAATTAGTAAAATTATTAGTAAATGGTACAGCCTAGACCATATTTATAAGGTATTATTTTGGTTATACAAGCCATGATTACAATTAAACGAAAAATAATAGGAAAAAAAGAACAGAAGCCTATAAAAAATTTATTATATCGAAAGGTAAGAAAGCAAAATAAAAATCAAGCAATTATTACTGTTAAGCAAAACAGTACATGGTTGAAATTGCCAAAGACTTAAGTTGTTAAATCTGAAAGAAAAAGAAATCATTAGACACTTAAACTTAATTCACATTTAAAATCAGTCCAAGTTAATGGAACACCCTTCACACATATATATATATATATATATATATATATATATATATATATATATATATATATATATATATATATAAGGAAGGATCATTCATTAATTTGAAACTTTTGAAACCCTTTATTCTACATTCAACATCATCACTTGATAAGACACCGGAGGTATTGAAACAAAATGGCTATTTTTGTAGTGATTTTATAACATATTTATGTTATAATTTTTAAATAAACAATTATATATATATATATATATACACACACACACACACATATATATATATATATATATATATACTAGTTTCATTAAAGATGACTGACAAGGTACTGCAATTAAGCTTTTTATTTAATTTTTCTTGAGTTTGTACAAGTGTTTTTTTTTTCTGGATACAAAGTGTGTAAAAACTACCTAAAATTTCTGCATATCTGAGCACTTTCGGCTATTATTTTTTCGGCTATTTTATTTAAGCATATCATGATGAAAACAGTTTTATTGTCAAAATCGTTAAGAGGAAAGATCAAAGTATTTTTTGATTATTTAATTAAATCTTTTATTCCTTTTTAGAACATTCAAAATTTTGATTAAAAACTTTTTTCTTACATCAGTGGTTGTACTAACTTTTAGCATAGCAAATCTTTGCCTCCTTTTTGTGGTGACAGGCACATTAATTTGGAAATTCTTAATTTAATCCTTTAGCTTTCATTTAAAGCTAAATTGAAAGCTTCAGGAAAGCTTATTCATTTTTAAAAATTAATTTTAAATTTTACCTATACCCAATTTGTGGGGGTGCCTAATTTAAACAAACAATATTTAAAATATTTAATAGATACTTCTTGCCATATTTAACAAATATTTTCAAATGAATATGATTTTAAAATATTTTTTAGCATATTAAGAAAATATTTTTAAGTTAATCTGATTTAAAAAATATTTTAAGTCAATAAGATTTAAAAATATGAGTTGTTTATACAGTATTTTTATTTCAACTTTCTTCAAACAGACAATTTTTTAACGTTGAAATCAACTTCAATGTTTTATAACCTAAAGCGTCAGTGACCCATTTCGTCACAGGTAGTCTAATTGTTTAATAATATCAATTGATCCTCTCGCAATTTTCCTTTTCAGGAAAATGGTTTGTAAAAGAACCTATAGTATAAATATGCATATGTGTCAGCATATGTGTATTGAAATATTAGCATAATACCCATCAAGAATGAAAGTATTGGTATTTTGGCTTCAGCTCAGAGAATTCTGTTTGCTAAATTTCAGAGTAAATTGTCACTTCCCTAGCAATTCTACCATGAAGCATCTGTGTGCTTTTCCGAGAATCAAAATTTTTACTTACTGACATTTCTATCTAGAATCAGTGTAGTAACAGTGATTTGATTTGATTAATGGCATATCAACTCCTTATGGGTCATTTAATGCCAGATAGTAACTGTGTACTCCGTGAAAAGTGTTATATATCTTCAGGACATGGATGATCATGACTCTCCACAACTTTCTGTCTGTTATAGCTCTAAGCAGTATTGACTCATTACCATCCGTCTTTTTTCTTTTCTGCCATCCATTCACACAAATTCTTAAGGTTTTGTTTATTCATTGTTTCTCTCTGCCGACAATTAAACCCCACCCACCCCACCACACCACATGTGTGGGTGATATAATGGATAGTGGCTCCGAATTGTTAATTGGAGAGTTGAGTTCCTGTATGATCACTGAAGTTAAGCAACATCGAGCCTGGCCAGTACCTAGATGGGTAACTTCTTGGGAATACCAGGTACTGTAAGCTTAGATGTGTGGGTGGTGTAATGGATAGTGGCTCAAAATGGGAAATCAGAGAGCTGAGTTTGAATTCCGGTTAAGTTTTTTACATTCACTTACATGCAAACACACATGGGAAAGGCATGAATCCATCTTTTCCTCCCATCTATGGGTTAAATAGTAGGACGTGTATCTGAAAAAAATCACTGTTAATCTCAGCAGATTGCTAACGCAATATTCGCTCATCAAAATAAACAATTATTCTTACAACCAAAAATATTTTTCGGCTTTAAAATCCATAAAGCATTGATAAATCATAAAAAAACAAATCAAATAAAACCCTCTGCTCCTCCTCCTCCTTTTGAATTATTTTACATATCCCAGAAATATCAACTGTCTCCTGATTTTAAATATTAGTGTCCTTTTAGTTCCAATTTTTTTTTAAAACTTCCTGATTAGTCACATATTTTGTCCCTGGTATTCTCAGCATTCATTGGTAAAACAATATCACTTTGATCCTCTTTATAAAAGTGCTACACATTTAACAAAACACATATTGTATTTTATATAAGTACATGTGTGTCTGTTAATGTCTGTGTACTGAAATATAAGAATATTAGCATATGCAAGGGGATACCTAAAAATTCCGGGCATGAGCAAGAAGCCCTTTCAAAAAGTTAGTCAGGTCAAAAAATTTTCAGCAACTCTTTCATATCACAAACGCACATAAAACCCATACTTAAAGAATCTAAAATTTGCATACCTGCAGCTGATGCAATTCAAACAGCCCTTGCCCTAAGGAACTAGAAATGTGATACAGAAACACACAGACATGCCAACATCTCGCTACCATTCCGCAACCATTTTCAGGAATCATACAAACAGACACTATCAGACCGGCAGAAAATGCTCACTAGAATCCATATGTACACAAGCACAAGACAAAGACGCATGAGGTGTACCAAACCAATGAAAAATAAACAACACAGAACAAAAAATATGTCAAGGACACATGGCACAGTGGATAAAGGCGTTGGTTAGATCCAGTGACAGGCCCAAAGAGTGTGAGTTCAATACCCGGTTAAGGCAGTGGAGAACTTTCAGAGGGAAAATTAGCAGGAGATAACTGATAACTGACTTCCGTCAAACATGGCTCGTGGAACAAGAACAGTCTACCCCAGTGATCGAAATAAAGGGTTCAGCTCGAAATTCCAACCACCTGAAGAAGGCCGGAGTGTACAACGGCCGAAACGTTGTGACAAATATGGCGACAAAGATGAGGACAATAGTCCGACTAATGTAAATACTGTACATAATACCTCATCTCAGAAATATAGACAGACTCTGACAGAATAAAAAGTACCAGAACTTTATCTCCAATAATTCATTTTTAAAAATTTCTGATGAAGCTTAAATAAAATCAAAACAGTTTATAAAATTTATAAACATTTCCTATTTGTTCTTTATCCCATCATTGCCATATTTTAATGTATATTTGGTCCCAACCATTCTTTTATATAAAGAAAAAAGTGTGGTTATTAAAGAAGTTTGAATTTATGTAAGTCTAACCACAACATGTATGTAGTGTACAATATTGCATCACTCAGGTGTATCTATCGACTTCAGTTCAAATTTGGCATTCCAGTTTCTAGCTTATCCCAAAGCTAAACTCACAGTTGAAAAATTGTGTACTGATTAAAGAAAGAGAACATGACAAGGCAGCTGATGTTAATTCAAACAGGACTTTGCAGACTATTTTCAAAATTGGAAGGGACATTGAGATAAATGTGCCATTGCTCTAGGTAGGTTACTTTTTCATTAATAGTAAAATGGCTGGATAAATATATATAAAAGCAACAGCTGCAAAGGGTGATTTTGAAACTGGGGCATGCATTCGATGATGTCCGTTAATGGTTATATAAGAATCCAGAGAAAAATAATAACAAATAATGACATATTTAAAACTTATTTATTTATAAATTAATTCCCTCCATTTCTTTTTGGCAAATTTATCGATCACTTTGTAAAAAGTATCAGCACAATGATCTGGCCTTTTGGCCAGGATTAAAGTGCAGTATCTGTTCTCTCCTCATTTGAGATGGGTGTTGCCTGGTCTCAGGGATTCCAAGCATATAGCAGCACCCTCCTCATTGCACTAAGAGTGGTGGAGTTAGTGTAATATTGATACCCTCATTACAATAGTCACAAGGACTGGGGGATTTTTCTCCTTGTTCTATATGCATATGTATGCACACCCCACATAAAAAAGACCTTGTGTTACATCCTGCCTCGGTAAGGGGGTCAGGCAAATAGCATCAGCACAATGCTCTACCTTCATCTTCTCAATTAACATCACTGCTTTTTTTCTTACTTTTTCCACTCGCTTAACCATAGTTCTTCAACCGTCTTTCTCTAAGTTGCGGCTGCACATAGAACTGGTGCAAAAGTAGTTTATAAAAGCAGTGGTCTTCTCTGCTTCCACTACTCAACTAATGTAGCTTGTTCACAATTTATCATAACAAATGAAGAAATTAGAGATTTAAAAAGATTATCATGAGTGCAAAAAGGATAGTAAATATTATCAATAATTAATTTTTATTACACAAAAATTATTCAGCCTGAAAATATATTGAAGGTATGTCGAGCATGTGTTGCATATATGGGCCCTGTCCAACAGAAATGTACCTCATCCATACATATATATAATAATGAACAGTTAAGTTTTGCAGACCATAACAATAGATCCACCTGTTGTTGGGTACTCATTAGCAACCAGGTGTTACTACCTGTGAGCGATGAGAAAATCTTTTGCTGTGGTAACGTGCAACATCCTGGAAGTAATTTATATTAAAAAAATTAAAGCCAACATTGAACAGAATCAACTATGAATACTGCAGTAATGTTCTGAAATGCCTATAAAGAAACAGTTTTTCATGCTTTCATGCGCGCATGAACATGACGTTATAACATAGAAGAAAAAAATTCTATAAAGGATAATTTTTTCACGTTCTAATGAACGCTCGGCACATTGTCAACCGTTTTGCATTTAAAAGCATAATGAAAAAAATTATGGTAATGGATAACAATGCACATCATTTTATAAATACTTATACTAATGAACAACATATAGTTTTGTATTACTTGAACCCCTGAAGATTATCTTGGAAGAAGGTGAAAAGTACTTGGGAACTAAAAATAAAAGAAATTTAAACAGCTCTAGCACATTTCTCTCATCCTTTAACATCAATATATGGAAGGTTATTTGTGAGTATGAATGGATTTTATTAAAATTTATCAGACATAATGTCTGTAATTTATTTAATCAAACATGCCTAAAAGAGAATTTGATGCCTAAAAACACACACATATATATATATATATATATATATATATATATTTGTTATGTGCATATATAAAGAATAGAACAAAATTAATAAGAACCTAAGATTAAATGAGGAAAATAATTTCATTATTCAATTTGTCACTTTTCTACACGTTTTACATTAATGTGGCTGTTCTCTTGGATCTTTTCTGTTTCTAATGTCATCAGTTCTCAACTCCGAATCTATGTAGATGACACAACTATTTACTCCTGTCTTAAGGGGAAGTCTGATAGGTTTGATATGGTCAAATTGGCAGCTGAACTAAAAAAAAATGACCTTCAATCTTAGGCAAGAAATGGCTTGTTAGCAAAACTGATGCTAACCTGCAGGAGAGTAACTCATTGTGCTTTCTCCAGACATGAATTGGAATGATTATAATGAATAAATTTTTAGGTTTGCTGCAAGGAATGTTGGCTCACTGTATCATTCTAGGAAAGTTTTCCTGCCAGAGTCTATCTTGCATCTTTATAAATATACATACATCCATCCATTGAATATTTCTGCCACATCAGGTTTGGTGTCTCTGCAATGAATTTAGAGATTTTTGATAAAATTCAAAGAATAATCTGCAATGTTATCAGTCCTGACCTGGCATCTCAGCTTCAGTCACTTTTCCACTACTGTGATGTAGCTTACCCATGTTGTTTTTTTTTAATATTTTCATGGTAATTGTCCTGATGAGCTTTCCTCTTTTTGGTAGCACAACTTTATGAATATAAGATTGGCAGTTAGGTCTCATCATTTTACAGTTGAAATTGCAGGATGTAAGATAAGTTCTGTGCTAACAGTTTCTTCTGTTGCACTTCTTGATCTTCAAAAATTTAAATACAACATCAGTCATCATTTTCTGTCTCCATAAATCTTGTTCTTTTATTGTGCTCTCTCCTTAATAAAGTTTATTCTAAATCACTTTCACTCTCAGTAACTTCTTGCATCTTAGTGGCTTTATCAGCTTACTTGCAGTGAAATGAACAAAAAGAATTAAATTAGGTAAATATTTGTCTTCAGTCCTATTTTAAAATTTGTGGATATAGACATTTATGAAAATGTTTTCAGTGTTCCGAATTATGACATTGTGTTAAATTGTTAGATTTGTGACAATGGCTTTAATGTTCGGAATTATGATGATTTTTGAATGTTCAAATTTATGACAATGTTTTGAATGTACCAAACACTATGGTGAATGCTCACAATTACAAACATATTTCGAATGTTCAGAATTGTGACAAAATGTTTTTTGTGACGTTCTGAATCATGATAATATTTTGAATGTTCAGAATTAACTGTGGCATTCACAGCAAAATTCATTTTGATTTTCCTCAGCAAATCTGTTTTCTGCTGCATTTCAAAAGCTTCTCTCTTAATCTCTGTTCTGTTTCAGCAGGAAAGAATGACTGACCAATAGATGTGCTGGCATTAGCGCTGACTGTCCACAAATTTAGCCATATTTCTGCAGGCTCTGTTGCCAACCTGTCAATACTGATGCTTGCTGACAAAAGCAAGCACTTTGTATGCGATTATAAAATATATGTTTGTGCTGAAAAGAGATTATTTTGAATGACTCGGTTGCTGAGAAATTGATTGTGCTATAATTATTTCTTGGCGTTGGGTCATTTCGACCGTTTTGACTTATTTGGTTAACCAGAATGATTCTTTCATTAAAAATCTATGGATTCTTAAAATCTTTTTGGCAAACTTTTTTAACACACCATATTTTGTAGCTATGGAGTTAACATTCATACCCACAAAAAATAGTGTGTTAAAAGATTTTTTTCCCTCTTGGCACTCTCTCATATATTCATTTAGTTTCCTTGATAATGTTTGTTTTAAAATGCTATATTTAGAATTTTAATGACAAAACTGTTACACATGATTTAGTTGTTAGATTGTTTGTCTACAAAATCAATTTTATATATATTATTATTTTATATATATTTAACACAATGTCATAATTTGAAACATTGAAAACATTGTCACAAATCTAAACATTTAACACAATGTCATAATTTGAAACATTGAAAACATTGTCACAAATCTAAACATTTAACACAATGTCATAATTCAGAACATTGAAAACATTGTCACAAATCTAAACATTTAACACAATGTCATAATTCGAAACATTGAAAACATTGTCACAAATCTAAACATTTAACACACTGTCATAATTCGAAATATTGAAAACATTGTCACAAGTCTAAAAATTTAACACAATGTCATAATTCAGAACATTGAAAACATTGTCACAAATCTAAACGTTTAACACAATGTCATAATTTGAAACATTGAAAATAGTTAAAAGATTATAAAAGTATGTAAATGCAATTTTTATTATTAACAATTTGATAAATAATTATGAAAACAGTTTTTTTTATTAATAAATTCATAAAAAACATCTGTGAACTAGATTAAGAAAATTTAAATAAACATGATTTTCCAAACAGTATATATTTTCTTCTCAGATTGTTTTGTATCTCAAAATCCTCCTTGTTTTTTGTAATCAGGATTTTGGATGCTTAATCAATAAAAAAAATCTGAGGCCTGAAACCCCAGCAATTATAGGCTAACCTCTTTCCAACTCTTTTTGAAAAATGTAATTGTTGCTAATTATTTTAAAAATTTGCCTAAATCATGCCCAGAAAATCTGCATATAGATTATCTATTGTCAGCCAAGTGATGACTGATGAAGAAATCTTAAATAGAGAATGGATACTAAGCAGCTTCACCAGTTGCTTTGATGAAGCTGGCAAATTGTGTACTTTAAAAATCATTTTTTTAATCAATTTATCCCAAGCAAGGCAATAATGCCTCTAAGACACAAGAAGTTACTGGAAGTGAAAGTGAATGAGAAGACTTTAGAAAAAACCATAAACCCAATCCTAAACAGAAAACAAGGGATAAACCTCTACTCCTGTTCAAAAGACTGGGTAGAAGGTTAACTGGATGATAGGCGAACATATATACTCCTATTATTGGCCAAACAATTGCCAATCAATTTAAATATTCACATATTTTTATAATCTTATAGATATAAAATTAAACTTGTAAATAAACAATCTAACAACTAGTGTATAATATTTTTGTTATTAATATTCTAAACATGGCTTTTTGAAACAATAAACATTGCCGAGGGAGTATACAGTAACCACAGTGTCAAGAGAAAAACTGTCCTTTTGACATGTCCGTTTTTTTTTTATGGGTCCAAAGATTAAATTTTACCAGATTTGGGGGGGGGGGGATTTTTATGGTTTTCTTTCATGTCTTTGTTTCTCTTTGCAGGGAATTCTGGGATCAGGTTTTGCTCTTAAAGTACAGCAGAAACAACGTCAAAAACATTTTAACCGACAGATACCAACTGCTGCCAATCTCATACAGGTAAGGAAAGGTATATATAGAAGATGATCAATAAGTCCATCTCCTGACATTGTTAATAAGTGAATTTTGATATGAAATCTTCACTGTATACTGTTACTAGTAGAAAAGAAATTGGGTTTAGAGGATTGACAAGGAAAGGGGTGATGTTGAAACATATTTATTGTGCAAAATCAATGCTTTTTTTTCTCTCTCCTATGGTTATGGACTTACTGATGTACTTAGTTGTATATATAAGGTACTACTACCAGAAAAGGCGCATGGCCAAGTGGTTAGAATGTCCGCTTTCTGACTATGAGACCCGGGTTCAAATCTCACTTCCTGATGTTAATGGACATGATCGAGGTTGATCCCAGCATGTAGCACCTTTGGAAGGTGCCTGAAAAATCATACCATGAGTTGACCCAAGCCTTGTAAGTGAAATTGGGTAGACAAAACTCTTAGGTTCTTTCAATAGCTGTGCTAGCACAAAACCACAAGTCATCGTGGCTGAAGGTTTAAGCGTGCTGGCCTTGTTCAAATTAGTGATCATACTAGATAACACACTCTCTCCCAGAAACTAAGGTCTGCTCAGCATAGTTGCAGTATAAACCACAGGTGGGCTCTGTGGGTGTTGAGCAAACACAAACACGCCTGAGCGAGCGTCTATCCAATAGGGATTGTCTAACCCCCCTAGTAGACGGGTATCCTCGAAGACAAGTGGCCAGCTATTATTATTATTATTATTATATTATTATTACCACAAAGTATAGGAATTTTGACCATGAGAAAAACTAATCTAATACAGCTACTTCAATGTAGTCCCCTAAGGCATATATAAAAGGGGCACTACTACGAATGGATTTTTGTGTGTTGTTCTAATATCACAAACATTAAATTCTTACATTGCTCACACAAGCCCTACACTCTCTTGTAGGTTGCCACTAAAGTTAACCTGGCTGCTGCTCTTGAAAAGGATCTCCAATCATTAGAAATAGTTATATGTATGTTTTATAAAATGATTCATTTTATAAGACATACATATAACAAACTATTTGATTTTGTAAACAAATACATATAACAAACTATTTCTATTTCTAATTCTAACAGTTGAAATATAATCCTTGAAAATGGCTAAATGTATAGCCGAAAGCGCTCGGATAAAAAGAACATTCAAACAGTTTTTATATAATTTATCATCTAAAAAGAAAAACTTTATTAGATCGCACGAGAAATTATATAAAAAACTAAATAAAAGCACCTTGTCAGTCGTTTTTAATGAAATGTGCATGAAAGAAGGATTGCTGCCTAAATACACAAATAAATATATATATATATATATATATATATATATATATATATATGTGTAAGTAAATATATACATAGATAGTTGAAAGTAATTATATATATATACATATATATATATATTTTTTTTTACATATATATATATGTGTGTGTGTGTGTGATAGTTGCAAGTAAAATCTGATGAGAATCCAAAAGAATGAAAAATAAATATATAAGAGAATTTTGAAAATTTCTCCTTTGACTCATTTTGTTGATGAACTGGTCAGACAACAAAAACATTATTTTACAAAAGTAAAATCTATCACTTTTCGTCTCATTAATGTACATTTTGTCCTTGTGAAATAAATTTCTTTTTGATGGTACCAGTTCATCAGTGAAATATGTCAAAGTAGTTTTCTAAATTGTCTTCTATTTTCACTTTATATCATAGCTATAATGTGTGTTAAGGTAAGTGGGGAAAATACATTACACACTGATCAATTTTCCTTAATTGACAAAAAAGAAAGATGGAGACTGCTAAGATGAAAAAAGTTATTTCCCTTGACTGTATAAGTAGGAAGTTGATTGATAGAAAGATACTATTTATTCAGGCCAAAGAGTTTGTATAATGGTTAATGAATCACAATGAAAAATCGGCGAGCTGAGATCAAATTCTGGTCAAGTTCATTACATTCACTTTAGCATAAATACCCTTGGGAAAGGCAAATATCTATCTCTTCTCCCTCCAGCTATGGGTTAATCATTAAAGCAAATTTGGTGCTAGCTATGGATGGTAACTAGTTTAAAGAGAACATTGTAATAAATATTGATAAAGATGAGGACAATAGTCCGAATAATGTAAATAGTGTACATAATACTTCATCTCAGAAATATAGACACGAACACTATATGTCGTCTAGTGGGGAAGATTGTCATAGTTTCACATGCCATGCCTCTTCTGGATATCTCAGTTATTTCCCTTTAACTCAACTCTCCAAGGCCCAGTGGATAAAAATGTTGGTTAGATGCAGTGACTAGACCCAAAGAGTTGTGAGTTCAATACCAGGCCACAGTAGTAGTGAACAAAAACTCGCCGAGTTGAGTTGAAGGGGAATAGCTGAGACATCCAGAAGAGGTATGGCATGTGGAACTAGAACACTCTACCCTGGTGGATGAAATAAAGGGTTTGGTTTGAAATTCCAATCACCTCAAAATGGCCGAAGTGTACAACAGCTGAAACATTTTGAATATGCCAATGAAGATGAGGATAACTGTCTGAATAATGTAAATAATGCAAGTAAACTACAAATCAGTGTGCCGTTTGCGTTTCTTCAACACTCATTAGAACAGTCTACCCCAGTGAGCAAAATAAAGAGATCAGTTCAATATTCTAACCACCTGAAGAAGGCCGGAGCGTACAATGGCCGAAACGTAATAAATATGGCAACGAAGATGAGAACAACGGTCCAAATAATGTAAATAGTATAACGTGTTCAGTTCAAAATTCCCATCACCTGAAGAAGGCTGGAGTATACAACAGCCTAAACATTGTGAATATGGCGATGAAGATGAGGTAACATTCCAAATAATGTAAATAATGCAAGTAATCATAATACCTCATCTCAGAGATATAGACAGATGATTTGTAGTTTGCCTTCAAGTCAAAACAAATCTGATGATGAGAAGGTGTTTTTTTTTTTTTTTTATTTTATAGTTTCTATGATTTGAATGTTCAATACAAAGGTTTAAATCACAGATTATTTGATAGAATATACATACTTACTTCTAAAATTTCTTTTTTTTTAATGATGTTTTTGTGTTTTCTTTTCCAGTGCCTCTGGAGGTGCCAGTCGGCAGAGCCTTCGTTTAACTCATCAGCCACTTGGAGAATGCATATTCAAGAAAACCAAAAATACAATCGGCCATGTCAAATGAATCCAAATCCCTCTGGGTTTTTCCGTGTTGGTCGCCGAACGAGCTTACTGAAAAAACGAAGGTTTTCCCGATCACTGAATCCATCAGGTGCTTCTCTTGATCGACAAGAGAGTTGCTCTTCATTACCTGGATTCTTTGAGCCTCCAAACAAACCATGTAAGTTTCTTTTAGAAGGAAAAAAATAGGTTCATTTCTCGACGAGTAGATGATCTCACTTTCATTGGGAATCACCTTACTAAGTGAAAACAGTCACTAGCATTTCAAATAGTAGGTGAAAATGAAAGTAAGAAAGAAAGAAAGCTTTTTAGACACAATCTTTTTCTGGTGTACAGTCAACATTGGCAATCAAAGTAAAATAGTTCTTTTAATTCTTGTTTTCTTTCCCAACTTGGCTGATTGGTGTCAATGTAACTATAAAGAATATTTTAATAAAATAAAAAAATAAATAAAATATTTAAACGAAATTTTTTAAAAAGTACTTCACAAACAAGTGAATTTCCAGAAGACTTAAAACAATATATTTATTAAACTTTTATAAATAACCATGGTGAGATCAGCCGTTCCCCTACAGGAAACATTCAACCTTCATTGACTGAACAGTCAGCATTACTGTCAGTTGAAATTTTATTTCTCTTAAAACAATATTTTTTAGTAATGGGTTATAGGTAAAAAACCTATAATTAATATCAGATTTTTTTATAAACCTATAATGATTAACAGACTTTTATTTAAAATCTTATAATACCAGATTTATATAAAAATTAATACAAAATTTTAAAAAAAAAAGAAAATGAATACCAGATTTTTATTTTTAATCTTATAATTAATACCATATTTTGTGGTGGTTATTAATGGGTTAACAGACATAAATAATGTTTATATATTCATTAAAACATATAAAAATAATAAATTATATAAAAAATTATTTAATTGCAGATTGACATAAAGGAAATTGATGAAAGGGCAAAGTTGGTTAATTTACTTACACAACAAGCCTTATTGAGTTATTTAATGTTAAATGTGTTACAAAATGTGTAAGCTGGCCCAGATAAGCAAACTACTGGTCAGAAAATAGCTATGGTAGCATTGATTCTTTTCACAAGTCCACTGTCACAATTCTTTCTAATATTGATGGCGGTTTTCTTCCTAACCTTTTGTTTAAGATAGGGTGGAAAGTCAACATGTTATGCCATTAAAAAAAGTACTTCACAAACAAATGAATTTCCAGAAGACTTAAAACTGAATATATTTATTAAACTTTTATAAATAACCATGGTGAGATCAGCCATTCCCCTACAGGAAACATTCAACATTCATTGACTGAACAGTCAGCATTACTGTCAGTTGAAATTTTATTTCCCTTAAAACAGTTTTTTTTTTTTTTTCAGTAAAATAGTTTTCACAAGTCCACTGTCAAAGTTCTTTCCAGTATTGATAGAGGTTTTCTTCCTAGCCCTTTGTTTAAGATAGGGTGATAAGTCAACATCTTATGTCATTATTTTTACTTCAAGGTATATGTGTCATCCTTTTTAATTGTTGCTGCTGTTGAAAGTCTTAAAACAATAAAATGAAGAAAACTAAAGTGGTCTCCCACTTTTCCATAATCAAGCCCAGAAATAATTAATCAGTTTTACTTTATAATATGCCCAAAGTATAATAGTAGTGAAGCCGGAAATATATATTTAATCATTTCACCGCAATCAAGGTGATAATGATACAAAGATGGATGCAAGAGTTTAATGGGAGTGAAAGAGAATGAGAAGACTTTAGTGAGGAGAAAGGACAACAAAAGAACAGGTTTCAGGAAGGCTGAAGATGGCAATTAACATTACATACAAATTTTTGAAGATTGTAGGTAGCAGGGAAGAAAGAAACCCAAAGAGAATCTCAGATGCGAGACGTGTAAGAAAAGAAACTATTAGAATAGTGTGACACTATTTGTTACTGGTAAATAATAAACAAGGGTTAATAAATAGCCTGAATGATATACTGACAGACCCCTGATAATGAATAACCACTGTGGGAAAAATGGAAGATTTTGATTCTCAAAAAGGACAAAGAAACAGATGGCTGGCAGAGAGAATAGCATTCAACTATGACAAGGTCATAGGGTAAAATCTGCTGACGACACTGCTAAAAGCATCAGCTGTGAAAGTGAAAACCCGTGTTATGGTTTTCAGGCACTTCTCAAACAGTGCCACCTGTTGGAATCATCTCCCCTGGCTGATATTATCAAGAAGCCATTTTCACCAATCAACAATGGTGAGAGTCAAGCCCTGGTCTTAGAAGGCTAATGCTCTAACCATTCAGCCACACATCCAATATGTTGAGAGCATTTCCTTTTTTTATGGACAAGCAACAAATTTCAAATTAAAACAAATGAACAAGAGGAAATATATTTTTTGAAAGAGTGTGACACTATTTGTAGTGATAAGTAATAAACAAGAGTTAATAAATAGCCTGAATGATATACTGACAGTTCCTGGATAAACAAGAAAGGTTAATGCATAAACTCCATGAGAAAAAAAAGGAAGATTTTGATTCTCAAAAAAAGAACCAAGAAACAGATGGCTGGCAGAGAGAATGACATTCAACTACAACAAGGTCATTGGGCAAAAATCTGGTGAGAGTTTACAACCCTTAATTGGAAAGTAGCCAAAATGAAGGGCACAGATGAGGCACCAAGGAAGGTAGAGGATTTACCCACGTCCACTGAGGAGCACTAATGGAAGATGGTAATAGGGTAAAGTGGAAGTAACCAGGCGGAGCAATGCCTGTGACCATCACTCTTGAAAGAAGGGAATTCACCCCAAATTATGAAGCAATTTAATTTTGGGGACCAAAAATAATGAAGATGGCAGGAGGAGGAAATGCTGGATTCTTCAACTGCACCATACCACACACCGGTTTGGGCAAATGTCAATAAATACAAATGCTTCAAGCCAAGAAGAGAATTCGTCTGGACAGTATGTCTAAGGAGCAACCAAAAAGCTTGCTGAGAGATCCATGTGATTGCCTGCCATTGACGAGAACCTCCAACACCAGCCTTGTGCCAAAATATATGAAGACAGGAAAACAAACTTCAACAAAACAAACTTTTCCAAAATCACCAAAGTGTCACTTCTGACTAGAAGCAGGTTAGGTCGGGAATTGTTGCATGAGAAATTTTAAACTATAAATCAACTGCTGTACAAAGAACCGATAAAAAAAAAAGTTATAATTTATTCTTTTTATCCGAGCATCATTTTAATTAATTTCGTCATCACCCTGTATGGACCAACCCAATGCGAGAGACCCCGACAATGATTCGATCTTGACCACCTTATGATCTAACATCACAATGAGGGATACGGCAAGATCTGGATTGAAGTGGTCACTTCAGCAATCAGATCAGTTGTGCATCTTGGACAACCAGAGAAGCGAGAGAGCAACAGTAGAACTTAAAGCTACACCTAGCTATTTCAACAGTAAAACAATGTGACCTAGTTGCCAATCTGGTAGTACGCTTAAATCCATGCAGTCAAAGAAAGAAGAAAGAAAGCTCATTAGGGCAACTGCCAGGAAAATATTTATCGAAAGGACAGAGGGAATTCACAGAAGTGGGAAAGTGTCTGAAGTCGAGATGCCAGGTCAGGACCGATTACAGATTCTTTGGATTTTGTCAAGAATCTTGAGATATAGCAGCAATATTCAATGCACTGATGAATGGTAGATTTATAAATGTGTAAGATCAATTCTAACGAGAAAAATTGTCTAGAAGAGCACAGTGAACCAACTTTCCTAGCAGCAGACCTAGCAATCGATTCAATATAATCTTTCCATTTTCTGTCAATGAAAAACAAGAAGGTGCAATAAGTTGCTCTGCTGGATATGAGCAGCAGATATTTTGATAGAAGGTCAAAAAGGTACCATATGGTGTTTAAAAGATATCAGTTGTGTTGCTCCAGTTAACAACTGATTGGACTTACTATTAAGACAGGAGTAAATAGTTGTGTCGTCAGCATAATTGCTGAGTTGGGAATTGGTGACATTGGGAATGTTGTTGATGAAGGTAAGAAACAACAGATGATTTAGATATTTGTTTGTTCAACACAACCTTCATTATACAATTTTTTAAGAATGATAGGATTAAGCCAAATATTCAGCCAGAGATATCATATCATTGAATGCCAAACCCTGCCTTTGAGATATGTAAATCCACGGACTGAGTCTAACTATCCTTATTTAAAGTCTGAGAGACAAATTAAAGAATAATTGTTAACACATCAGCAATTGACCTAGAGAAATGAAAACCATATTGTTTATCCAAAAGAAGGCCATATGAAGTGTGATGCTTAACCAATTCAAAAATGATTAGAAGCTCTAGTGCTTTGCTAAAAAAGATACACGACTGACGATACAGATTTTTTCCCGCAGTAGGTTGCCATTTCTTTCTGTGGTAGACCAATTGCCATCCAAGACTATAGAACCTGGTCTGTTCTGCTATTTACTCATAGCTGTAGGGAGAAGAAGAAGATTCATACTTTTCCCAAGGGTATTAGCATGTAAGTGAATGTAATGGATTTGACTGGAATTCAAACTCAGATTCTTCAATTCGAGCCACTATCCATTATTCCACCATGCCTCCAAGGATCCTTAGATTGCTTGAAAACAGGAACTACAGAGGAGGATTTCCAACAAGCTGGAAATCAAGAAGCAGCATGGCATTGGCTGGAGAGTTTGTAGAGAACAGGAGACAGTTCAAAAACACATTTATTTAGGACAAATGCAGGGATACTGTCAAGACTGCAATTGTAATGATATAGTTTGGAGATAATAGCAGAAACCGTGGTTGTTGTTATTTACATGTCACTCAGTAGAGATTCCATTGTATAGGAGGAGGGGGAATCAAGCAAAGATACTCCTGAAGAATTGTGAGTGAAGTTTGAATATTTGTTAATTCTCGATGCTGCTACATTTAATGGAAGTCTTTCTTGTGTGGTAAACTTAGCGAGAATTTTTCTTGATGCTTTTCCAAGAAAGTTGATATTGGGCATTAGCATTTACAAATGTAAAGTTGGTTAAAAAAATAAGAAGGTCCCAATGGCGATCCCAACATATCCCAACCCTCATCACCATTCATCCAGAGAGATTTAACTCTTCCCATTCCCCCTACCAATGTTAGCACCACCAAAGTTACGCTTGTTTTAACATTACAAAATATACATAAAGTATCTAAGTGAAACAATATAAGTACATTTTTCTTCTCAAAAAATGGAAAATAGGAAGTGACGTTTTACATCCGGGCTTGCCTAGAAACAGGATCGTTCATAACCATTTTCGACCCTCACCCGTAGATGTGCAGCTAAAATGCACTGAAACCAAGTTGCATCTTTGTTGTGAGTAAAATGGTTTTGTCTATATGATAAAATTATAATAAATAAATAATTATCGCTCTACTACCTGTATCGAGCTCTTTTTTTGATTAAAGCTGCGAACGTTGGAATTTATATATTACTTTCGTTCTCATCGCATCGGATATATATATATATATATATATATATAAAAGTGAGCATAGAAGTCAAGACATAGAGGTGACAGTCTGTTTCATGCTAGATGCAATCGTCAGGCAACTCTCTCTCTCTCTCTCTCTCTATATATATATATATATATATATATATATATATAAAGAAATATAGTTTTAAGGTGTGCTATATTTATGGGGTAAAGTGCTCAATATCAGAGATAGAGCATATGTAAATATGAATATAAAAGTGAACATTGAAGTCAACACTCAGAAGCGACAGGCTGTTTAATGCTAGATGCAATCGTCAGGCCGGCCTGCCGATTGCATCTAGCATGAAACAGCCTGTTTTATACTGAACGGTTACAATCAGTAATTGTTACTTTAAAAATGCATCTACATGAAAAGTACTAGAATTAATGTCAAGGCTGGTTTTGTTTCAAATATAATCTGTTGTTCTATTAGAAATTGAATATAGATCAAATTTTACCAAACAGGGTTATCTATTTCTAACAGATATTGTTATTTCTTAAACATAGATTAATCTGGTACAAGTCCACAGAAGAGAATTGAACTCACAATATAAGCAACTAGGTCTTCACTCTGTAACCTCTTCCCCACAAACACAACATTGCAAGACTATTGCTACTCTATTGTTATTTCCATGGCAACTGTTCAGATGAACTCCACTCTTTTGTTCCACCAGTTCAAAGTTTTATGTTAATTCCATAGAGCTGAATCAGTCACATTTCCTCCATATTCCAAATATAAGTAAAAAGTTCCATTCAGGCAGATTTCTCAAAAAAAAACAGAATGCTATATAGATGCTTCGCTGAACACTACAATCTAAACATCTCCAAATTAAGGGTCAATTGTTATCTAGCCTTTTTTGTCTTCATAATTTTTTCTCCATACCACCTCCGTTTTTACTCGTATCTCAACTCATTCATCATAGCCATTTTAACAGCAACACTCTACCTTGAGTGTCTCTTGAGTATTATTTTGGGTGAACTTAAATATTAAAACAATTTCTGCAAGACAAGTTTATTAGACCTCATGCCATGATAGGCATGTTCAAAAATTGATATGACAGCTCACTTTCACAACAAGATAAAAAATAAACAAATCACAAGTCCAAACTCAAAGTTCCAAGGGCAGAAAGAAATTTCGTAATCACAAATTGCAGGTCCAATGTCACAAATCCCAATGCACATAAATGATCAGAAATCCAATATGCAAGCCAACAGATGAGGTAAAAAAATAAAACTTCCCCAATTCGAGAACACCAACAGCTTTTATCAATGGAACAACTTTTTCATTGGTCAACAGGTGGGAGAGGACACACAATATTAGCATATCCGAGATGCATTCATGGCAACACTTGCGACTGACTTGTATTTACTTTGGTTATTTTATCTTTGGCATATCATACAGAACACATGAGCCCTTTTTCTCGGTAAGTGACTTTCTCTTTCACCACAAGGCATTTTAACAAATATATATTCTTGCACATTGCTCATGTTGAAGAACTTCTCCAAGGTATACATTGTAATCAGCTAATAGAAATATTCTTAGATTGTTGTCATTTCTTTTGTACGTGAAGCTGTGAAAGGCTGGCATAAAAATGTGCTTAAATGATGAAAAACTGTGACTTGTGACAGTAACCATTCATTTTTTTAGATAATCTCTTTTTAGCATTTGTCTCCTTTTTTTTCCTTGAATTAAATCTGAATAAAATGATGTCTGCAGCCATTTTAAATGGCTGTCTGTTTTTTCTCTGTTGAGTTTGGATTCTGTTGTACATGCAAAGTGAATATAAAATTATGGCCAAACTACAAATTGGAAAGACTAGTGGAGTGTAAGTTTTGGAATCTCTTGCTTACGGCAACTCAGCTGAAAAATGAATGATGAATCCTGAAACCTAACATAAAAAAAATGTTTAATGCTTTGGGGAGGAGGAAAAAAGAACATGGTCATATTATGTGGATACTGGAAATTTGCCTGGTCAGAGTGCAAAAAGAACACCCTCATGCTATGTGCACATGGCAAATTTTGCAAGTCTCAGGGAAGCTATTTTAAGAAAAAATGCACAGTAAATATGATCTAGGAATTTTCTGATCTTTAATAAGAATTTAATTATACTTTGACTCATGGTATGGTTTAAGTTATCATAAGACTTTTTAAGTAAAATATGACAAAAAATAGGTTCATGAAGGTGCATTGGGATAGCCAAAGATGTCTTCTAAGCAAAGAATTAAGAAATCTAAAAAGATGTCTTCTAAGCAAAGAATTAAGAAATCTAAAAAGATGTCTTCTAAGCAAAGAATTAAGAAATCTAAAAAGATGTCTTCTAAGCAAAGAATTAAGAAATCTAAAAAGATGTCTTCTAAGCAAAGAATTAAGAAATCTAAAAAGATGTCTTCTAAGCAAAGAATTAAGAAACAGGAAAATTTTGTTACAAACAAAGAAAAGAGTACTAAACTGTTACATAATATCAATCCTCCTATATGGCAGTGAATGGTGGACAATCTCCTCACAGTTGAAGAGACTTGAAGCAACAGAAATGTAGTTCTACAGAAAGATACTGGGAATACCATAGATTGAACATGTGAGCAATGTCAAAGTCTAAGAGAAAATGGAAGCAAAAAGGACACATACTTAGAAGGCACATAATGAGGGGAGTGGACTTGGAAAATTTGATACTCATAGGACAGATTAAAGGCAAGAGAGATAGAGGAAAATAATGCATAACCTACCTTGCGAGCTTCTGTAAATGGATGGCAGAACAGGGTTTAGGAGAGTTAACAAAAAGCAAAATTTATTAAGAGCTATAAAGGACAGGAAATAGTGAAGAGTCATGATCACCAATGTCCTGAAGAGACACAAAAGAATGGTTAACATGGAATTGGGGAGTTGAGTTTAAATTTCAACGAGACTGTATTCACTTCACATGATTACCCTTGAGAAAGACATGTATCCAACTCTTCTATCTCAACTAAGGGTAAAATAGCAGAGCAGACTGAGTTCTCTTATCTTGATAGGCAACATATTTAGGAGAATAACAATGCTGAAACACTTAATAAATTCTTTTTTGAGTTTCCTGTGAATCTTACTGTAGTTTAGTATACTATGTTAGTTTGCCAGTAGTTACCATTTAGTGGGTATTCAAACTTTATTCTTTGATTACGTTAGGGGTTTGGAGTTGTTGTATACTGGTGATTTTTGTATTGTTTTTTTAATGATTTGTAGCATATCTTCAGTGCAGTTTTAATACAGTCACATTATGTGAATACAAGAAATTTAATGCCTGGTGGGAGGATGCAAAAAAGATCAGTTTATATGGACAGTGGAAATTGGCATGTGTGGGGCAAATTACCAAGCCACTAATCACTACACTATCTGCACATCTGATCAGGTGATTGTACAGTACCAATTTTATAAGAAAAACCTTTCAACTATTGCCTCCTAACACTTTTTGGCAAACTACTAGAGGCCCTAATCAACTCTCAATTGGTTAAGCATCACATATCATGGGGCCTTTTTTCAGACAAGCAATTTGGCTTTTGCTTCTCTAGATCAACTGCTGATGTACTAACACTTATTACTGAAAAAGTCAATCAAGATTTAGATAAGAGTGGTTATGCTCAGGCTGTTGCTTTGGACATCTCAAAAGCATTTGACAGGGTTTGGCATACTGTCTGCTTCATGAGTTGAAAGGTTATGGCATTTCCGGATGAATTTTGAAGTGATCCAGTCTTTCTTATGAAATTGTGAATGGCTACTCTTCTAGATCTTTTTGTACTAATGGAGGTGTCCTCCAGGGCTCCTTGGACCTACTTTGTTCTTAATTTTCCTCAATGACCTTCCAGATGACATCAGTTCTCAACTTGGTCCCTACGCTGATGATACAGCCATTTACTACTGTCTTGATAGTAAATCTTATCAATTTGATATGGCTGCTGATCTAAAAGAATGTCCTACAGTCTGTTGTTAACTGGGGCAAGAAATAGCATTTTAATTTTAAGGCCTCCAAAATTTCTGTATTAGTCATCTGAAAGATTTCTTTCTGCCTCCTATCAGTATGGCTGATGCTAACCTCCAGGATAGTGACTCATTGCACTTTCTTAGACTAACATTCTCAGTTGTCACAAAGTAGAAAGATTATATTGAAGCCATTGCTAGGTCTGCTGCTAAGAAAGTTGGTTCACTGTGACAATTTTTCTCTCCAAAATCTATCTTACCTATTTATAAGTCTACAATGCATTGAATATTGCTGCCATATATGGTCCAGTGCTTCTGCTATATATTTAGAGATTCTTGATGAAATCCAAAGAAGAATCAGCAATATCATTGGTCCTGACCTGGCATCTATATTTCAGTCACTTTCTCATTGCCATCATGTAGCTTTGTTGTGCTTTTTCCATAAATACTTTAAAGGTAATTGTTCAGATCAACTCTTCGTTATGGTACTGAGATTTAATGAATTTAAGCACAGTACTAGATTGGTGGCAAGGTGACATCAATTCACAGTTGAATTGGCTAGATGTAACCATAAGTTCTATGCTAACAGTTTCTTCTCTCACACTTCTCGCTTGTGGAACTTTTTTCTGACTCCATGCTTTCCAGCTAACTTTCATCTTCAAAAATTTAGATGCAGTTTCAATCATTATCTTCTGTCATCTTGATTCATATTCTTTTATTCTTGCTCCTTAATAATGTTTCTCTTTTTTTCTTATTCTTTTACACTCGGTAACCCCTTGTGTCTTAGTGGCTTTACTGCCTTGCATGGAGAGAAATGATTCAAAATGAAAACACATTATTCCTGTATGAAATCCAGATTTCATAGAAGAAGTTAAATTACCACCAATATGTTTGTCCATAGCTAATATGACTTGATAAAAAGGTGACTGTTTTAACAATATGATATAATTAATGATTCAATCAGTAATTAATTTCTTTGTATAATGAGCAAAAGTAATGAAGCTCTTTCTTGCTTCACTTGAGAACTCATTGCTGCTGTTTGGTGATATAACTTCTCTTGGAGAACAGAAATTTATTCCGTCTTAATAAAAATAGTGATTTTATGATTCAGAAAGTCTGCCAAAGGATTATGTCTTTAGTGACATTTTTTAGTTGTAATTTCATAAAATCTGGGAATAAAAGCAATGGTTATCTGACCGTAACACAATTTGTAGAGACGAAGATGACCATTTTTATATGGTTACTTATTTATTTCTGGGTTATTATCTTTTGATTAACAACATTGGTTACTCAGTGGTCAAAATAACTATATTTTTTTAATATTATTTCTTTCTTGAATTTTTCTGTACATTTTTTACATTAAAGTCTATGGCACAAGTAGTAATATTATCTGGATTTTCTATTAGATGAATCATTGCCAAGCATTATTAATATTTGGTTGTTTTTCTTAGATTTTAATTTTACTTGCTTTCAACTCCTCAGACCTTCAGTCTATGGTCATTAGTAAACAAGTAGTAATATTATCTTGAATTTTTATTAGATGAAGCATTGTCAGCCATTATTAATTTTTCACTAGTATTACTTAAATCTTCATTTTACTTGCTTTTCATTGCAATTCCTCAGACCCTCAGTCTATGGCCATCAGTAAACAAGTAGTAATATTATCTTGAATTTTTATTAGATGAAGCATTGTCAGCCATTATTAATTTTTCACTAGTATTTCTTTCATCTTCATTTTACTTGCTTTTCATTGCATCTCCTCAGACCTTCAGTCCATGGCCATCAGTAAACAAGTAGTAATATTATCTTGAATTTTTATTAGATGAAGCATTGTCAGCCATTATTAATTTTTCACTAGTATTTCTTTCATCTTCATTTTACTTGCTTTTCATTGCATGTCCTCAGACCTCAGTCTATGGCCATCAGTAAACAAGTAGTAATATTATCTTGAATTTTTATTAGATGAAGCATTGTCAGCCATTATTAATTTTTCACTAGTATTTCTTTCATCTTCATTTTACTTGCTTTTCATTGCATCTCCTCAGACCTTCAGTCCATGGCCATCAGTAAACAAGTAGTAATATTATCTTGAATTTTTATTAGATGAAGCATTGTCAGCCATTATTAATTTTTCACTAGTATTTCTTTCATCTTCATTTTACTTGCTTTTCATTGCATCTCCTCAGACCTCAGTCTATGGCCATCAGTAAACAAGTAGTAATATTATCTTGAATTTTTATTAGATGAACCATTACTAATTTTTGACTAATATTTGCTTCATCTTACTTTTACTTGCTTCTTATTATTTCTTCTCTGACCAATCTACAGATATTGTAAAATTTATGTAATCCCATATAGGAAATGTGATAATTGTACTGGTGAAATACAACATAGTTCAAAAAACATTTTGACTAGTATTTCTTTCATCTTCATTTTACTTGCTTTTCATTGCATCTCCTCAGACCTCAGTCTATGGCCATCAGTAAACAAGTAGTAATATTATCTTGAATTTTTATTAGATGAACACAAACAAGTGATAACAATTAGGAAGATAGTAAATTTCTTCAGTATCTGTCTATATTTCTGAGATGAGGTATTATGTACTCTATTTACATTATTCAGATTATTGTCCTCATCTTTGTCGCCATATTTATTACGTTTCAGACATTGTACACTCCGGCCTTCTTTAGGTGGTTCGAATGTCAAACTGAACCCTTTATTTCGCTCACTGGGGTAGACTGTTCTAGTTCCATGTGCCATGTTTAATGGCTGTCAGTTATGAGCATTGGTAAAAAATGGTTGCTGATGACATTAGGTTTATAATACCCAGAAATTCATACACAGATGTCCTCAAGGACACATGGTACAGTGGATAATGGCGTTGGTTAGATCCTAGTGGCAGAACCCAAAGAGTGTGAGTTCAATACCCAGTTAAGCAGTGGAGAACTTGGAGAGGGGAATTAACAGGAGATAACTGACATCCATTAAACATGGCATGTGGAACTAGAACAGTCTACCCCAGTGAACAAAATAAAGGGTTCAGTTCGACATTCCAACCACATGAAGAGGGCTGGAGTGTAAATATGGTGACAAAGATGAGGACAATAGTCTGAATAATGTAAATAGTGTACTAAATTCCTTATTCTTCCTTATCAGATATACAAACCATTCTTTTGGTCTTTAAAATGCCAAAATGATTAAATCTATTCATCATACATCATCTAGAAAAATTATTGTATCAGTTACAATATCACAATTAAATTTTATTAGTCAAAAAGTAACAATTTTTATCTGATTCCCAAAGGCACAGAATCACAGAGAACTGTACCAAAAAGCAGAATCAACATCACTTGACGACTTTCAACAACAACAACTAAAATGAAGACCACATGTAACTTGAAGAGAAAATAATTAAATAATCAAGATGTTAACACCACTTCAAACAAAAGGTTAGGAAGGAAACCTCCATCAATACTGGAAAGAGTGATAACAGTTATAGGACTTGAAAAGTCAATTTTGGAAAAATATTGTTTTAAGAGAAAGATTTTATAAATTTCAACTGCTCAGTCAATGAATGCCAGATATTTCCATATAAGAAAACAGCTAATATTATGATTAGAGATGAGAGGGGACAGATATTACACTTTGATCCCAGACTGAATTCCAAGGAGTGAAGAAAGGTATAATTTGAGTCACACTGGCTGTTCAGTCAATAAATGCTGAATGTTTTCTTATAAGGAAACATTTAATATTACCATTAGGGATAAAGAGAACAAGTACTATACTTTGATCCTAGCCTGATGACCAGGCAGTTAAAAAAAGCATAATTTTAAAAGCTCAGTCAGTGAATGCCCAATGTTTCTATATATGGAAAATGCTATTGCCATTATAGATGAGGAGAACAGATACAACACTTTGATCTCAGCCTAATGGCCAGGTTGTGAAGAAAAGCATAACTCAAGTAGCACTGGTTGTTCGGTCAATGAATGCCAAATGTTGCATTGTAAGGAAGCAGCTAATATTACCATTAACATTTCTTTGATTGCAGCCTTCTCTCGGTCTGATTATTGATATCATTGAGAGTATTACTTGGTCAGATTAATCATTTCGTTCTCTAGAAGGAATTCAGAGAAACTTCATCACCTACCATAATTTATTTAAAAAACAAACTATTTTCATTTAAGTAGAAAATTCTCCATGAAACAATAGTCTAGTTGTTTTTTATTCTCTTTGCTCATGTGGAAGTCACACTTCCAAGCAACTAACATAAGCAATCTAGTGTAAATGATTTTCATTGCTTGATATATATATATATATATATATATATATATCTTGTATGTTGACTGACTCCTGCCTTATATAATATTTATGATTCAAAAGTTATGAACATGTTTGTTCATTATTAATTTCAACTGATCAAACCAACGAAAAAGAATTGTGAGAATTCACTCAGCTCTTTTGACATGCTTGAAAATTCATATTACCTTCTCCATAAACCGTGATTTTTGTATTTGAGTCACATTTTTACCTTTCTTAAACTATACATCACATACTGAAAATGTTCATTATTCTCCTCTATTTTCAAGATTAAAATCAAGTTCTTAGTGGTACAAAACAAGACAAAGAGGTAAAATTGAACAAGAAATAGATGGTGTCAATCTACTTAAGCAACCATCTTTTTAATTAACACTTATGAAAGAGGATTGTTGATGAATTTAAAAGATTAAACAATGAAACCTAATTGGTAATAAAGACAAATTAAATCAATCTAAAAGTAAATCTTGTCTGTAATCTCATAATAAAAAGAAGTAAAGGTTGATCTGTGGAAGTTTGAGTGGGCGAGAATTGTGCCTTGTAAAATATTCAAGTTGCCCAAAATCAAAAAGGAAAGTAAAAGTAGAAAGCCAATAAAATGCAAATTCAAAATTTTTTATCATAAAGAAATAGTTACAGGAATTTACAAAAATTTTTGTTATTGATTTTTTTTCTGTCCAGTGAATAGATGGGACAGATTTCCTAATGACTTTACCTTGGACTGTTACATCAGGCTGCTACTTGTATTATCATGCTGACTGCTTTGATGGACTACTTGATATGTTTTCCTTTATTTATATCTCATATGTAGATGTAATAGTAGACACAAAATGGGCACAAATATTTAACAAATATTTCTCTGAAATATTCTAAGTGTATTATTTGAAGAGAATAAAATTTCTAATAACTATAGATGTTTAAATCTACTTGTAGATTCATGATTTGATATATGTTTGAAATGTAATGTAATTTTTGTCTTTCTCTGTGAATTAAGAGTTAATTAAGATGTATTTTAAATTGGATTGGATCTAATTAATGATTTCCATTAAAAGGAACTTTTTATCTTGTCTGAAACTGATTAATTAATAGAATATGTTCCAATAATCTATTCTAATAATTCCAATAATCTATTCTCTAGAAGTTGAATCTGTTTTACAAAATCTTACTTTATACAGATTTTTTAAAAGTTTTTCTACCCAGAAACTACAGATCAAAATACTGGTCACTTTAAGAGGGCTTAAACCACATTTTACTTTTGATAATTTACAACATTGTGATGAAAGACACGACTTACCTCAGAATTCAAAACGAGCGCGAACGTGTCTTGCCTGCAAAGTGATGATAAAAAGAAATATGGCTGCTATTGAAGACGCAATTTATGTGCGCATATCTCGTCCAAAACGAGACGATATTTGCACACATTCAAATTTTGGCCGTATTGGAATAGCATAAAAAGCTGGGTGCCAGCAACATGACATAACCAAAGTCATTCGGCAGACAGAATGCAATAGAGTTGGATGTATGGATTGACAGATGGACAAAGAGGAAGTTGAAGTAGGCGCGGCTGAGCTGGTGTCTGTTTCACAACTGCCCAGTGTAACGGCTAAGAAAGGGAGCCACGCAATCCATTTCCTTGAGGCAACCGAAGAAGAAGAAATAGCTGGCCTGCTGGCGAGCACCGCACTGCACTCTTTGACCCCCCCTCATCATATTTGCTTTATTCTGTTATATTTACATACAATAAACAAAATGCACCAATTTTAGAAAAATCTTTTTAAAGATCATGCTAATAAGACAATTCTTTTAAATTAAGTTAATTTGATCTAATAAAAAATACAAAAACATTTAATAGCCAAATATGTATTTGTTATATAATTAAACAACTTTTTTTTCATTAAATGGCTGAAATTACTTGATGTCAACACATAATTACAGTTTCCACTTTTTTTTCAGCCACTCCAACTAGAGGGAAAGAAAGCATTCCCAGAATGTGTCTGCCTCCTGAGAACAGTGAAACTTCCATGGATGATGCAGATAATGAAATAGATTCTTCCCAAGTTTCAAAACCGTTTGAGTATGTATCATGGCACTTTGAACCCTTTCATTTTCATTCTTTGTCAAATAATCATCATCTACAAGGTTGATGCAAAAGTCTGCAGAATTATTTTGGATACATTTTGTTTGTAGCATTCTTACTCAATCATCAAATTCAAATTTCTCAAAGTGTGCAGTTTTTTTATTTTTCTGCAAATCCACGACTTGTTTTCAATTCCTAACCCATGCTAAAATCTACTCATAAAGATATTCTGCACCCACATCATGTTAATTCAGTGATTTATAATCACAAAATGTCAATGTGATGCTGGATACATTGGCAGAACTAATCAGAGGTTGGAGACTAGGATCGATCAGCATGTACTAAGACCCATAAGCAGTATGTAAATTTGCAAAAAACTTAAGAATTCCAGTTCTGTGATTACAGAACACTTAAAAAAAATCATCTATTTGTACCTCGTCTTTCAGCAGGGATTTCTCAACATAATCAACAGAGTACATTTGGATTACCATTTAAGAATTCTTGAGACCGTTCACATTAAGTGTAAGCAGCTTTCAACCTGTTAGCAAAAGGAATGGCTGCTGGGTCTAAATATAATCAGTCTGTGATTAACACTGCTGATTCTCTTGCAATATTTTTTCTCCCCTTTTTTAATCATTGTGCACAAATTTATATGTTTTGTCCTCAACTGAGCTTTGAAGATTGAAGAGTGAGAACTAGTTAGCTCTTTTTTGTTTTTTATATTTTATTGTCTATCAATCCATCACTTTATGGTGAGTGATATTTTTTCTTATCCTTGCTCTTTTTACCACATTGTTTTATATATATATATATATATATATATATATATATATATATATATATATATATATATATTGGATTAATACAAATATAAAATTTGTCAGCTGATTGATGATATATTCAGTATATATGTAAATGTAGACATTGAAGTCAACACCCAATACATTAAACCAATAAATAAGTAAATAAATTCAGTAAAAAATAAACAAATTAAGAAACCATGAATGCACACATAAACACAAGTAAATGTAATAATAAAAATCGAATATAATACTCAATAATAAATTTTTAAAAGTTAAACACACTATAAATACCTCAAGAACTGCATCCGGATCCACAATTATTTCCACACAATAGCTCCTAAAATAATTTGAAACGTAACCATTACTAACCACAAAAAAACTTAGAATAATACAATAGACTACCCACAATACATCACTGACCCGTATATAAATAGTCAAGTACAAACACAACACCTATGGCCTGATGATTGTGTATAAGCATGAAACAGACTGTTGCCACTGGATGTTGACTTCAATGTCCACTTTTATATTTACATGTTTCTTGCTGATATTGAGCACTTTAACCCATAAATATAGCATACATTAAAACCATATTTTATCATATATATTTATATATAACAGATAAACTTCTCATCAATGGACTAATAGGTGGTGAGGGGGTCCATTAAAGCCAATTGTCTATAGATGGGACAGGATTATTTTTGAGTTATAAAACCACTATAGTAACTACCTGTTAGTTATGATCATAATGGCGTCACACATTACAAAATGGACAAAATCTGACAATTATTTTAAGACATTTTTATTTTTATACGTTCTTTTTTATAGATAAAAATGTCTTAAAATAATTATCGGACTTTGTCTATTTCATAATGTGTGATGTCATTTGTTTACATCTGCATACGCATCGAGCAGATATGAATGTATGTGAGAAAATCATGGAGAATTGTAGTTTAAAAACAGTAAAATCAATCTTGCTAAACCAAACCGTCCTCTGTGGTTAAATTGGTAAAGCACGTCAGGCTACATGACAGTTCCGTGTAGGATACAGGTTCGATTCCTGTTGGAGGACACGTATTTTCTATGAAAATTTCTTGGACATTCAGGCCGGTAAATGTTGTTAATACTGTTCATTATAAACAGAGCATTTACTTAAATATTTGTATCTATAAAAAAAGAACGTATAAACATAAAAATGTCTTAAAATATGCTCATAATGTAAATACTATAAACATGTATGTACAGCATAAATAGATATAAAACAGAATAATATTAATATATACAGTTAAAAAAATACAATAACATTATATTTATTATCAATATTAAAATGTACAAAACAGAATAAACAGAGAAATAGTAATTCCCATTTCTCTGTTTATTCCTCAATCCGTTGATGAAGGACACAGGTGTGTCTGAAAATTCTGAAGTTAAAACCTTTTTCTCTGTGCTTCATTTTTGCCATATGGTTAATAATTAATATTTAATAAATGTTTTTCATACTGATTATATTGGTACCCATTCATTTGTCCTTGTTGTCTCAAGGTTCTTGATAAGATCCAGAGACGGATATGCAATGTAGTTGGCCCTGATCTAGCATCTCATCTGCAGTTACTCTCTCACAGACGTGCTGTTGCCTCCCTCTGTCTTTTTTACAAATACTCTCATGGTAACTGCTCCGATGAGCTGCTTTTGCTGGTTCCCTATCCTTCTCTTCATCCTTTCCTCTATCACTCCTATTTGGACTCACTCCAATTCTCTGTAACCCCTTGTGTGCTAGTGGCTTCCTGCCTTGCTTGGGGTGAAACGTTAAAAAAAAAAAGATATAGATGTAGAAATGATCTAAATAAAGATACCATCAACCATATATATGAGTGATTACATACACATACAGGTGAGCAAATAACTATTTATTTAATCAATGGTGTAAACAAAACAGTGCTCAATGTAGTTAAGCAGAGCTATAATGTATATAGTACCTGCCCACTTAATTCTAAATGCATAAATAAAGGCGTTATTTACAAAGCTAGCATAATGGCAAGACTAAATTTTATTTTGGTTCCACTGCTAACCATAGGAAAATGAATCTTACCTATAATCAATATTCAAATACCATGGCACTCTCTAAATTTTTCTGGGAAATCAAGATAGATAACTACACACATGTAAATGGAGATCTCATCGCTATAACAAAGTTTTTAACCTCAACAAGGATAAATGTATTCTGTGCCCATTAGAAAAACAAACTATTCTCAAACATATCAATAATTATAATCTACTGAACAAGTGTAATGAGTTTATGATTACATGAAGCCACAATGAAATCTCTTCTCAAATATTTTGATGCTGGTTAGAGCAATTATGCTATCATCTCTGTAATACCCCAAATGACCGGCTTCTAATATTTTTTTCATATTCAGTTACCTCCCTTAGTGTTTAACAGTTTTTCACCTAGTGTTTCTTTTTTATTTTATTTTATTGTTTTTTATTTTCTTTACCCTATATTCTTTTTTACCTACCCACACTTTTTATTTGGTAACTACCAAATATAGCACGTAGCACTGATAGAAGGAATTTTGTAAAAAATGATATTCTTAAAATCATTAGAAAATTTATTTATAAAATGTTTGTTAGCTTTTTTAGTAACTTTACTATTATTATAAAGGCACAATTTCTCTGTCTTTTAACATAAAACTGCAAAAGAAATATCATAACATCAGTTTTTTAGTGCAATGTTTCAACTTAGAGTAATTTTTAAGTTTAAATTCACAAAAAAGTGTCTGTCAAAGAGAGATAACTCCAGTTCTACTAACTGCTAATTACCCAGTCATTTTCATTGAATTATCTCTCTTATCATTGAACTCTCTCTTTGCCAAACTTAGTGGCATGCTAGTGATGATATTTATTAATAATTATCAACAATAATAATTAAACTTAATGATAATTAAAATTTACCATTGTAACCATGAATATAGTATAAATTCTGTAGATAGGTAATTTCCTAAGTGCAGCTTAAATGTGGCACAAGGCCAAAAGCATGGGGCACCCAGTGAGGACTGAACTCACTATTCAGTAATTAATCTAGTGAGGCAAGCTTGCTAACTATTACACCATGTTGAAGTGCCTTCTGTAGATAGGTAATGAATTGAAATCAAACGGTCTATCAAAGGTGACATTTAAGTGAGTATGAAAAATTTGTTCAGTTGTTTAAAATTGAAGCTTACAATGAAGTTAATTGTAAAGATGAAAATCTTAGATTACTCAGCAGAAAACAGAACTGATACAAATGAATTTTATTTGAACCATTCTGTGACAAATTAACAAATGTCTATCACCAACACAAAATTTTTTCAAATTTAGTACAGTTATAGAGTTTCATGATACAAATTGAATGGTATCTATTTTACACCTCTAGGTCAAAGGGTCCCGAAGATATGACCCATTGACCTTTGCCATAATGGTGAATTTTGGAAAATAGTCACAAAGTCTAAATATCAATATCTCAGTTGTTTTTTTACCTACAAAGTTAAGTTATATGTCATTTTAAAGTATTTGAATAGATCTAAAAGGTTATTTATTATTTTGTTTAAAGGTCAAGTAAGATAATTTGACCTTGACCATAACATTTAACCTTTAATTTCTCAAAAACCGTATCTTAATTTGTTTTTAAATTTGACAACAAATTTGTCTGCCTTATGGCAAGATATGTACAAAATATTTTGGTGGACTTTTTTTGTGGCCTGAGTTACAAAGGTTTCACTGAGTTGAGCCAAATTCAAAATGGTAGATTTTGGTATTTGCCACTATATGCTAACATTTTTATAGTCAAGTTTTATATCTTTAGAAAGCTCTTTGAATGCTGATTAATATTCGCATAAGTACTATGATCATGAAATCAACAGAATTGGGGGTTAAAGGTTGTTTATTTTCTGTTGAATTGGCTAATATTTAACCACAACTAACACAAATTTGTCAGCAAAGTTTTTAAATGGACCAATATGAAGAAAATAAAATGACTGACTGGATTCATACTGAATCCTTCAGCAATTAGTCATCCTAATTATTTTCGATGTACAGTGAAACGTGTTATTGAGCATCTCTGCTATGGTTCATTTTATTTAAGGAAAAATATGTGTCAGGAATTATACATCTCCTCGATTATCAAGCAAGGAAATTCATCCATTATGAACCCATGCATTCCTGTTTATTTGCTGCCTCATGAATTCTTGCAAGTTAAGCTCCCACCCAGAGCCTCACATATGTGTGTGACTCAGTCTGCCTTTGTCTCCCACTAACTCTTCCTCAGCATTAGTACAAAAAGTTCATTTTAAATAGTATTCTTTTAAAGTTTTAATATTAAATAAACTATTATGGGTCCAAAGAAAGTTCAAAGTGTGTCTTGGGGGAAGTTACTGGGCTTGGATGTGAGTGGGCAGGATGTAGAGGAGTTGGCGGATGACCACAGGAAAGAGTTGACCACTGATGAACTCCAAGACCTTCAGCTGGAGAAGCAACAAACGGCAGCTGAAGAAATAGCTTCTGAGGAGGAGAAAGGGGACAATGTGCCTTCTTCAGTGA
>OZ038506.1:10055456-10228668 GCA_964036315.1 Acanthosepion esculentum | reverse complement strand
GTGTTTTATTTACTCCACAACACAAATATTCATTATCTGTCTATATTTCTGAGTATTTGGACTATTTTTCTCATCTTTGGTGACAAAGATGAAGATAATAGTCTGAATAATGTAAATAGTGTACAAACATTCATTTTACACAAATACAAACAAACCTGTTTGTAAAATTAAAGTTTGCATGTTACACCTTTTCAGAAGTTCAAAAGTGTTTTTGAGGATTGTCTTCTTTCCCATTTTTCTTATCCAGGGAGAATTCTCTTCTCAAGGAGGAATTTCATAGTTTTTACTTTTTCACAAGTTTTTAATTGACTGTAGTCTTCACCAGAATAAAATTGTTTTAAATAACCCTGACCTTTTATTTAATGTTTTGTTTACTGAAGTCTGCTTCAGTTTATTTATTTGATAGTTATGAATTAAAACAAATTACTGTACATGGATTCAAGTTTTAAAAATCTATTAACATTTTCTATAGCTATTAAATTTGTAAAACTCCTCTATAAAAATAATCCATGTCAATTTATATGTATAAATATGGAAAAGAATGAAGATTTTCAATAATATAGGCATATTATTTGGAAGGCGACTTTTGAGTAAAATAATCTTGAGTAAAACATTCTAACATATGGTGAAAAAAGTGGATTGGGCAAAAAATGTTGAGAATCACTATTCTGTAGTATATTTGGAGTTTGTGGCTTCTTCTTGTGTTTTTCTTTGAGGGGGAAAGTTTTCAGCACCCCTATGAAGATTATGTTACATTCCAAATATTAAATAAGTTTTTCTGTTTAAGTCCCTAAGCATCATGGATCCAGAAGTGTGCAGTCTCATACAAGTTGTTAAAAGAATTTTGATCGTAAATTTTCATTTTATAATATGTGATCTATATGCTTAATATCCTGTGCTGAATTCAGTGCATTGTCAAAGAAAGAGATTAGATCATTTCATTGCTAAACATTTTTCATGTTTTGAGCTAGTTGCTGTTCACAGTCCTCTTCATCATCTATAGATTTTATTATGGTACATCTAAATTTATTTAAGAACTCAGGTGAACTGTCTGATCCTTCTAACCATTGGCCTATTAGTCTTCTACCTAAAGGCTCTAATTAACTGTTAATTGGTAATGAATCACACATCACAGGGTCTTCTTTCATATAAACAATATGACTTTTGCTTCCCTAGGTCAACTGCTGATGTGCTAATGATGATTGCTGAAAGAGTCTATCAAGCTTTGAATATTTCAAAGGCATTTGACAGGGTTTGGCATACTGGTCTTCTTTATGAGTTGAAAGGTTATATTGTATTTCTAGATGAATTTTTTAACTGATTCACTTTTTCTTATCAAATCATGAAATGAAAGTTATCTTGAAGATCTTCTAGATCCTTTTGCATTAATTCACGTGTTCCCCAGGGCTCTATCCTTGGACCTATGTTGTTCCTAGTTTTTATAAATCTCATCAGATCTGAACTCTGTATATATGCTGATGATACAAACATTGATATGAGGTGGAAAGAATATATTAAATCAATTGCTAGGTCTGCAGCTAGGAAATTTGGTTTACTATGTAGAGTTAGATTCTGGCAAGAAAAATTGTCTATGTTACATTTTTATAAAACTACCGTTTGTTGTTGCTTTGAATATTGCTGCCACATCTGGTCCAGTGCTCCTGCTAAATATTTAGCAATTCTTGATAAAATCCAAAGAAGAATCTGCAATGTTATTGGTCCTGACCTGGCATCTCAGTTTCAGTCACTTTCCAACCACCATAAAATAACTTCCCTGTGCCTTTTCTATAAATACTTTCATGATAATTATTTTGATGAACTTTCCTCTACGTTACCTAGAATTTATTAATTTAAATGCATTACTAGATTTGGTGGCAAATTCTCATCATTTTACATTTGAAATGGCTGGATGTATAGTATATTTTTTCTCATATTCTCTAATACTCAGTAACTTATTGTATCTTAGTGGCTTTTTTGCCTTGCTTGAGATGAAATGATTAAAAGAAATGTCACGTGAGATTAGATTTTTTCTGCAATTAGAAAATCATTAGAGGAGGGAAGGGGTGTGGAGATAGGGGGGGAGAAAGACAAGATTTTGCCCATTTTTTTTTTTAATTTCTTTTTTTCTATCATTTCACCCCCAAGCAAGGCAATAAAGCCACTGAGAGACAAAAGAGTCACTGATAGTAAAGGTAACTTAGAAAATGTTATTGAGTAAAGAGGACAATAAAAGAAAAGGTTTTAAAGAGACAGAATATAACAATGTTACATATCTAGTTTAACATTATGAAATGGACAAAGTCCAACAATTATTTTAAGACATTTTTATGTTTATACATTCTTTTTATAGATACAAATATTTAAGTAAATGCTCTGTTTATAATAAACAGTATTAAACAACATTTACCGGCCTGAATGTCCGAGAAATTTTAATAGAAAATTTTCGTCCTCCGACAGGAATCAAACCTGTATCCTATATGGAACCATCATATAGCCTGACGTGCCTTAACCATTTCGGCCACAGAGGAGCGTTCGGTTAGCAAGGTCAATTTTACTGCTTTTAAACTACAATCTTCCATGATTCTCTCAAGTACATTCATATCTGCTCAATGCGTATTCAAATGTAAACAAATGACGTCACACATTATGAAACGGACAAAGTCCGACAATTATTTTAAGGCATTTTTATGTTTATACATTCTTTTTTTTTTAAATATTTGTATCTATAAAAAAGAATGTGTAAACATAAAAATGTTTTAAAATATCTACTTTACGCGTATATGCATAATTTTTTTCAAAAGAATCATTGATCATTTTTAAAAGAATCAAAAAGTTCATACATGATACATTCTTCAAAATCAAAATTAAGTTTTCTTCCACTCTCTCGGGCGGGGACTAGAACAGATTTCAATTTTTTGATTGACTGTTGGTGTTTGGTGGGGGTAGGTTGGGATCAATATCCCTACAGCAAAAATATAGAAGGGGTAGATTTATTAGATTTAGTAAATTTTGAGGAAGATATTGGTGACAATAGAGGTTACCTGTGGGCTGCAGAAAGATAGTCCACTTGTTTGAGACCCACCATTTAGACTATTATTCTGGTGTGGGAAATCATGGCTCTCCACAATTTGCTGACAATTGTTGCTCTAAGTAACTTTTGACTTTTTGCCATTCATCTTCATCCATTTTCTTTCATAGAAACTGAGTCGATTACTCATCCTTGCTTTCAATGTCCTGCAAATGTTAATCTTTTCTCCAAGCCTGTGTCCCAGAATTTTGACTCTCTTTCTCATTGTAAGTTTTCTTATTATTCCTACTTTCCTTCAGACTTCCTTGTTGCTTACATGTTTTGTTCATGGTATTCTCTGCATTTGTTAGTAGGACCACATCTGTCAGTTTAAATCAGTAAAAGAATTGTGTCGTAATGGATGCTACCTGCTTTGTCTATAATTAGGATGGATGGTGATAAAAAACAAAATTGTGGGTAGAAAAGTGGCTAATGAGTCAATGAGAAATTAGTTGACAGGAGGCTTGATGAAGTATCAAGCAATTGGACGGATGAATGAACAAAGCAAGCAAGCACAGTGAAAGAGGAAGAATGAAGGAAAGCAAGAATCCTGTAAAAAAGGAAGAAAAACAAATTGTTTTGTCACCGGAAACCACAAAACCTTTACTTTGTCTCTGAAGAAATTGTCCAGTATTCACTTCCACAAAGATTAGATATTACATAGCAGATCAGTACTCTCTTATTTCTTTCTGACAATATTTTCTTATGTTATAATAATTTACTTAGTTTTTGGAAGACATCTTTAAACTATTCTTATACACCTTCATATTTTTCTGTGAAATTTTCCATTGTTTGTTGCTACATTACAGATAACATAATTTGGTTTCCCTTTGCTTTTTCTTTAAATATTTTCATGACAATTGTTCTGATGATCTTTCCTCTTTGGTACCTTGACTTCACTAATTTAAACGTAGTACTAGATTGGTAACTAGGTTTCATCACTTTATTGTTGAAATTACTAGGTGTAACCATAAGTTTGATAGTTTCTTCTCTTGTACTTTTCACTATGGCACTCCCTTTTGGTTTCTTGATTTACTGTCAGCTACGATCTTCAACCATTTACATGCAACATCAATCATCATTTTCTGTTTTTTGAATCCTTGTCCTTTCTCATTAGTAATGTTTTCTCGGTTTCTTTTACACTCAGTAAGTCTTTGTGCCTTAGTAACTTTATTGCCTTGTTTGGGGTAAAATGATTAAAAATAAAGATAAAAATTCTTGTATCTGTCTGATTTTGATATCCCCAATATGTGGAGATAATGATGTAAAGTGGAGACATTTTTAGGTTGTATCTTTTTTCTCAAACATTTCTTTCCAAACAAGGCTATAAAACCACTAAGATGCAAAAGGTTACTCAGTGTTAGAGAATATGAGAAGAGAACACTATTAAGGAGAGCAAACATTAAAAGAACAGGAATTAAGAAGACAGAAGATAATGATTGATATTGCATTTAAAGTTTTGAAAATCAAAGCTGAATGTGAAGCAATGAAACAGAAAAGAAACAGAACTTTTGTTCAGATATTATTCTATATCCAACTAACACGCGTGTCCCCAATAAGTAGTTCAAACTTTTGAGGTGTCTCTTTTGCTGACAACTGTGCATTCTGTCATACAGTTAATAGTTTTAAATGATACCATGCCTCTGTTCTTCTCTTGCCCTTTGCCTGTATCTTCTCAGTTTTTCCCTTATCCTTTCCAATACAACTAAGATTATCCATTACCTCATGCCTCTCCTCTTTCTTCATCTTTTGCTTGCATCTTATTCTCTTCATTATCGCACTGTTCTATGCATGGAAACTCCACATGTATTGACAACTAAAATTACTCATTATATCATGCCATTGATCTTCTTTTTCCTTTTCCCCTGTATCTTCTCATTGTCACCCTTATCCTTTTGAATATGAAAATATTCCATGATCTCATACTTTTGCTCTTCTCTCATCCTTTGCCTGTATTTCTCATTCTCTCCCTTTTCTGTTCCAGTTTTGCTGCCATCCATAGATGAGTTCATATTTTTTATCTAAACATTATTCAAACATGGATTATTTTCATACACTGAAAAGGATTATGGAATGGGAAAATATTAAGAGTAGTTATAGCTACAAAACACGAACCTAACTCTTAAGCAAATCAGTAAGGCAAGCCTACATTCAGTTTTGGAAGTGTAATAAATCCAACATTCTCAATATTTTAAACAAATCCAACTGCTATTCAAAACCTTAACAACAAATATAAATTCATTATTTACACTATTTATATTTATATACACGGTGTCCATATATATATATATATATATATATATATATATATATATATACACGGTGTTCATATATATATATATATATATATATATATATACACGGTGTTCATATATATATATATATATATATATATATATATATATACACGGTGTTCATATATATATATATATATATATATATATATATATATACACGGTGTTCATATATATATATATATATATATATATATACACGGTGTTCATATATATATATATATATATATATACACGGTGTTCATATATATATATATATATATATATATATATATATATATATATATATATATATATATATATATATACACGGTGTTCATATATATATATATATATATATATATATATATATATATATACACGGTGTTCATATATATATATATATATATATATATATATATATATATATACACGGTGTTCATATATATATATATATATATATATATATATATATACAGGGTGTCCATAAAGTTTGTGTGCACTTTAAAAAATTTATCTTTATTTGTATTTGCGATAGAAATAATTTGTAAAAAGGATTAGAAAAAAGTAAATCTATATTTTTAAGGTTTTATTGAAACTTTATTTAAGTTTCCACATGTCCTCCATCATTAGCAATACAAAGGGTAATACGATTTTGCAGTTCACGGAAAACATTTGCCAACTGATTTACAGTAATGCCTGAAATCACATTAGTTATTTTAGCTATGCTTAAAACTCGGTACATTAAACTTTATAACATTTTTTTATAGATTATTTCTATCGCAAATACAAATAGTTATACATATTTTAAAGTGCACACAAACTTTATGAACACCCTGTAAAAAGGATTAGAAAGAAGAAAATCTATATTTTTTAAGGTTTTATTGAAATTTTTATTTAATAAAATTGTAATAAATATGGAAACAAAGATGAGAACAATAGTCCAAATAATGTAAATAGTGTACATAATACCTCATCTCAGAAATATAGACAGATATTGTATATTTCTATTCAGACTATTGTTGTTCATGGTTATCACAATGTTTTGGCCATTGTGTTCTCCGGCAATCCTCAGGTGTATATCGATCTGGGTGACATACAGGGAATTCAGAATTGAACCCTTTATCTAAACTATGGGTGTAGACTCTTCTCGTTTCACTGCTCATGTCTTGTTCTTATTTAGTTTTTTTTTTTATTTGGTCAAGCTATCTTGGACATTCATGAGTCTATCATGCCAACCACCATGGTCCTGCATCAAGGTCAGAAGGTCATTAAGATGGTATTCTGCATCATAACATACCTAATCAATGCAGGTAGATGCTGGGCAACCAACTTCTACATAGCTTGGTGTATGATAAAGCATCTTATGCATTGCAATGCTTAAAAAAATGTCATGCAAAAATACTGCGCCACCAGTGAAAATTTGACCTTTCAGCCCTTTTCTTAAGTTCAAAAGGTATTTCTTTTTTGTAAGAAGTCGTCTTTATTATTACAGAAAGTACAAAACTTCAAAGTACAGAGTTAGTAACTAATGTTGCTGCCTTTGATGTGAATAACCGCCACAATTCTATGAATGGAAATGAGTGGAACAAGGTACAAATTTTCGCATTGGGAATTTTTTCCCATTCTTCTTGGCAATAACTCCAAAGCTCTTGGAGATTGCCTGATTTTCATTGGATCACTTGTTTCTTCAGTTCTTACCACAATGATTCAATTACAATGAGGAATTTTTGTTGGTTAGTCTTCCAAAAGTTGAATTTCTTCATCCACAAGAAACCTTTTTCTTTCATGCGATGTATGGCAAGGAGAAAAAAATTTATCCTTCATAGTCTGGCAGAAGATTAGACGATAGTAAACTAATATATTTTCTGCTGTTTAGGTTTCCATCAACTTTTACCAATTTTCTTTTACCATTGCTTTTGATGCACCCCCTGCCCAATACCATTACATGTCAAACACCAAAGTTTACCATCTTTGCGTTGGTATCTTGCATTGTTTCTTTCTCTCACTGGTCTTCTTGCATATTCTCTTGCATTAGAATGTAACTATTTTGCATTCATCCCTAAAAATTACTTTTTGCTACTTTCCAGCATTTTATGCTAGTGTTGCATAGCCTCTCATTGGTGGGGGTCTCTTGGTTGACAGGATCGATCCCATTATGTTGTATCTTCTCTGGCTTGTTCTCTCCTGGACAGGTGTCGAAATGTCAGGAGATGAAAGAGAATTTCAACAAAGGGATTTTAAACTTATCTATTTTATTAAACATGTTGACATGTACATTTTTAACTAACCAGTGAAGTCACTCTATCACGCCCAATAGGGAACAAGTTCCCAAGATGTGAAATAACATCTGTGTATGACGTGTAAAACTTAACTCCCTGAAATCACTTTCTATCTCTCTAACATTCCCACACTAGTTTTAACCAATCAAAAACAACTTACATCATCCATACATAATATTCTTTTAAAAGCATTTAAAATAGAGCACTCTTATATACATAAGAAGACTATATAAATCATATATATATATATATATATATATATATATATATATATATATATATATACAGGTAAGATCAGAAACAAATAGAGTACAATTCAAATGTTCATATATTGAATTTAAAAGAGGGCTCAATACATAGTAGAGCAATATTATTTAGTCAACTGCTAGAAGTGAGTCAAGTGAATTCGACAATGAATCTCCAACTGCAGACCAACATACAGTATTTACTATTGTATTTATATGAATGGGAACATGCCCATTATTGTCCATAGGTATGCTACAACAGTAACAATAATATTAATAATGATAATACTTTCATGTTTATGCCTTGATGCCACACCAGGCATAGCTTTCATGGTTTCTAATCATAATTAATTGGGGGTATTAACATCTACATTAAGATGAGCTATCGTAAATATCCCATTCAGTACCACTTGCTTGTCAGTTGTCAGACCATAACTAGTTAGTCATCTTCCCTAGGGACTGGAACATGCTGTATATCTGTTCATGACGAGGTATAGAGAGTTTTGAAGAATGAGGCTGCCTAGATGACCTGGGAGTCACACCTAGATATTTAAGACCCCCCACTAACCTGCAGGTATTTCTAACTGGATCCCACCTGCAAAGTTATGCTGCTTTTATCAAATCCTGTCACCATATCATGCACATTTGTCTGTGCTGTATATACCTGGTATACCCTTATAAAATTGGGTAGTTACATTGGCTTCATATATTTATCTTTCAGCATCGCTTTGTTGGCATAAAACTCTCTAATTCAATGGTAATGATAATATTATCAGTTTCTTTATAAGTAAAAATTTGGCATTCACTGACTGAGCAGACAGCACGAGTTACATTTTTCTTCACTCCTTGGCCATTGGCCTGAGATCAAAGTGTAGTTTCTGTTCTTGGGCAGATAAACTACATTTTATCTCTCAATTGTGTCTCTATCTTTGGATAGCATGCAATTAAAAATATTATTGATAAGTGCTTGGTCTCGGGAAACAGCTGCCCACTGCATTACCTCCCTCAATGCACTAAAGAGAGGGAATCAGTAGTAATACCAATGTCTGTGAAACCAATGTTTGTGGGGACTGGGCTAATTTTGGACCTAGCCTGGGGGCACAGGCTATGGCTCCCCATGTTAAACTTACCATATGCTGTTGTGATATCGACATAACAGGTATACAGTTTTCTACAGGAAACATAGGCCATTTCCTGGAGTTGATTAAGGACATTTATGCCATCAATGCACCTCTCACCAGAACAAAAACAAAACTGGATTGTGAGGAGTTGACTTTCATAGAACTGTGACAGCCTAGATAATACAATGTTAATTAGGAATTTCTGCATAATGGATCCAAATGAGATACCACTGTCTGTATGAGGATCTTCAGAACTACTTTTTTGTTTTCATAGTAAATTAATATGATATACCCAACTTTTTGCAATGTATTTCTAATTCTAAACTTACTTTATGAAATTAAGAAACTTTTTTAAATTTGGGAAGAGGGTAGATTATTTTCCAAAGTCCAGCCTCAATGTCAAGAGATGCTTGATTATTCTTTAACTTTTTATATAGCTTTGACTTGCTCATTACTAGGTTTGTTACTGTTTGGAGACAGACCTTGTAATGATCAAATGTATATGTTTTATTTTTGTGGTAATCTTCAGCTTAGTGTGGTCAGGGTTGAAATGTGATTCAAAGTGTTTTTTGAGACCAGGACATTTCTTCTGTGTTGATTTCAATTATATAATGTTATTGTCATTTTTTGCTTTTATCCACATTTCAGCACATTATCTATCCTGTTTGGCTTCATTAATTTAGTTTTCAATTTTCTGCAGATATTGGTTTCTCAAAGAATTAACTTTTTTTTTTTTATTTGACTTTCTTTGCTAACAGTTTATTATTCTTCTTTGCATTTTCTTCCTCTTCAGTTTCTTCGATCAATCATTTCAAATCAGGACTGCAGTCCCAGGGGGGAATCTTTTTCCATCTAGGTATTCTTGGAATGGTTTCACATGCTTCAGCTAATGAAGATATGATTACATTATGTGATTCCTCTGTTTTTTTAATCGAGATTTAGGAACATTACCTTCCTAGTTTATCACAAAATTCTACTTTTTCACTTTCATTGTTAAGCACTTGGATGTTATACATAAGTTGACAGGAAAAAAGACATGAACAGGCCAAGATTGAGAAAGGAAGAAATGGGTTGAGATAAATAATGGGAAGGAGCGGATTGAGATAGATAGATACATAGGTACATATTGAGATAGAAAGCAAGTTACAGACTGAGATAGAAAGTAAGGAATGAATTGAGATGGAAAGTAAGGAACAGATTGAGACAGAAAGTAAGGAACGGATTGAGACAGAAAGTAAGGAACGGATTGAGACAGAAAGTAAGGAACGGATTGAGACAGAAAGTAAGGAACGGATTGAGACAGAAAGTAAGGAACGGATTGAGACAGAAAGCAAGGAACGGATTGAGATAGAAAACAATGAACTGATTAAGAGTGATAGGTAAGTTGATAGAAAGGAAAGAATTGAGATTGATCTGTTAGTTGACAGAAAGGAACAGATTGTGATAGGTAGATCTCAGAAAAAATTGTTATATTTTTCTTAACTAAAAGCTGATTCTGCCACTAGAAAAATCTCCCTCTTCAGGTTTATTATGCTTTTATATCTTCTGGTATATTACCACAGGAAATATGGGACTCGGGTGACCTCCCCACAATTTGTCTTAGATGTACTAGGCACAGGTAACTACAAACTCATCCCAGTAGCCTGTATTATCAGCTGCTTTGGTCTCTCCTTTGATTGCATTAATCTCTTTTGTTCTGAGAAGTTTTTGCTTCTCATTCATTTTTAAATTTTAGCTCAGACTTTTAGTCTTTGTCTACCCCATGTTTTTTCTTTCTTACTTTTTTCCCCTCCATTTCTTCCTGACTTTCTCCTTTACTCATTTTGTTTGTTTCTTTCTTTTCCTGCTGTTTCATCCATTTTTCTTTTTTGTGCCCTATTCACTATCCCAATCAAGTAGCAGTAAAAGAAAGGAAAGAATGGATTGAGATTGATGGATACAAAAAAATGAATTGAAACTGGAAGAAATGGATTGAGATAGGAAGGAACGGATTGGGATAGAAAGGAAGGGTCAGATTAAGATTGATAGGAAAGAATGGATTGAGATTGATAGTTAGGTCTATAGCAAGGGTCACCAATCTATGGCCCACAGGCTGGATCCAGCCTGTGATGTTAGTTCATGTGTCCCGCTGCCTCACCATGCCACAAATGTACTAAAATATAATTATTTATATGGAATTATCATTTGTCAGTCAGTTATGTGCCATGCATGATACATGCTTAGGCGATCATGTATCTTTCAATACATGACTGACCAGGCAGATTTTTTCCTACAGTAGGTCGCCATTTCTTTCTGCGGTAGACCAGTTGCCACCCAAGGCTATAGAATCTGCTGTGTCCTACGATTTACTCATAGCTGCGGGGAGAAGAGGATTCATACCTTTCCCAAGGGTATTAGCACATAAGTGAATATAATAGATTCGACTGGAATTGGAATTCAGCTCTCCGATTCTTCAATCTGAGCCGCTATCCATTACTCCACCATGCCTCCATTACTCCACCATGCCTCCATTACTCCACCATGCCCCCATTACTCCACCATGCCTCCATTACTCCACCATGCCCCCATTACTCCACCATGCCTCCATTACTCCACCATGCCCCCATTACTCCACCATGCCCCCATTACTCCACCATGCCTCCATTACTCCACCATGCCCCCATTACTCCATCATGCCTCCATTACTCCACCATACCTCCATTACTCCATCATGCCTCCTCAATAGAATGTAGTTAAATTTAATACATAGAAAATTTTTTTAAATAAATGTAATGAAAATGCCAAAATTTGGCCAATCTGATTTTTGTATCTGACAGTAATATAAGTTTTAGGAAAATAAGTGAAATAAAAGAATTGGTGACCTTTTGCTAACTGATGAACGTTTGAAAGTGGTTCTCTTGGTTGAATGCTGAAATTCCAAAGCAAATATTGATTATATTTTAAAAGCTGAATGCCATTTCCACAACTCTCACTAACCTTTTTTGCTGCTTAGTTCGTGAGATTCGGATATGTGCACATTTGGTGTGATATGGCTATTTTATTGGTATTGTCACCTTTTTTGATAACTTTTAGTTAAATAAATGTTTGTTGTCTTTATTTTTTGTGTATTCAGTGTTGTATTAGACAAAATGGCTATCCAACCCATGATCATCATTGTCTCAGTTATCTGGCCCGCTGTGAAAAAAATTTGGTGACCCCTGGTCTATAGGAAGGAATAGATTGAAATAGATAGATAGATAGGTATTTTCTGTCTGAATTTCTTGGATGAGGCGTTATCAGTATTTATATTTGGACTATTGTCCTTATCTTTGCTATCACAATGTTTTGACCATTGTATCCTCTGACCTTCATCAGGTGTGTTTCAGTCTGGCTAACCTACAGGTAATTCTGAACTGAAGCCTTTATTTAATCTACAGTGGGTAGACTGTTCTCATTCCACTGCCCATGTTTAGGGATATCATATAGTTCTTATTTTTAGTACGGCACAGTTATTGCTCACCTGTTTCCACTGAGTCCAAGTAGACACTGCCTGACCCAGAGACAGATAGATAAATAGTAACAAGCCAACATAGATATGAAGGAAGGGATTGAGAGAGATATGGCCAAACTGCTCATGAGATAGATAAATTGGGATATTGTGTAAATGTATTCATTTCCTTTTTATATTAAATTTTCTCAGCAAAAATCATTATATTTTTCTTAACTAAAAAGCTGACAAGTAATCTTCTTACTGATGCTTCCACTAGAAAAATCTCCCTCTTCAGGTTTATTCTGCTTTTGTATCTTCCAGTATATTACCACAGGAAACATGGGACACAGGTGACCTCCCTGCAAACTGTCTTGGATGTGCTAGGCACAGGTAACTACAAACTCGTCATTGTAGCCTGTATTATTAGCTGGCTTCGGTCTCTCCTGGGATTGCATTAATCTCTTTTGTTATGAGAATTTTCTGCTTCTCTTTAGTTTTTAAATTTTAGCTCAGGCTTTTAGTCTTTGTCTACTCCATGTTTTTTTTTCTTTCTTTCTTTTTCCCTCCATTTTTTCCTGACATTCTCCTTTGCTCATTTTGTTTGTTTCTTTCTTTCTTTTCCTGCTCTTTCACCCTTTTACTCTTTTTTGTGCCCTATTCACTATCCCAATCAAGAAGAGAAAAGTAGAAAGAAAGAATGAAAGAAAGAATGAGAGATAAAAGAATGAAAGAAATAGATATAAAAAAGATTAGTGAAGATGTGAAAAAAAAGGAGGAGATAGTGAACTAAGAAAGAAAGAGAAGCAAAAGAAAGAAAGAAAAAGGAAGGAAGAAAGAAAGAAAGAGAAGAAGGAAGGAAGAGATAAAAGAAGGGAAGAAATAGATAAAAGATTTTAGTGAAGATGTGAAATAAAGAAAGAAAGGAGATAGTGAAGGAAAAAGAAAGTGAAGAAAAAACAAAAGTGATATGAAAGAGGTGACAAAAAGAAAGAAAGCAATGTAAAAATAGTGAAAGAAAGAAAAAAGAAAGAGAGGAAAATAGATAAGATATTGAAGAAGAAATGAATAAAAGAAATAAAGATAACTGACAAAGAAATGAAAGAAAGAATTGAATGAAAAAGAAAGATATTAGTGAAGAAAATATGACAACAAAAAATATACTGTAGAAGAGGTAAAAATGAATGAAAAATTTAACAAAAAAACATAAAAAATATTTTAATTTATTTTTTTTGCTTCTTGAGGGGATTTTTTGCTATATTTTCTCAGAGCCAAATTTCTTATTTTGTCCATCTATTTTTTTTTTTCATTGTTGCTTTTTGTTGTAGAAACTTTTTCTTTTATATTCCCTTTTTCTAAAACGATCTTTTACATACAATGCTTGCCATGGAATAATGTTTAGAAAGTTGGCTTTACAAGCAACTGATGGTGTGTTCAATCCTGACATTGGTACTAAACTATTGTGGCATTGTGCTAAACTAAATAAATATCTTTTCTTTTTGTAGTTTTCATTTGCTGAATATTTTTTGTCTATATTTCTTTCATTTTTCCATCATTCATTATTTTTCACTTGTGGCCATTTTTCTTTTTTTGACTTTTCTTCTTTGTTTTATTTCTTTACATTCATTTATTTCTTTGAAATATTTTCCAGTTTCTTCTCTTTCTTTCTTTATTCAATATTTTCCTTCTCCCTTTATATCTTTATTCTTTTCTTTTTTTCTGTTTTTCATCATTTCATCTTTCCTGCTTTCTTATCTTTGACATCTTTTTCTTTCCTTCTTTTTTTCTTGCTTAATTTCATTTCTTCTTCAATTTATATCTATCTTGTTTCTCACATTTTTTTTCACTTATATATATATATATATATATATATATATATATATATATATATATATATATATATATCAAAGTGTAGGAGAATGAACATTAATTTAAAAATAGTGCTCAATACATAAAGTAGAGCTGTAAATATTTATTTATCGTATGCAGTGTTACATTAGAACGTGCACATATCCACTACAAAATTGTACATTTTTGTTACAACATCAAAAAAGGGGAAAACTATAATTCCCCACCTGATGAGACGTCTAGAAAAGGTTTTCCCTTTTTTTGATGTTGAAACAAAAATGTACAATTTTGTAGTGGATATGTGCATGTTCTAATGTAACACTGCATAAGATAAAATATATATATAGATATAGATATATATATAATTTTTTTATATATACGTCTTTGTTTTATTTTTTCTTTCATATTGTCCTCAATATATTTCATTCACTTCTTATATATAAATTTCATTTTTTTTATATATATATATGCCTTTGGTTTGTTCTTTCTTTCATTTTCCCCTTCTTTATTTTGTTCATTTCTTTCTTCTTCTTTTTTTCACTTCTCTAATCTTTTTCTTTATTGAATGTCTTCTATCTTTTCTTTCTTAGATATATTTCTTTTTCTTTTCTTCAATATATATTTCTTTCTTTTTCCCCCCTTTCTTTATTTCTTTCACTTCTTTATCTTTGTTCCTTCCTCTTCTCTTGATTTTCCTCTATCTTTTCTTTCTTTCTTAGACATACTTCTTCTATCTTTTCTTTCTTTCTTAGACATACTTCTTCTATCTTTTCTTTCTTTCTTAGACATACTTCTTCTATCTTTTCTTTCTTTCTTAGACATACTTCTTCTATCTTTTCTTTCTTTCTTAGACATACTTCTTCTATCTTTTCTTTCTTTCTTAGACATACTTCTTCTATCTTTTCTTTCTTTCTTAGACATACTTCTTCTATCTTTTCTTTCTTTCTTAGACATACTTCTTCTATCTTTTCTTTCTTTCTTAGATATACTTCTTTCTTTTGTTCTTTCTTTCATCTCTTCTTCAACATCTGTTTTCTTTCTTTCATCTTTCCTTCCTATTTTTTTCAATTAGCTTCTTCCAGTTTATTACTAACCAAGAAGACTTGCTAGTTTCTCTAAATCTCTATGCATAATTCTGTCATAAATAAATATATTCACAGTCACCTATTTATGAGAGATGTGCTGAGAAGTTCTCAGCCTGACACATCTCCCAAAATCTGACCAAGACTAAATATCACAAGTTGTTTTTGTTTTGTTTTTTGGAAGGGCTTCTTGGTCTGGCTGAGAACTTTTTAGCACACACTTGTGTTAGATTTATGAAGTGAAAGTGAGAGAAAGACAAAGCATTGCATATTCGCTTACTAAATCTGATACAAAATGGAGAGAATTCAGTGATAGGAAGATTGTGCAGCATCTGTCTTGCGAGGAACTGTCTGCCACAAAAATCAGCATTTCAAATACTAGTTTTTTCATCTGGATTCATACACAACTCACTAGTGGAGAATGCACAACTATGAAGCAAGTACTGATATATACATATACATACACACACATATATATATATAAGATTTACATACACTCTATCTCTGATATTGAGCACTTTATCCCGTAAATATAGCACACCTTAAAACTATATTTCTTCACATATATGAGGATGCAGATGAACATATTACACTGTTTAATAAATAAAAATGGAATGTCTTTTTTAAATATATAGTTTCCACTATAATAATGTTTAAAGTGTGTGTGTGTATATATATATAACACTCACACTGACACATTGGGTTGGCCAAAAAGTTAATTTAGTTAATTAAACCAAAATAAAAGGCAATTTTTTCTTTTAAATTACTTAGGTACATAATACAAGTGGGTTCTTTATAATATGAGCGGGGGCAAAACTTTTCACAAAATACATCAAACAGGTGGGGCCTTAATAGATGTGGGGGTTAGAAAATCATTTATAGGGTCAAAAATTTAGAATTTACCTGAAGAAAACTTTTTTTTAAGAAAAAAACCTTAAGTTTATCAAACAATGGAATGTGATAAGTTTGGAAAGCATAAAAAAAAACAATGGAAAATTATTTTTTGAACAATGCAATCACAAATGAAAACCTTTAAGAAACTATAATAATTACGGTTTCTTGTTTGAGCTCTGGGGGAAAAGCGGAAAATTAACAAACAAGGCAAGGATTCAGAAACTTTCCTAAAAAAAAAAGATCGTGCTGAACAACAGCAAATCCACAATACCTTCTTTATTCAATCAATTTGAGATCCTGACTTCCTCAGCAGATATATCGTATATTAAACAGTAAGTACACCAGAAGAGTATTACACGACTAGTGAGAGTGTATCGAATGACCTAGCGATCAGTCTATTCACATTTCCTCAAAGCCTTCTGTCCAACTAATTTTATAGTAGGCAGAAGAGTCTAACATAGACTCTTTAGAGGGAGGACACCACAACCCCCCTCTTTTCAGCTTGACTCCATATGGAGTCTTTTTTTTTTATAATTACTACACAATACTTTTTCCACAAAAAAAAAAAAATCAGAAACAACCACTTTGAAAAAGCTATATGCAAGAATTAAGTTTACAATTTTTTTCCTTTTTTTAAATGATAATAATTTCCAATAATCTAATGCTTGTTGTACTTTTCTGGTAATTCAAAGTTCATAAGTGAGATGTTTTTTTTTTACTCATTCTTTTCCCTTTTCTGTTGTCATGGTATGAAATGAAAGATGTTCAATATCTTTTTCTTTTCGGGTTAATTTCTAAAGGTTCCGTAAATTTCCTTTTTCTTTTGGGCCTTCTAAACTCTGCCACTGATTGTGGTATTGGAACGTCAAACATGTCAAAGATGACATCCATATGTCTATCTTCCTGTCGACTACGCTTTCATACCGTTTTCTAATTTGGTTTACATGACGTTTGTGTATAAACTTTGGTCCCTCAACCATGTAAATCATGTTACCAATTTGTTTGTCTATTGTTCCTATCTCTCAGTGAGATTTATTATTCCCAAATACATGCAAATAAACCTTTTCACTGATCTTAAAGTGCTTTTTAATCACTTTATTCCTATTTCCGACCTTCGTTTCACTTCGAAGGAATTTGTCAAATGCCGATTTTATTTTCCTGGCAAACATGACCTCCACTGGTGTCTTGGCAGATGGAGCACTGAGGAGTTACACAATAGACCTTCAAAAACTGCTGTATAGCCGTATCAGTGGGAGTACCTCTCGCCTTCCTCAGTGCTCTCTTGAAAGTGTCAACAAAACGCTCTGCCTGTCCATTACTTCTTAGGTGATATGGCGCCGTGGTAATATGTTTGATCAGGAATGACTGACAAAAATCCTTAAATTCACAGGATGTCTGTTACAATACAGTCAACAAACTCCAAAACTGAAAAATAGCTTGTGAAAAAACTTTACTGTCACCTCCGAGGTTGGCTTCTTAGATTTCAATATTTCTGGCTTCTTGGAATAACTGTCAACTATTACAAGGTATTAAAAACCATCAAGTGGACTAGCAAAATCAATGTGTATCTGCAACCACGGACGGTCGGTTTTAGACCAGGGAGTGAATATGGGGGGGGGTGCTTTAGCAGCCAAAGCACATCCTTTGCACAATCTTACAGTGTTTTCAATATCCTTGTCCATGTTGGTCCAGTAGCCATAACTCCTCATCAGACTCTTCATTCTTGAAGTTCCCAGATGGCTAACATGAAATTCCTTTAAAGTTCTTTTTTGTAGTGTAGATGGGATTACCACTTTGACTCAGTAGATTAGTATGTCGTTACAGAGTGAGTAAACTTCTGAGATATTCTGGTCTTTACTATTTAGTTTGTCCTTTACTTCCTTTATGAACTCATCATCAGACGCTTTCTCTATTATCTCGTCCATTATTATAGGAAGCTCCCTAACAGTATTGCACAAAGTACTTTTTACTTCGACCTCTGTTCTTATGGCAACAATGACTGTGTCTTTCAGGGCTTCAGCATACTTAGGTATCAATCTCGACAAACCGTCTGCATGATAGATTTTAGTGGATGGGAGAAACTCCATTTTGTAGTTATAATTGAGGAGAATGGTTCCCCATCTTTGCAGTCTATTAACAGTATGTGTTGGCAGACCCTTTTTTGATCCAAAGATAGTAAGGAGTGGATGATGGTCTGTCTGCAACAAAAAGTACCTTACATGAACAAATCTATGGAATTTAGTCACTGCAAAAATGATTCCTAAGGCTTCCTTTTCTATTTCTGAGTAACCTCTTTCAGCTGGTAATAGCATCCTAGATGCATAGGCAATTGGCTTTACCGATCCATTCTTTAACTTGTGTAAAATGCACGCCCCGATGCTGTAGGAGCTAGCATTGCTGGCTATAATGATGTCACGGTTTGGATCGTAATGAGTCAGGAACAGATCTGATATAAGGACCTCCTTTATTTTCTCAAATGCTTCCTGGCATTTGGTTGTCCATTCAACCATCCTTCCTTGCATGGAATGCTGCTGTCATATATGGTCTAGTGCCCTCGCTGTATGTATCGAGGTTCTTGTCAAAATCCAGAGACAGATATACAGGCTCTTTCTCACAAACATGCTGTGGCTTCCCTCTCTCTTTCCTACAAGTATTTTCATGGCAACTGCTCCAATGAGCTATTTTTGCTAGTTCCCAAACATTTAAGCAAGCTACTAAGTTGGCATCTCTCTCCAACCCTTTCACTGTCGAAACAGATAAATGTAACAGTCTCTTCTACTCAAAGAGCTTCTTCTCTCGCACTTCCTGTCTGGGGAATTCCCTTCCTCTTACTTACTTCCCTGATGACTATAATCTTCAAATGTTCAAATGTAATGTCAATCGACATCTTCTGATGCCTTGATCTTGTTTCCCATCCTTCTCTTAATCCTTTCCTCAAACACACCTCTTTACTCTTGTTCTCCACACTCTGTAACCCCTTGCATGTTTGTGGCATTCCTGCCTTGTCTGGGGTGAAATGCTTCAAAATAAAAAGAAATGCCCTCTTCTATTAGTTACCTAAGAGTAATTTTACGGAATATATTAACCAATATTATGCAAGTCTCCTTATCAATCTCAGTCTGTGCATATCTATCTAACTATCCATCTGTTTGTATCAGTGTCTGCAGAAATATACCTATTTAAGTCTCTCCATCATAGCCATATTCACAATGTTTTGGCCGTTGTACGCTCTGGCCTTCTTCCGGTGATTAAAATTTCAACCTAAACCCTTTATTTCATCCACCAGAGTAGATTGTTCAACTTCCATGTGCTATGCCTCTTCCTGATGTCTCAGTTATTACCCTTTAAATCAACTCCAAATTTTTTGGCTCATCACTGCTGTGGCCTGGTATTGAACTCACAACTCTTTGGGTCTAGTCACAGGATCTAACCAATGTCTTTATCCACTGGGCCATGTGTCCTCAAGAGTTGTGGCTAAGAGTTGTGAGTTCAATACCAGGTCGCAGCAATGGTGAACCAAAACTTGGAGAGTTGAGTTAAAGTGAAATAAGTGAGACATCTGGAAGAGGCATGGCACGTGGAACTAGAACAATCTACCCTGGTGGATGAAATAAAGAGTTCAGTTCTAAATTCCAATCACCTAAAGAAGGCCGGAGCGTACAACAGCCGAAACCTTGTGAATATGGCAATGAAGATGAGGATAATGTTAATAATGCGAATAATCATAATATCTCATCTCAGAGATATAGGCAAATACTAAGTCTCTCCATATCTATCTCAGCCCCTGCAAATCTCTCAATCTATCTCAGCCTGTCGATATCTATCTCTGTATATCTCCTATCTATGTCTTTCTCAGTACACCTATACGCACATGATGTTTAAGATGTTGTGTATAAACTTACAATTATTTTAAGACATTCGGGCCGGTAAATGTTGTTTAATACTGTTTATTATAAACAGAGCATTTACTTAAATATTTGTATCTATAAAAAAAGAATGTATAAACATAAAAATGTCTTAAAATAATTGTTGCACTTTGTCCATTTCATAATGTGTGATGTCATTTGTTTACATTTGGATACGCCATGAGCAGATATGAATGTACTTGAGAGAATCATGGAAGATTGTAGTTTAAAGGCAGTAAAATCGACCTTGCTAACCGATCGCTCCTCTGTGGCCCAATCGTTTAAAGGCACGTCAGGCTATATGACGGTTCCGTATAGGATACAGGTTTGATTCCTGTCGGAGGATGAATATTTTCTATGAAAATTTCTCAGACATTCGGGCCGGTAAATGTTGTTTAATACTGTTTATTATAAACAGAGCATTTACTTAAATATTTATATCTATAAAAAGAATGTATAAACATAAAAATGTCTTAAAATAATTGTCAGACTTGGTCTGTTTCATAATGTGTGACGTCATTTGATTACATTTGGATACACCATGAGCAGATATGAATGTACTTGAGAGAATCATGGAAGATTGTAGTTTAAAGGCAGTAAAATCGACCTTGCTAACCGAACGCTCCTCTGTGGCCCAATCATTTAAAGGCACATCAGGCTATATGACGGTTACATATAGGATACAAGTTCGATTCCTGAAAATTTCTCAGACATTCAGACCGGTAAATGTTGTTTAATACTGTTTATTATAAACAGAGCATTTACTTAAATATTTGTATCTATGCGGAGGGTCGTTTGGGTACCTTGTGGCATTCGTTGCACCAGGTCCCTGTATTCGTTCCTCCAAAAAGTGTGGATGGCCCTGCACAAAGCTTTGACCACTATAATCAAATCTCATGTGTCGGTGTCGGGTTTTCAGTTTCTAGGAACTGATCTGTCTGACCCTCATACGTCGAATTCGACGGGAGAGTCTATCATAGAAAGAATGTATAAACATAAAAATGTCTTAAAATAATTGTTGGACTTTGTCCATTTCATAATGTGAAACTTACAATTATTTCAGCCTGCTCACTCAGTTTTTATTTCAACATTGCTGGGGGCAGATTGATCACTATTTACTTTCAGCAAGATTCCTTATTAAATTCCATTAAAGAAACTAACAACACTTCCATAGGATATATGTTTCTGACTTTTAAGAGGAATTACCTCCATAATTCAAAGATCTTTATTTTGCATAGTATTTCCACTTTTGATATTTTTTAGTCAGTTTAAATATATATGTATATATGTGCATGCATGTGACAATTCCAAGCCCTGTGAAGGCAAAGTTTGCTTACCTGACCACTATCATCACTAGTGTAAGAAAGAGATACTTTGCAAGTGACAGCAGCCAATGAAGACCAGGTAAACATACCTTGCTTTTATAGGGCCAATCCAGGAATTAGACTGTCAAGATTTGAGGTTCCATGTTTGAGGAATTTTTTTTTTCTTTCTTAAATCCTTAGACACTGTTAAAGTGTTTCTATATTGATATTCAGGTCTTTGGCACAATTTAGCTCTGAGTGCACCAATGATCACACTCTGTCCAGATTTGCATCTGTTGTTTTTGGCTGCCTTCTTCTTCTTTATGTGCATCTTACCATCCTTCCTCCAACCACTCAACCATCCTGGGTATGACGATAAACTGCATCCGCATCCTGGGTAAGACAATAAACTACAGCCAACAGCAAGACCTCTGATCAGGAGGTTTTGAGGATCGTGGAACCACCTCTTAATTGCTGGCATTCCCAGGTCCACCCTGAGCCGGGGTGGTAGCACCTGTTAGCGTCCCGGCTATGGGCAAATATTTGACACCCAAACTTGTGTAAAAATATGTATTAATTCCAGAAATACTTTGTCATAAAAAAAATTATTACCAGCAATAATTTTTGAAGGAAAAATTATTATCAGCAATACTTTTAAAAAAAATACCAGCAATACAAACATCTATACATTCTTTGGAAAAAATATGACCAGCTATAGATTTCTTCAAGGAAAAATATTCCCAGAAATAGATTTTTGAAAAAAAATATATTACCAGAAATAAAAATTTTGTCGGCATTAAATAACCCATTGAGGTTGATATGCCGTAAACCAAACCAAACCAACCACTCAAAACCTCTAAATTTCTTCATAGCATGTTTACTATAAATATACTCTGTTTTTATAGAGCTAACATTTCACCATAAACTCTATTTTATAGGACTAGCATTTCACTTGCACTTTTGCTAATCTTTGCACAAAACTTGATATTAATCTGCTTCTGCAGATTCTTTACACATTTTCTGCTAACAGTATAACATGAACATGTACATCTTCCTCTACTACTCGACAATGAAAGAGTCATCTTGTCTGCATCTCAAAAAAGTTAGAACATATATGGACATTTGCTTGACTCATTCCAAGAAATACCACACTTCATTGTATATATCTACTATAGAACCCTGATGAGATTCACTAACATAAAAAAAATGATGGGTGAATTTAGTATATATATATATATATATATATATATATATATATATATAAGTACACATGGAACATTTTCCATTCAACATCATCACTTGATAAGACACCAGATGTGTTGAAACAAGGTTGCAACTTTTGTAGTGATCTTATAACATGCATATGTTATAAATTTGAATAATATATATATATATATATATATATATATATATATATATAGTAAAGGTAATAAATCTGTTGAACTACCACATTTCATTTTATATATCTAATATGGAACCCTGATGAGATTCACTTCCATAAAAAATGATGGGTGTGTTCAGTATATATATATATATATATATATATATATATATATATATATATATATATATAGATGGTGGTTGCCAACTCATGTCCAAGTACAGCCATTACTACATATCTTATTGGAGAAAATCTACTGATGTGCTTAACGAATGTGGCTCTTTAGTCCAGCAACATACTATGGCACAAACAGGGCACTCAAGATATCCAACAGCAGGTGGTACATTATCATTCAATTTAAAATGTCACATGAAACCACTTCTGGACTTGCATGTCTTACCACAAATATCACATTTAAGTTGCTGCACATCTGGTTTTATAGTCAATTGCCACCTTCCACTGATATGCTCTCAAGCGACTCCTTAGACCAGCCATCAACAAACACACTCTACTATAATTTGTACGTGTTAGATTGAGTTGCCTGCAGGTGTCTTCAGGAAGCACAACAGGGACATGCTTTTATGCAGACCTCTTTTAAGCTTCACATGCCTCCGCTTCTCATCTTCAAAGTGATGCCTTCCACTACTAGCAACGTCATTCCAAACATTGCGATCAGGTGCACACTCTTCTCAGTGCTCACAAGGAATATTGCATTTCCTCAGCACGTACTTGATGCAGTCCTTAAAGTGCATCTTAGGTTTCTGATGAGGTGACCTGCCAACCAAAGTCGATGTTTTAGTATTAAGGACTGAAGACTATCACAGCTGCTCCTCTCTAGCACGTTTGCATCACTAACAGACATTTGCAACGTAATACCAAGGATACAACATCAGCAGTACTGATTGAATCTCTCAAGTCTTGTGATTTGTCTGCAGTAGACCACCCACATCTCACAAGTATAAAGGAGTGCTATATATATATATATATATATATATATATATATATATATATATATATATATATATTGTGTGTGTATTTAGGCAGCATTTTTTCATTGGTGCCTGTTTGCATATTTTTTTAATCCTATCTAAGCTTTCAGCTTACATAAGCCATTATCAAAGATGACTATTACATTCCTCTTTGTTGCTGTTAAGGATGTATTGCAATTTGCCTTTTCACAAGGCTACATTTATAATTCCAAGTGTTGATAGTTGGATCATGTAATTTAAATTGTGTGTATTTAGGCAGTATTTTTTCATTGATGCATGTTTACATATTTTTTAATACTATCTAAGCCCAATATATATATATATATATATTTTAAACATGTTGTGTTGAATGTCAAAGACAACATAGTCCTGCAGATTCTCTTTTGAATTTTCTCATATTTTCTAATGAGACTTTTTATTTGAAAATTATATCGAAATAAATATTGTCCATAAGATAACCGAGTACTTTCAAACATCATTGTTCATCTTCAGGGTCAAAATTTTTAACAATGTCTTATATATATGTAGAGTCAAATTTCTTTAAAAATACATTTGCAAATTGTCTTGTAGTGGAATCATGTTTCTACATTTTATTTTTTTACAAACTAAATAAACGTTACAAAATCATTTTAATTTCAAAAGACATGATGATGTTATCACGTGCATGGCGAAGATTTTTAATCATCTGAAGGCGTGAAAAAGATTCTTATTATACAAGCCAAAAGATCGAAGAATACGTTATAAAATTTAAAATTTATAAAGTTCAAAGATAATGGTTATGTAGTGTATCTAATTATGAAGAAATATATTATAAACATTGTAGGACTTTTTATTTAAAAGAAAAGTTGCTGCCAAATTACACACACACACACACATATGTGTGTGTGTGTATATATATATATATATATATATATATATATATATATATATAGGCAGCAAATTCTCTTTTAGGCATGCCTGATTGAATAAATTGCAGATATTATGTCTGCTAATTTTTAACAAGATCTGTTCATACTTACAAATAACCTTCTGTGTATTGATATTAAGGGATGAGAGAAATGTGCTATATCTGTTTAAATTTATTTTATTTTAATTTCCCAAGTACTTTCAACCTTTTTCCAATATCATCTTCAGGTGTGCAAGTAGTACAAAACTATATGTTTTTCAAGGGTACAAGTATTTATACAAAGCTGTGCATTGCTATCCATTACCATAATTTTTCATTATGCTTTTAAATGCAAACAGTTGACACTTAGAATGTGAAAACATTATCTATTATGGATTTTTTTCTCTATATTATAATGTTATGGTCATTCAGGCATTAAAGCATGAAAACTGTTCCTTTACAGGCATTTCAGAACATTAATGCAGTATTCATAGTTAATTTTGTTCAGTGCTGGCTTTCATTTTTTAATATAAATTGCTTCTAGGATCTGTAGCTTGAATTTATTATTTTCTTGTTGTAGGATAGGTGTGTTGTCTATCAGTAATTTTTATATTGTGAATGTGGACAGGAATGTTGTTGTAGATGTCTCACAATGAATGAATGGTCAGACATGTGTAGTGTAAGACGTCTTGTTAGTGTAGTTGTCATATACCCAACATATATATGTTGTTTTTGTTTTTCGGTCATTTAAATTGGTATATAAAGTTGGTTTTATGTAATACATCAATTGGTGGGGAGGAGTCATTGCAAATAATTAAACTGATTGTATTGCATTGTATTTTTTATAATATATAATTAATGTTATTTTTTTATTAGAATCCATCGAAGACATGTTAGTATGAATAAGATTCTTTGATTTTGTCATCCTGTTTGTAGTTAGCATGCATCTGGTTACAATTTTGTAGTTTGATATATTTAGTGTCCTTTGAGGAAGTTTGATATTCTATTTGACATGTGTTGAGTTTTTTTTTTATATATTGTCTTATTTGTTCATCCACAATGTGATTTGGGAAGTCATTATTATTTTTAGTTCAGTGTAGAAAATCTTTTTTGTGGAGGAATTAATTTGTATTTGGTTAATTAAATTCTGTACAAGTGGCATAGTGTGTGTATATATATATATATATATATATATATATATATATATATATATATATATATATATATATATATAATCTTGCGACCTTCTTCAGGCAAAGAGTGGATATTTCTACATGAATTAAAATTAATTAATTTTCCTTATGTTTTTCGATGTTAAACATTCTCTTTTTTGTATGGTAGTGACACAAATGTCTTTCTTGAACTGACAGTGAGAAATTTCTTCTGCTTGGGTAATAAAACTATTAAGATTGGTCTAAGAAAGGGTGAGGAAATATCTGTATTCTCATCTTTTAAAGTCCCCTGTGTGTTCTTAGATCTATTTCTACTTTCTTGTATTGTGTGTGTTTTTGTTAGCATGAGTATGTATATGTATATTCCCACTACATACATACATACTGTCTTATTATAAGGAATTAGTATACACACACACACACACACATACATATATATATATATATATACAAACACTTTCTATGTTATGTAGGGTTTGTGTGTGCTTGTGAGTAGTTTATTTGTTTTTATCAATATGTGTATATATATTCATGCTCCATAGATGTGTGTGAGTGCATGCGCATGCATGTGAGTGGTTCGACCACAAATGGAAATAGATCTAGGAACACACAGTGGTCATTAAAAGTTAAGAATACAGATATCTTTCCTCACCCTTTCTCGAACCAATCTTAATTGTTTTATTATTATTCTTCAAGCAGAAGAACTTTCTCACTGTCAGTTCAAGAAAGACATTTGTGTCACTACCACACAAAAAGAGAAAGTTTAACATCGAAAAACATAAGGAAAATTAATTTGCTTTAATAATATGTGGAAATATCCACTCTTTGGCTGAAGAAGATCATGAGACCCGAAACTCATGTTGCAAAATTATAGAAAATAAAGCGGAATATATATTTTTTTTAAAATATCCACATTACAACCAAAACCGTTTGCAGCTTATCTCTCCTTTTTATTATAAATATATATATATATATATATATATATATATATGTGTGTGTACATACATATATATATATATATATATATATATATCTCAATAAAATGGCAGAAGTCATATCATCTTGATACAGTTCAGGAATTAACAATCCTAATCAATGTCTTACCATCCGATTACTCGAATCATATGCTGCACATGCAGTCTCCAATTACCTTTTCATTTGAGAAAGGCTGTCTGATGCTGAGAATCCATAAAGCACTGTGCAAGCTATGAATGACTATGAACAATCACATGGGTACCATCAGGAGGTTGGCTAAGGGGAGAACCACCATATCTACAGCAGCTACTTTAGGGATCATTATCATATAGTGAGTAGGTTTTTTAATGCCTGTTTGTAGGAGAGACTTTGCAATTCACAGATACAACAATAGTAATGCTTTCAAACAATACTCAGTCAGACGCCAATTATTTTAAGACATTTTTTATAATTTCATAATGTGTGACGTCATTTGTTTACATTTGGATATGCATCAAGCAGATATGAATGTTTGAGAGAAAATCATGGAGAATTGTGGTTTAAAAACAGTAAAATCAACCATGCTAACTGAAACGCTCCTCTGTGGCTCAGTTGGTAAAAATATGTCAGGCTAACAGACGGTTCCGTATAGGATACAGGTTCGATTCCTGTCGGAGGACACATATTTTCTATGAAAATTTCTTGGACATTCAGGTCGGTAAATGTTGTTAATACTGTTTATTATAAACAGAGCATTTACTTAAATGTTTGTATCTATAAAAAGAATGTATAAACATAAAAAATGTCTTGAAAGAAACATTACAGGTGAATTCACACAAAAAGTTCTGTCTCTTTCCTGAAACTCCATGTGCAACTTTATTAGAAGTCAATAAACTAGGTTTATCCATTTTTCTCCATGTCTGTTCATTTATGATAGTGATATCAGATCCTGTCTCCAGTTGTAATTTTGAGATGTTTCTAATTCAGTTAAAGACACATTCGAAGTCTTGATAATTTTCCTTTTATGCTTCTTATCTTTACTGCCTGTATTTATCATGTAAACACACGTTTTATTTTCCCTCCATTTTTTGTATCTACAACAAGTACTTTTGTGTCCCATCCTTCCACATTTGTAGCATTTTATGTTCTTGAAAAAACAGTTACTTTTTAAATGCTTACCTCTACAAAAGTGGCGAGTATTAGATACTGAGGGGGGTGGGGTTATCGTCTTTTTTTACTGTTCTGTTAGGAGTTGAAAAACAATTACTGTCTTTTCTCTTAGATGGTTGGATGCTACGTACTTGTGAATTGTATCTTTCCTCAATCCTTGCAGTAGCGAGTTTTAGATTTACAGTACATTGACACTCTTCCACTATTTTCTGGATAGATAATTTGGAATCCATTTCTAATTTAGCAAATATCCTGGATCATATTTCCATGTCTTCATTATAAGTTAAACCCTGTACAAATATCAGGCATTTAAATAAATCAGGAGTTAATTCATTTAACTTGAACTTTTCACATTCTCGATTCACGACTCCTACATAAGTGACAAAATCTTCATCGTCACACTTTACTAAGTGAAGACATTGCCATCGTGTATAAAAAAAATGAGCTCCTATCACCAAAAAAATTTTGATAATATTACAACAGTTTCATCAAAATTTATCTCACCTGTTTTGTTTTTTGTTTGGCAAAATATAATTCACATATTTTTCATGTTCAGCAGGGGACAATTTCCTTAATAATAAATGAACTTTCTTTTCCTCATTCCAGTGCAAACAATCCTTTTTGAAGATCTTTTTGTATCTCTTCTAATAAGCTGGAAAAGTTATCCCTTCGTCTGGATTGTATACAAACTCGCTGATTGAATTAGCAACAGCATCTGGAATGAATGAATCTGAAGTTATCCTTCCATAGTTTTAGTAAATAATTTAAAAAACTTCTGTTGTTGTAATTGTAATTGCTGTTTATGTTGTTTTTGTTGCTGCAATTATTGTTCTTGTTGATGTTTTTGTTGCTGCAACTGTTGTTCTTGTTGCTGCTTTTATAGCGCCAACATTTGAATCACAATAACTTTTAGTTCTTCCATTTTGCTGTAGTACTCCACTGAATATTTTGCAGACTAATTTTTGAATAACCTCACCTGGTTATTTCGCTGTATTCCTGCAAATATGATGTGTCTTTGGTGAAGTGGTAAATATTACTGAATATCCTATTATGACATGTAGGATACGTATATTTTGTTTTTTCCTTGTGTAAGTTCAATGAACACTCGTTGCCACATTTGTAATGCCTGTTTGTAGGAGAGACTTTGTAAATCACAATAATAGTAACACCTACAAAGAAAACTCGATCAGACGCCACTAATTCCCATATATATATTTTCCCTTTACACATCACGTGATCTAATAATTTCAAGATAAGGTTACCTGTGCTTGCTCTCTAAAGATCTGTGTTCAAACCAAGTGTCAGCAGCGACACTTTATTCCTATATGACAGTAGGGAACCATATATACATATATATATATAAATATATAGTGTGTGTGTGTGTGCAAATATATAGAAAAGAGGAAAGAACTCGTTAGGTAAATAATCTGAAGTTTTTAGTATATTTGTTTTTATTTTTAAAAAACATTGCTCGATACAAAAGTAGAACCTAAAATATAATTATTATATTATATATATATATATAAAAAAACAGAATAAGAAATAAAACCTAAGCTACTTGAGTTTCACTCTCAAACTGAATAGTTGTCAGGCCAGGTTCAATGTTTGATATTGATTGAACCTGGCCTGACAATCAAGGGTAAAACTTGAGTAGTTCTGGCTTTATTTCTTATTCTTACATTTTATAGATACTACTTTATACTGAGCACTCTTTATTACCAACTTCACTATAGTTGGATCTGACTATTATTGTATTTCATTATATATATATATATATATATATATATATATATATATATATATATATATATATATATATATATATTTTTTAAGCAATTCCACCCCAAGCAAGGCAGGAAGCCACTAGCATGCACAGGGTTACAGAGAGTTGGAGCGAGAGCAAAGAGGAGTAATGGAGGAAATGATGAAGAGAAGGTTAGGGGGTAGATCAGGGAATCTGGAGACGTCGATTGACATTACATTTGAATAGTTGGAGATTATAGCTATCAGGAAAACAAGAAAAGGGGAAGGAGTTCCACAGGCGAGAAGTGCGAAACATGAAGCGATTGAAGTAGAAGAGATGGCTACATTTAACAGTTTCGACAGTGAAAGGGTGAGAGCAGGATGCCAGCCTAGTTGAACACTTAAATTCATGCAGTCTGGGAACCAGTGAAAGCAGCTCATCAGAGCAGTTACCATGAAAGTATTTGTAAAAAAGACAGAGGGAGGCGATGTCACATCTGTGAGAGAGCAGCTGCAGACAAGATGCCAGATCAGGGCCAATTACATTACATATCTGCCTTTGAATTTCTATCGAGGACCTTGAGACAAACAGAAGGGGCTCCAGACCATATATGGCAGCAATACTCTATGCAAGAGCGAATGGTTGCTTTGTAGATCTGAAGGATTGACTCCAGCAAGAAAAATTTCCTGGCGCAGTACAGGGAGCTGACTTTCCTTGTGGTGGACGAAGCTATTGTTACATATATATTATATATATAAAACCAAGAATTCAGCACAAATGCCACTCTCAAAATATGGGTTTAAAACAAAACAAAAAAAAAACATGTCCACCACAGCACAAGGAACGAGATGACTTCGAAAGAGACAACTTATTTAGAAACATACAATTTCATCAACAATTAGATACTTTCCAGAAATAAACTAAAAAGAGATAGAAACAAATAAACAATTCACATAACATAATTGGTCACTGCATGCATAACTAGAAATTTGTACATACTAACCCCACCAAAAACACAACAAATTACTCAAGGGCAACATGACTAAAACCTACACAAAATCACCCATAACTACAGAATATGATATTAACCTAGATGCCTAAATAATTGAAAATCACCCAAACCTAGATAATCATGGACAGATTTTCACCAATTGGTTACATCGTGCACAACACAGTGGCTGGATTCCTGTTTGTGTTAGAATGAGCAAAACTGGGAAAGGTGCATTTTATGCTGAACAATGAAACTAAAGGCAAGATATTGCCTGTGGAGAAAAGTCACAGATATGGCCATCCTGAGATATCGCTATGATGATTAAGACAAGAAGTCTGTTTGTTCCGATAATTTATGGATTATTTATTTATGGATTCATCTGGCACTGTCTGGGGGTAAAGTAAGTGGCACTTGGGATATCTTTACTGCTACTTCTGTTTCACAACAGACTAACAGACCCAATATCTTTGGCCAGCAAAAACTCTTTCTTTCTCCAACTGTATATCTCTTCTTCCTCTAACTATAACTCTTCTGACTACAACTCTGTATGTTCTCTGTATGTTATATGTAGAATGCAATCTGACTATATAAGTTTATGACTGGAATTCCCTACCTTCCAGAAACTTGGCACTTGATCCTAAAAGTTTTTATTTATTTACACATTTTATTTCTTTTCTCTACTTATCGACAACTGGCAGCTGCTTTGAAACTATCTTGATTTTACTGACAATGAAGTTGGTGGTCATTGACTCCAAGTCATAAAACTCCAGTTGCTCCAGGTTCAGATAAAATCATCTACAGTCAACTTGACTACATTGATTACACCAATCAAGCAGGGGCCTCCCATTTATAATACTATTTGTGTTAAATAGAGGAAAATAATATGGTTAAGGATTAGATAGAAAAAAAAGCAATCTAAGTGAAAGACACCTAGACAAGTTGCTGGAAATATACCATATTTCTGAAATATGATATATTTGACAAAGTAAATTAAAAGTCACAGGTCCTGTAAAAAAGGGAAAGAAGAATGTGGTGGTGCCTTTTCATTGGCCTATGGATTAAAAAATTCCACAATTAGCAAGATTTCCTGGTAAAAAAGAAATTTCTCCCTCCAAAATTCTTCAGAGAGAATTTTTACCTCATCAGTACATGGGTGTGCAATTGAGAAGTTTCTCGCATTCATTTCTCCCTCTTCATCACTGACAGGTAGTCGACAAATTTTCCCTACTGGGTACAATAAAAGTAGCCAATTGCGACCATATGTTGTGCTATTTAAAACTACAATCTAGTGAAAAGATGGTTGATTTTATTTTCAGTAAGTGACAGAGACAGTACAGACTAATGTAACGACAAAACTGATTTGGCCTAACTACAGAATAATGAGTATGTTTGCCAAACGCCATGCTTAATCACATATAATATTGTGACAATGTCACATATTGCTTTACAGCTTTGACAAAAAGCTGAAATAAAAGCTAAAAATAACAAATCTAAAATAGCAGAAGTCTTAGCATATCGGCTAAACTGCAAGTTTAATAGATTTGACTATTATTGCTTTGACTGTGAGTGTTTCATCAATAATTAAATTGGAATTTTTTCTTCTTTTGTGGATGACTACAAAAAATTGCAGATGATATGTGTAAGCTAGAAAATGGGGGAGAAAATTAAAATGTTTAACTAGTCATAAAAGCATAAAATAAAAAACTAATTACGTTTAAGATTCTTTTGAGAAAGTGTTAGCAGATAAACAGACACTAACATTCAACAAATTGCATTTACAAAGTGTGAAAAAGGTAAGTAATTTTTTTATTTAAAAGTCCAGTAAATTATTTGTCAAAATGGCATATTTTTTGTTCATTCCTAATTCTTGGAACAGAAATTTTTATTTTAGAAAGATATTTATTTACAGAGATAATCGTCAATGCATCTATCATCTTATAATCCATTATATCATTGTATAATAATGGATAATGAAGATTTCAGTGGAAACATTATACATAATGTACATATGTATATAATGTACAAATATACATAACAATAGCCATGTGCATTTAATTGTAAATGCACATAGCTATTTCTATATAAAATGAAAAACGGTCATTTTTATAGAAGATTTGTTTGTAATTCTTCTTTTTAATGATAACAGAAGTTAAGATTATAAAAGAGAAACAGATATTTGTTGTCTCCCCACTTTTGTTGGAATTTTCATGTTCATAACTCTGCAAATATGGAAAATGGACATCCTCTCTCTTTCTCTCTTTCTCTCATACAAATATAAAATTTGCTACTTATTTGATTTATGTTATATTCAGCACCTTGATTCTAGACTTTCATAGATGGACCCTCCAGCAATTGCTTCATTCACTCATCAGGAGACACCAACAACTGACTGCTTATTTTCTCGTTTTTGTCATTTTTATATTGAATTAAAAATAATTTATGTAAGTTTTATTGGTGTAGTGTTGATTTTTTTCTCTTTCTTTGTGTGTGTGTGTGTGTGTGTGTGTGTGTGTGAATACTTGAGTGTACATACCTGTAGAATGTGATTATTTCACCTATTCATCATTTTTCTTCTCTCTCTCCTTATTGGCTTATTGGCTTTATACCTTTTCTCTCTTTCAACTCTGAGTGTCAAAGATAAATGTAGCAATCTTACATCCGGTGTGACAGACTTTGCATTTAGTATTCTCAAATGTTCTAGGGTTTTCTAGAGTTTGAAAAATGTAGATATATTCTGTTTTTTACTTAAATAATTTTTTTTTAATGTTTAAATGGCAAGGTAAATATTTATATATGCCTTCATCAACCCATTATTTAATTTTTCTTATTTGATTTGGTGGTATCATAAGCATTATTATTATAAGATGTTAGATTTATAATTAATTTTTATTTATTCTTGTTTGAATATGTATGCATAGAAATTTATAATGGCTAGTTACTCGTTTCTGACAACACCTTTCTGCTAGGGCAGCTAGCAAATCTCTATTGCAGATATCCCCCTCAACTAACAGAGCCCACCTGTGGTTTTATACTGCAGCTATGCTGAGCAGACCCTAGTGACAGTTTCTAGGAATGAGTGCATAATCTGGCGTGATCAATTTTTTTGAACAAAGTGAGCTTGCTCAAACCCTCAGTCCCTTTATCATAGCACAAACATCAATGGCTTCCAAATGGTTATGTATATCTAATTTGACTCGCAAGGTTTTTCTTTGATGTGGTTTTCAGGCACTTTCCAATAATGCCAGGTGCTAGGATTGCCTTGCAAAGCCAATATTATCAAGAAGTCACCACTCCCTGACAAAGTGACCATGGTAAGATTTGAACCTGGGTCTTATAGCCAGACAGTAAATGTTCTAATCAATCGGTCATGTGCCCATTACATATATATATTTATATATATAATATTATTATTATTATTATAAGAGGCTATCACAAAAACATTCTTAAAATCACTACACGAAAGCTTTCATGTTTCAATACTATAATTGTACTTCCTCAGGAGATAGTAGGTAACTGGTTATAAAATGAATTCTTAGGGAAATTTAAAAACAAAATGTTACCTCTGAAAGGGAATGGGGTGGAGGCATAAGGTCAGAAATTAAAAATATACTTGTGGGTATGTCTAGATTAACCAATTACATGTTAGATCTATGCTAAATAGAAAAATAAGGCCAGAGGATGGGGGTGGGTGAGTTTTTTCTTCATGTCATGATAAATTGATATTATATATATATATGATGAAAATGTGGAAAAGACAAAGCAAAATCCGAATATATGAGTTTACTGTTTTTATTATGTTTTTGTTTTTGTTATTCTGTCGACGTCAGACGTTTCGGTCAAATAGACCTTCTTCGGGACATGGTTAATGGAGACATAATTATATTAGATTTAAGTTTGATGGAGAGACGATATATACAGGACTGGTCAGAAACAGAAAAACTGAAATTCTAAAGTCAAGTATTCTTTCTTAGAGTCGGATATGCTGGCGTCGCGTGGGCGGCAACTACGAAGACCTGCGCACAGGGAAGAAGATTGTGTCCTAAGTGGAGGGTGAGGGGGACTATTTAAAACTGTAGCTTATCGGTACGTTTGTCACGCATTAATCTCGCCACCGAGGTCGCGATCTGAAAGAAACCAGGTCTATTATTTACTGTATGTGAGGTGGCTATCATGCCAGCCTCATAAATCTGTCTAAGGTTCTTATTGTGGATATATTTTAAGATCTTCACAGAGTCGAAATCAAAATTGTGATCAGATTTGGCTATGTGTATAACTAAAGCACTGCTTAGATTACCGAGGCGAATGTCACGTTTATGTTCGGAAATGCGAGATTTCAATGATCTACCTGTCTCGCCTATATAACTCAGGTTGCAGTCTCTGCAGGGCACCTGATAGACGCAAGCATCGGATGTAATATGTTGTCTGCTCGTATTACTCAATATGTTACGTATAGATTTAGTGGGTAATGTAGTAGTTTTAATTTTTAGCGCGTTTAGATTGTTGGAGATGTGTTCGGTCAGAGGGTTATTCGGTAGAAAGATGCGGCCAATGGGATTATCAGGGGCAGCTGAGAGTGTGCCTCTCTCCACCTTTGATGTAGTAGTAGTAGTAGTCGGTATGTTGTTATGTACTGATGGACGAACTCTGTGGATTTTCAAGGCTTTATGTTTAGCGCCGAGTATTAGTTGTCTCGGATACGAAAGGCTGGAGAAGGTATCCTCGATATAACCAAATTCGTCATCTAAATATTTTGCTGAACAGATTCGCAGAGCTCTCAAGTAAAATCCGATAATAACACCTCTCTTAGTCCTAGTATCATTGTGAGAGTAAAAGTGTAAGTAGTCGTTTTTGCATGTGGGTTTACGATATACTGTGAATTCTAGTTTGTTATTATTTCTGGTGAGTAGTATGTCTAGAAAAGGTAGAGAATTATTCGATTCAAGTTCGTGGGTAAATTTTATAGTAGGTTCTACTCTATTCAATCTATCGGTGATTTTGTTTAGATCATGTTTCTGTGGGTAAATGAATAAAATGTCATCTATGTAACGGAAATAATGTGTATCATCAGGGATTATATATTTGAAAGGTCCAGACTCGAGAAATTCTAGAAATATGCATGCTAGGAACCCAGAGAGAGGACTACCCATAGGTAAGCCAAACTTTTGTTTATAGTAGATGTCGTTATGCTGGAAGTAACAGTGAGATGTGCATAGGATGCATAATTTGATGCATATTGAGATGGGGATAGGTAGCTTAAAGTCAGTTTTCTTAAGGTGGTTCTCTAGCCGTTTAATACATTTATCCACCGGTACATTGGTGAATAGAGATTTAACGTCTAAGCTGGCTAGGGATTTGTTTCCTATGTCGATATTGCTTAGCTTATTGAGAAGAGCGCCTGAATTCTTTATATGCGCGTGACTTATGGTGCCCAGAATTGGGGTGAGAAATTTTGTTAGAAACCTAGCGATGTTATGGGGGGCTGAGCCTATGCCCGAAATAATGGGCCTTAGAGAGATGTCCGGTTTATGGGTTTTGGGGAGCCCGTAGATTTTAGGGATGGTTGGGTGGTAATTGATAAGGGAAAGCCAAATCTTATCTTCATTATGAATCAGACTCTTATAGGACTTATTGAATTCTTTAAGATTTTTAGAAACTTGTAGAGGAGAGATCTGTTCATACGTGTCTCTGTCATTGAGCAAGTCCAACATTTTCTGGTTGTACGCAGCGGTGTCCATGACCACGACACCTCCACCCTTATCCGAAGGAGATATGGTAATATCACTGTTCGTAGACAGGGATTTTAGAGCGTTCATATACCTCTTGGGTAAAGTAAACTCCGCATTTTGGCAGTCCAAGGAGGCAGCTAAGATGCCTTGGGTAAATCCTTTGTGGAAGTCGGTGTCCCTGTGTCTGTAGTTAAGATTTATCAGTTTGCTAATGTTGTTGTTTTTTAAACCCGTTGCAAACTTTAGACCAAAACTGAGGGCTTCAGTCTCTACGGTACTAAGTGTGGTACTGGAGATGTTTGTGACTAGATCGGCTCTTCCCATCTTCTTCCAACTGCTGCGATCGCATAAAGTGTGAAGTTTTAGTTCTAAACTCTTGAGGTGTTTATGATTAGTTTTGGCCACTTCAGAACGGAGTCTCTCAGCTGTGTTGTGAAACATGCTGTTTTTTTGCTTTAGTACGCGTCCTAGATGTGTGGCTTTTTTAAAAGTTTGCTCCTCGGAAAATTTTAGGTCTCTAACTGATGATTCCAGGTAGAGTTTGACGTAGTCCGGGAAAATGTGTGAAGATGTTGTTCGCAGATTGGACATGCTCGGGGGAATGACTTTCTCGTATATACAGTTCGTTAGAAAATCCTTTCTGTTTTTGTAGGAGTACGCGGAAATTAGTAGGTTTTTATATTTGCGTATGAGCTTGAAGTCTTCCATGTTGTGAAGTGAATTCGGGTTTGTATTTCCAGTGGACAGTATGTAAGCAAATGTGTGGATGTAGATCCGACGGTATGATGAAAATGTGGAAAAGACAAAGCAAAATCCGAATATATGAGTTTACTGTTTTTATTATGTTTTTGTTTTTGTTATTCTGTCCACAATAACATCCACAATAAGAACCTTAGACAGATTTATGAGGCTGGCATGATAGCCACCTCACATACAGTAAATAATAGACCTGGTTTCTTTCAGATCGCGACCTCGGTGGCGAGATTAATGCGTGACAAACGTACCGATAAGCTATAGTTTTAAATAGTCCCCCTCACCCTCCACTTAGGACACAATCTTCTTCCCTGTGCGCAGGTCTTCGTAGTTGCCGCCCACGCGACGCCAGCATATCCGACTCTAAGAAAGAATACTTGACTTTAGAATTTCAGTTTTTCTGTTTCTGACCAGTCCTGTATATATCGTCTCTCCATCAAACTTAAATCTAATATAATTATGTCTCCATTAACCATGTCCTGAAGAAGGTCTATTTGACCGAAACGTCTGGCGTCGACAGAATAACAAAAACAAAAACATAATAAAAACAGTAAACTCATATATTCGGATTTTGCTTTGTCTTTTCCACATTTTCATCATACCGTCGGATCTACATCCACATATTTGCTTACATATATATATATATATAATTCACTGCTTAGAACAAAATTAAATAGGGCAAATATTATTTACAAATTTAAATGCCCATTAAGGAATTGTATTCCTGATCAATCAAAATTCATAAATAATTATATACACTACAACATGTTTGACACACAGACTCACTCTCCACCTTTCTGACAATAGCTCAATTAGATCTCATTTAAATATTCATGGAGACCTACCGGACACTATTCGAAACATACTCGTTGACAACACTAATATAATAGCATCATCTACATGCAAAAAAAGGCTAAAAATAATGGAAGCCTTATTAATAAAAACAAACAAACCAACACTTAATAATATCAACTATGAACATGGAAATGATATCTTGACCCTGTTTTGAAAAATTAAAACATTATATAAATACACACATGCAACAAACTATTTCTTATTTAACAGTTAAAATATTTAATCCTTGAAAATGGCTAAATGTATAGCCGAAAGCACTCGGATAAAAAGAACATTCTCACACTTTTTATATAATTTATCATCTGAAAAGAAAAAATTTATTAGATCACATGAGAAATTGTATAAAAAACTAAATATCGGCCTGACGATTGCATCTAGCATGAAACAGCCTGTCGCTTCTGAGTGTTGACTTCAATGTTCACTTTTATATTTATATATATATATATATATATATATATATATATATATATATATATATAGGCACCTGAGAGTATGTTCACATTTAACTTAGGCTAGTTGTTATTAATTTCACTACTTATTAAAAATATAAAACAAGGATAGTAACTCAAACATGTACCCACTAAAAATAACATTTATAGTAATATATATATATATATATATATATATATAAAAAATTGTGCAGTATATTATATTATAAAGAGGAAATCATAAAAATAATTAATTAGTAATGTTAATGTAATTGTTATGGTCCAAGTTCCTTGTACCACGGTGATGACTCTCTGACTCTGACCTTCCTCTTGAGGAGCAGTATTTATGATGTCCGGAATAGTCCATTATTATTATAGGTAAGTTCCCATAACAGTAATTTAAATTGTTGTCAAATGGATTTGATGCTGCAGGGCCAAGTACTTTCAAAAATTTCACATTTTCATCCTCGGTGAGTAATTTTTCCATTTACAATAAACTTCAAGATGAAATAAACGTAGTATTGACTGAAAGACGTTTTTTTTAAATATGTTATTTATTGGCTGTGAAGATCGCATTATTCAATGAATTGTTGGTAAGTTAAGTATTAAGTCTTGGTAGCAAAGAAATTTCACCATTAATTACATTAACATTACTAATTAATTCTTTGTATGATTTCCTCTTTATAATATAATATATATATACTGCACAATCTAATATATATATATATATATATATATATATATATATATATATATATATAGTTTACGAAAAACTAGGTAATCCGTATGGGTAGACCCAACGAGGATAAAATCCAGAAAGCCCAATGTAAATCAGAGCTAATAATTTAAATAAAATCCTATCCCCCTCCCATATCAATATATAACTTCCGTTAACAGATTTAATATGTCAATGTCTGGATTTCCCCTAAAAATTTAAATTTGAAAGAATAGAAATGTTACATCTAACTCAATCATGTCTCTCTCCCCACTCCACTCCCTCACTTCGTTAATTTACTTATTACTGCCCGTCATAAATGTGTAAATTTCTTTTCATTTTTCGCTTCAACCTTTGGAAATAAAATCTGATGAACCGCTGTCCTTTAAAAGGGCTGTGGTGAAATAATTTATTATATGGAACCTTAAAGTGGTCTTTTTTTATTTAAATATATATATATATATATATATATATATATATATATATATATATATATATATATATTATATTACTATAAATATATATTATATTACTATAAATATATATATATATTATATTACTATAAATATATATATATATATATATTATATTACTATAAATATATATATATATTATATTACTATAAATATATATATATATTATATTACTATAAATATATATATATATTATATTACTATAAATATATATATATATTATATTACTATAAATATATATATATATTATATTACTATAAATATATATATATTATATTACTATAAATATATATATATATATATTATATTACTATAAATATATATATATATATATTATATTACTATAAATATATATATATATTATATTACTATAAATATATATATATATTATATTACTATAAATATATATATATATATATTATATTACTATAAATATATATATATATATATATTATATTACTATAAATATATATATATATATATTATATTACTATAAATATATATATATATTATATTACTATAAATATATATATATATTATATTACTATAAATATATATATATATTATATTACTATAAATATATATATATATTATATTACTATAAATATATATATATATTATATTACTATAAATATATATATATATTATATTACTATAAATATATATATATATTATATTACTATAAATATATATATATATTATATTACTATAAATATATATATATATTATATTACTATAAATATATATATATATTACTATAAATATATATATATATTACTATAAATATATATATATATTATATTACTATAAATATATATATATATTATATTACTATAAATATATATATATATTATATTACTATAAATATATATATATATTATATTACTATAAATATATATATATATTATATTACTATAAATATATATATATATTATATTACTATAAATATATATATATATTATATTACTATAAATATATATATATATTATATTACTATAAATATATATATATATTATATTACTATAAATATATATATATATTATATTACTATAAATATATATATATATTATATTACTATAAATATATATATATATTATATTACTATAAATATATATATATATATATTATATTACTATAAATATATATATATATTATATTACTATAAATATATATATATATATTATATTACTATAAATATATATATATATATATTATATTACTATAAATATATATTATATTACTATAAATATATATTATATTACTATAAATATATATATATATTATATTACTATAAATATATATATATATTATATTACTATAAATATATATATATTATATTACTATAAATATATATATATTATATTACTATAAATATATATATATATTATATTACTATAAATATATATATATATTATATTACTATAAATATATATATATATTATATTACTATAAATATATATATATATTATATTACTATAAATATATATATATATTATATTACTATAAATATATATATATATTATATTACTATAAATATATATATTATATTACTATAAATATATATATATATATATAATTACTATAAATATATATATATATAATTACTATAAATATATATATATATAATTACTATAAATATATATATATATATAATTACTATAAATATATATATATATAATTACTATAAATATATATATATATAATTACTATAAATATATATATATATATATAATTACTATAAATATATATATATATATATAATTACTATAAATATATATATATATATATAATTACTATAAATATATATATATATATAATTACTATAAATATATATATATATATAATTACTATAAATATATATATATATATATATATAATTACTATAAATATATATATATATATATAATTACTATAAATATATATATATATATATATATAATTACTATAAATATATATATATATATATATAATTACTATAAATATATATATATATATATATATAATTACTATAAATATATATATATATAATTACTATAAATATATATATATATATAATTACTATAAATATATATATATATAATTACTATAAATATATATATATATAATTACTATAAATATATATATATATATATAATTACTATAAATATATATATATATATATAATTACTATAAATATATATATATATATAATTACTATAAATATATATATATATATAATTACTATAAATATATATATATATATATAATTACTATAAATATATATATATATATATAATTACTATAAATATATATATATATATATATATATATAATTACTATAAATATATATATATATATATATAATTACTATAAATATATATATATATATAATTACTATAAATATATATATATATAATTACTATAAATATATATATATATATAATTACTATAAATATATATATATATAATTACTATAAATATATATATATATATAATTACTATAAATATATATATATATATATATATAATTAAAATAAATATATATATATATAATATATAATTACTATAAATATATATATATATATATATATATATAATTACTATAAATATATATATATATATATATATATAATTACTATAAATATATATATATATATATATAATTACTATAAATATATATATATATATATATATATATATAATTACTATAAAAATATATATATATATATATATATATAATTACTATAAAAATATATATATATATAATTACTATAAATATATATATATATATATATATATATATAATTACTATAAATATATATATATATATATATATATATATATATATATATATATAATTACTATAAATATATATATATATATATATATATATATATCCTTCAACATGCCTTTACAGATGGAGTAGCCTTACCAATCAAGCAAAGTCTGAAACATGCCTTTAAGTGATATCCACATATCTGTTCAGTTTCATATCCAAATGTTAACTAAGGCAATGAATTTTTATTTATCAATTTGATAGATTTTTATCGCTAAAATTATGTTAAAATCTGTTGGATTGATAAATAAAATCCATTATGTCAGAAAATTAAGTTTGGATACGAAACTGTGTTGATATGAAAATTTTGAGGAATTTAATACGAGGATTTCACTTAAAGGCATGTGGGTAAATTGTCAGCATTTTATATTTTTAATAGGGTCAGTTGGGCACCATCTATGAGAAAAAGAGCGCCATGACGCAATTCACTCTGCCAGAAATTTGGAAATGGTATGCTGTACTGCTTAGCATTCATGCTGGAAGCTCCAATATGAACATTTCAGAGTATTTAGGTGTCAATCTGAAGACAGTGCAGAGGATTCAGAAAGAGTTGGATGAGTCTAATGGTGATTATGATGGTATGGCATCTCGAAAAACTCACCCTGATGATTCCTGATCAGAAAAAAACTCCTGAATTTGTTGGTGAGATCCAGGCCATGATTGAAAATGATCCTTCCAAGTCAATCAGGTCCATAGCCAAGAAGATAGTGCTGCCCTGGGTCAAGATGGTAGCTGCTGCAAGACTATATCTAGCAACAGGACTCTGCACCATGCTACACAATCAGGAGAACACAGAGAATTTCTGTGACCACATCACCCCTTACAACTGGCCACTTAACTGCACAGACTGCAAGCCCCTTGATTATTATGTGTGGGGCACAGTTGAAAAAGAACCAACAAAACTCCAAAGATGAACTGAAGACAAGGATTATGACAGCATTAACCAACTTAAACAAAGAGACAGTCCAGAAGAGTTGCAGGAGATTCTGAAGTCATCTACAGGCTGTAGTTGAAGCCAATGGCGACTTTATTGAAGAAATTTACTTTTTAGTATTTAAAGATATTTTTGTGCAGTTTTGGTAAATATATCTTTTAAAATGAGATGTCAGTGTTATTTTCATTTTTGCGTAATTTAGATGACAATTTATCCACCGCAGTCTATATATATATATATATATATATATATATATATATATATAAAATCTGTAAATGGTAAGGATAATCCAAGTATGTCTTTTTTAATATAAAATAAAAAAAAGAAAAAGATAGATCCACGAAGGGAGCTGAATGTATCAAAATACAGAGCAATATGATAGACATCAAAGGAAAACCTCAACTCTTTAATGATGTATTGAGTTTTTCCTTTGATATATATATATATATATATATATATATTTTCTAATTGTCCATTTTGTAAGTGTGTGCAGACATTCTAAGTACTCATACATTTGTTTTTGGCATTCAAGATATGATTTTTCGGGAGCCAATTTTCCTCCTGGAAATCATCAGAGAGCCATCAGCAGATGCACCTTCACTTCTCTATTTGGTTGGTATAACTTATTTGCTTTACCCATCATTTCTATAACAAATCTATTTCAAGGTCAACGTTGCAAACTTCAAAGAAAGAAATGCAACTGGCAAAAGAAAGAGCTTTTCAAATGTATTTCACCTACAATGCTTCTTGATGAGACGAAACGTTTTGAGAGCCTTACTGTTATTGAAGTAGGTATTAATATTATATAGAATTATTTATTTGATGGTATATAATATAATCTAACCCATTCTTCATCTATATGCTGCATTTCTTCAGGATGTTGGCAGTCATGACTCTCCACGCTTTTCTATCCTTTGTAGCTTTTAGTAAGTTTTGTCCTTTTATCATGACTCCTACTCGTTGTTCTGCCATCTGTTAACATGAGCTCATTTGGTAGGTTATTTGCCATTTTCCTTTTTCCATTTTACCTTCAATATATCCTGTGAGTGTCAAATTTTCCAATCCCTCTTTCCAGATTATGTGTCCCAAAAATTTCAACTCTTTCTTTACTGAAAGCATTATTTTCCTTAAAACTTCCTTGTTAATCATATGTTCCATCCATGGTATTCTCAGTATGAATCTCGTAGACTAATATTCACCTAGACACCATGGATGACCATTACTTGTACCTCAACTACCTCCATAATGTAACTGCAGAGGGCTCTTATATGTCACCAAATGTGGTACTCTTTAGGATTGGGTTAGCTATTTTCTTTTTAATCATTTCACCCCAAGTAAGGCAATAATGCTACTAAGATGCCAGGGGTTACTGTGAGTGAAAGAAAATGAGAAAACCTTAGTAAGGAGAAAGGACAATAAAAGAACAGAATTCAAGAAGAAAGAAGATTGATGTATTTAAATTTTTTGAAGACCATAAGTAACAGGGAAACAAGAAACTGGAAGAGAGTTCCACAGGCAAGAGGTATGTAAAAAAAAAAAACTATTAGAATAGAACTTATGGCTACATATAGTTATTTCAACAGTAAAATAATGAGACCTATTTGCCATGCTAGTAGTATGTTAATATTCATGCAATCGAGGTACCAAAGGGAGAGATCATTAGAGCAATTGTCATGAAAATAATTATAGAAAAGACAGAGAAATCATTTCATGACAGTGGGAAAATGACAGGAGTCAAGATACCAAGTCAGGGCTGATAAAATTACAGAGCCTTCTTTGGATTTTGTTGAGAATCTCGAGATAAGTAGCCTGAACGCCAGAACAGATATGGCAGCAAATATTCAATGATTGGCTGAATAGTAGATGATAAGATGGATTCTAACAAGAAAAAATATCTTGCACAACAACAGTGAACTAATTCTCCTATCAGCAGACCAAGCAATTGATTCAATATAATCATTCCATTTCATGTCAGTGGAAAACATAAGACCAAGAAGGTGCAACAAGTTGCTCTCTTGGAGGTTAGGCAAAAATGGTTCTCTAAGAAAGAAAAAAGAGACATTGCTTTTGTTTTGGAGGTATAAATATTTACAAGCCATTTCTTGTCCCAGTTAACAACAGATTGAAGGTCATTGTCAAGATCAGCTGTCAGTTTTACTTTGTCTGACCAATCGAACTTACTATTAAGACAGGATGAAGTGAGAAGTGTAAGAAAAGAAAGAATGAAAATACCCAAATGTAACCATAAGTTCTATTTCAAAAGTAAAAACAATGAAATTTACTTGCCAATCTAGTAATATAATTAAATTCATGCAGTCAAAGTACCAAGGAGGAAAGCTTATTAGAACAATTGCCATGAAAATATTTAGACGAAAGGAACAAGGAAGCCATGTTACATTGATGGAAAAGTGACTGATGCCAGATCAGGACCAATAACATTGCAGATCCTTCTTTGGATTTTGTCAAGAATCTTGAGATACATAGCAGAAGCACCAGACCAGGTATGGCAGCAATCTTCAATACATGAACGAACAGTAGATTTTATAAATGTATAATATGGATTCTGACAAGAAATATTGTCTGGTACAACACAATGGACCAACTTTCCTAGCAGCAGATCTATTAATTGATTCAATATAAACATTCCATTTCATGCCAGTGGAAAACGTTAGTCCAAGAAGATGCAATGACGTGCTCTCCTGGAGGTTAGCATCAGCCATGTTGATCAAAGGTAAAAATTGTTCTGATGGTGATGATTAAAAGTTTCAGCTTTGTTTTGGAAGGATTAAAATTTACAAGCCATTTCATTTATTGCCCCAGATTGAGGTTCATTTTTGAGAGCAGCTTCTAATTTTACTTTGTCAGTCTTATCAGACTTAATATTAAATTAGGAGTAAATAGTTGTGTTATCATAAATCCCAAGTAATGAACATGACATGATTTATAAGATATACCAGTGCTTGCTGGGTTATTTATCAGTCTTTTTTTATATTTGTTTCTGTAAACATTTACTTGGTAGGTGTCATCTTTTTATGGGAGTATCTTGGCAGTGGGTGCATTTGATGCATTCTTGGCTCTATCAACAGGGTAATTGGTTCAGGGATATGTAATTATTGGTCATTTATATTTGAGTTTGTAAGCATTTTACTTAGTAGGTAACCCTCTTTGAAGAGTGACATTTTATCTCTTTGCAGTGGAAGCAGTCAGTGAATTTTAGACTCCACTGACACATCTGATTAGTCATTAGCCTAACTTACATTAACTTTCTCTTATGTTTCATGTCCCTTCGGGACATTGATGATCATGGCTCTCCACAATTTCCTGTCCTCTGTAGCTCTTAATAAATTTTGTCTTTTTGTTATCTCTCCTAAACCCTGTTTTGCCATCCATTTACCAAAGTTTGCAAGGAAGGTTATTCAATTTTCCTCTATCCCTCTTGCCTTTAATCTGTCTTGTGAAGTCCTCATTATGTGCCCAATAAATTTCAACTGCGTCTTTCTGATTCTAAGTCGCCTTTGTGTTTCCATCTTTTTCTAAAACTTTGTCATTGCTCACACGTTCCGTTCATTAGAACAAAAAATCTAACGAATTTAAAATATAAAATTTTCCATGAAAAAAATAAAAAAAGTATGTGACGTTACTTTTTAAAAATCAATTGCAAACCAGGTTTGGTTGCTACCCACATACTATGTCCAACCAAGACATAGCTTGAGAGAGTTATTAGTTAGAAGAGAGAAAGTGATAAACTTGGAATTCAACAGGCCTGACAAATAAGGAAACCTAAAAGGAAGTCCTTTTTCTTTTTGTGCCATGTCCCTTTAGGATGTAGGCGATCATGTCTCTCCACTTCCTCCTATCCCTTGTAGCTCTCAATAAGTTTTGTCCCTTTGCTACTTCCCCCAGGCTGTGTTCTGTCATCCACTTGCTGAAGCCCGCTAGGTATGTCATGCATTGCTTTCCCTTGTCTCTCTTTCCCTCTATTCAACCTGTGAGTATCAAATTCTCCAAGCCTTCCTTTCTCATTACGTGTCCCAGAAATTTCAGCTGCCTCTTCCTGATGTTAAGTATAAGCTTCCCGCTTGTTTGCATCCTCTCCAAAACCTCCTCATTGCTCACATGCTCAGTCCATGATATCCTTAGCATCCTTCTGTAGAACCATACCACTGCTGCCTCGAGTCTCTTCTTCATCTTTGAAGAGATCGTCCAAAATTCACTTTCGTAAAGGAGGACAGATGTCATGTAGAAGCTCAGTAGTCTTTTCTTTGTTACCAAAGAAATCCTTCTGTCTTGTAATACTCTGCCTAGCTTTTGGAATGCGTCTTTGGCCATCCCAATATGTCTTCAGATCTCAGTGTCACGCTTACCATCCTCTGTCAAAAATTAAAAAAAACAAAAAAACAGTTGTTTTGCAAGGAGTTCAGTCTAGTCCCTGGGATTCCAATCCTGTGACAGCACATCCCCCATTGCACAGAATCAACCAGCCTTTACTTAACCTTTATGCTGGGATCAATGTGTAGTATTTGTTCTCTTCCTCTACCATTGTAACATGTGTGACAATGATCATGAAAACTGGGTAAATCTTGATCTTAGCTTGAATATACGTATGTGAGCATTTCCCTGTAAAATTGAATATGTTACATTCTACTTCCACAGAGAAGGAGGTATCAGAGTGTAATATCCCTATCTTCTCTTCTGCCATGTTTATATAACTATGGACAGAACATCAGCATCATGTTGGTTTCCAGGCAGTTCACAGCCTGCAACAAGATGAACTTAGTCCCAGGGCTTCCACACTTTGCCAGCACTTCCCATATTGTACCAACAAGGAAATGTCAGAGGATTCTGATGTCTGTGCATACAAGAATGTTTTCTCTTTTCCCGTCAACATTAAATTTCCTATGTATCAGAGATATCTTTGTGAGGAGGTGAATGAATACTAGAGTCAGAGTTCAGTATCTGTATATCCTATGAAAAGTACCGCACGCAACACATATATATTAACAAATAAAAGTGATACCAAAGTTTTAAAATGTATTTTTAAAAATCAAAAATCTTTTTCGAAGCTTTTATTTTAGTTTTAATTCCAAGCTAATAGATTAAATTTGATATTTCCAATAAGAAAAATACTTTGCTCTATTACAAAAATTTAAATTGATTAGAATTATTTTTTGGCGGTGGAGACATTAAAAATCATTCATACTTCAGTTATGTGCCATGCATGATACACACTTAGGCGATCATGTATCTTTCAATACATGACTGACGAGGCAGGTTTTTTCCCATAGTAGGTTGCCATTTCTTTCTGCGGTAGACCAGTTGCTATCCAAGGCTATAGAACCCGGTCTGTTCTGCTATTTACCTATAACTGGAGGGAGAACAAAAGGACCTATACCTTTCCCAAATGTATTAGCACATGAGTGGATCTAATGGAATTCGAACTCGGCTCTCCGATTCCTCAATCCAGGTCACTATCCATTACTCCACTGTGCCCCACAAAGTGTCCGTGAGTGTGTGTGTGTGTGTGTCTCTCTCTCTCTCTCTCTCTCTATATATATATATATATATATATATATATATATTGTCATCCACAGACAGATTGTTTGACATCTCATCAGTGTGACTAGACATCCAATTGCCTCAAGCCAGGATCGAAACCCAACTCATTTGGTATCAGTTGGAAACTCTCCCCCTAAGCCATTGGCACATTCATACTTACAAATCACTAAACACAACATAATCTCTTTATTAAAAAAATCTTTCAAAAATAAAATATACTTTTCTGAAACCTTATTTGAAGAGGATTAGCTGATTTAAAGTTTAATTAATGTGATTTTAAACAAATATTACTTTTAGTTTAAAATATTGCACAAAAGCATTTTTTAACATGCAGTTGGGTGTTTTTATGAAGTGTTGACAACTTTCTCACTAGACTTATTTTTGGGAATTTTTTCAAAGGAGAACAATTACTGTAACAATTATTTGACAAATATAACATGAACACCTTTTTATGTAGTTTTTTTTAACTACAATTAAAAATTTGGGACAATATTCTAGGTAATTTGATATTTTATTGAATTTTAGGTACTTTGGCTTTATAGTTTTACTGAGAAGACACTTGTTGAGAAAATGTTAGAAAATTACCAATAAATTTTAAATTTACTATATTATCTTATTCATAAATAAAAGTTTTTTCTAATTAAATAATATCTTAGTTTTATTGCATTTTTTTATTTTACAACTCAGAGTAGATATTCTGTAACTGGGGGTCTTGTTTTGCAAAAAAAAAGAAAGAAGGAAAATTAATGATTTAAATTCTCCAAAGACTTTTTCTTATAACTAATATAAACATTAAATGCTACAACAATGTGGTTAATAGCTCAGAAAGAGGAGTGGATAAACTGAGTTTGAATCTCCGGCTGAGTTGATATTCACTTTTGCATGAATACTCTTGAGAAAGGTGTGGAGCCACTGGGGAATTCACATGAGAAAAGTCTTTTCACACAACTATGTATGATGGCATTGAGCACTATGTATATATTCTGAAAATTGGTCAATATATGCCTGTTAAAAATTTAATCTTTGTCTGTTATTTTCTTTGCAGCCATATGCTGGATACAACAGTAATATATTATGGCTTTGTCTCCTGAAAAAGAATCCGCAAGTGGGCTCCACATCTGTCATAGGCTCACTTGTTTTTGTGAAGATTCCCACAAAATAGATAGGTGGGAACATTATTGAATTTATGACACTTCCTCCTCTTCTCAATGCTGTGCCTCTGAACCTATTCAGTAAGGATAATCATCAAGCAGGCCTGTTTGAAGATGTTGATGCTGCGGGAGATGAAAGTTCTTTTGAGAGTATCCCTCTGTTTCTTCTGTGCCCCTTTCTCTTATGTTAACCAGAGCCCAGCTCACTAAACACTAGATTGTGGTGTTACATCTTTGATTTATGGCTGGTGACTTTTTGCAGCAATGTTTCACAGTGCTAGCATATCTATAAAACTAAAAGGCACACATACAATGTTTATCTTTATTATTCAGGTTAAAAAAAAAAGGCACAAAATCATGATATAAAAAATTGTCATCATTAACAGTAGAAAATAGAAAAAATAATGTGGGATAAATTCAAAATGGCTGTTTCTCTACTGCATCCATCAATTTGTCACTCCACATTTTAAAGTTAATGATTAAACTGTCACTTCTGTTTGGGTTACTTTACCAAAATATTTTTCTTTCTTTTCAAAGAACTAATTTCAAAAAATGTCTTTTGAAATCTTCATGTGACTTTGCAAAGTAGTGCTAAAAGGCATGACCATAAAATTAAATCTCTTTTCTATCAACTTCATGTTTCAACCAATTTGAATATGGCCGATCATCATAATCTTTCATCCTTTCCAGTTTTAGTTTTCCTTTGAGAAATTTTATTTACTTTTTAAGTGAAATTTTTATTGAAGATTTTCTGTTTATGTCATTTTAGACTGATGCAATTAATTCTTAATTAGTTTTGATTTATGCAAACCCTGTCCATACAGATCAATTTGTTTTCAACAATTTTAAGACTGACTATTCAAGAAAAAGTAATGAGAAAAATTTAAATAATATTAGTATGATACTGCAATATTGAAAAAAAGCATTAGTTTTTTTGTTTATTTAATGAAACAATGTTTATCTTGAATGTAAAGTTATTTTTTGCTTTCACTGTAAATTTACAAGTTCTGTCCAGAATGCATCTAGCCATTTTGCACATCCCACAAATCAATTGTGCAGCCTTGATGCAACTTTGCAACCAGTCAAAGAGTAGCTAACTGCAAACTCCTATTAGTTTAGTTAATGACAAATAGAACAAAAATCACAATGAATAGTTCCATTGTTAGTCCGTCTACATTAATCATCACAAAGGTTGAGTTCTTCAAAATCATGTCATATTCCAAGACGCCATTGAGTGAGCTTGTGTATTGTGTGATTTTTGCACTTATAAGGACTGAGCAAATACATTCTTTACATCTCAGGCATTTTTTTTTTTTTGGCAAAACATCCTATGGTACAACACAATGCTTATATTCTCCATCCCCATCACCACTGTCATTTAGCTTTATGCTAGACTAACCTTTGTAAATATCTTGAGTTTATTACATCCTTCCCACCGGGTATCAGTACAGATACAAAAGATGCTCCAAGTTGTGTGTGGACATGTTTGTCAATGTCAGTTAATCACATTGGGGTTTCTCTGTTAGCAGCAGAATCCAGAGATGGAACTCTCTGCAATTTGTCCATATCCGGGTCTTTGACAACTGTCTCATGTCAATAAAATTGACAGTAAAACCAGCAGTCAGTTGTCTGCTTTTAGCGAGGCTCACTTTATGGTCATTGAAGATTCAGTATCTTGTAATAATGTTCCCTTGGTGCATTTTGTTCTGGAAATCATGTACCACCCACAATGCTCTAGTTTTTGAGGTAGTGGCTTCACTTGTTAGTTTTTTTTTTATTTCTTCCCGCCCCTCTCTCTTCTCTGCCTGTTCCCTTTTAATTGTTAAGAGAACAATCTGTTAAGTGCTTCCTCCAGCCTCAACACACCTTTGCTTTATTTTTCTAAGTATGGCACATTTAAATAGTGAATCTGACTTTGATCAGGCTTCTTTGGCATTTTCTCCTTGGAGACACCTCTGGTGCCGAGGATTATCCCTAGCCTGTGGGCAGTACTGATTGAGGACGGGATGCAGACGGATCCCTGCAGCCAAGCATATTTAACATCATATAATCCTGACTAAGGTTTTTTTCAAGTTCAAAGGTGAAATCCAAAGAAAAATATACTGAATTATGTGTTCTGATTTTCAGTGCCGTAAAGCTGACCCAATTTGTAAGATTGATGCAACACAATTCCATACGTCTACCATACTTGACCTTGTGCCAGACTAAAACAAATGTAATAAATAGGATATTTTTTTTTAATCATTTCATCCCAAGCAAAGTGATAAAGCCACTAAAACACACCAAGTTACTGAGAACAAAAGAATCTAAGAGAACGTTATTGAGAAGAAGACAGAAAATGGTGATTGACATTGCATTTAAACGTTTGAAGATTGTAGTTCATTGGAAAGCAAGAAGCTGGAAGAGAGTTCCTCAGGTGAGGATTGTGAGAGAAGAAGCTATTAAAATAGAACTTATGATTATGTCCAGTAATTTCAATTTATATTTATGTATATTAGTTTTTTTATGGCTTACCAACCTTTCGTATGTTATTTAAAGCCAGAAAATATTTTTAGATTGTAAGAATGTTTTGGAGATAATGATTTATTGATAAAAATCCTACTAATTAACCCATAGCTGTGGGGAGAAGAGGTGTATTCATACCTTCCCCAAGGGTATTTGTGTGTAAGTGAATATAATGAACCCAACTGGAATTGGAATTTGGTTTTCCGATTTCCGATTCCGAACTGGTATCCAATACACCACCCACATACCCAAGTTTACAACACTTGATATTCCCAAGTAGTCACTTATCTAAGTACTGACCAGGCTCGATGTTGCTTAACTTTGGTGATCATATGAAATCTGCAATATTCAAGGTGATACCTATCTTTGAATTGACCTTAGCAATAGTATAGTCTCAACTCTGTCCATCAAATATGATAGTGGCACCAACTCTTTTTCTTCTTTTATATGCCATGTCACTCTGGATATGAGCGATCATGGCCCTCCATAATTTCTTCTCCCTTGTATTTCTAAGTATTTTTTTTTTATTGATGTATTTCTTTTTTATGACTTAATTTTTTTAGGTTATTTAAAGCACCTGATATTCCCAAGCAGTCACCCATCTAGGTATTGACCATGCTCGATATTGCTTAACTTTGGTGACTGAATGAGAACTGGTGTTTCAATGTGATATGGCTGTAAGCCTTTAAATAATGTTTGTCTCCTTACTATCTCTCCCAGTCTGTGTTCCGCCATCCATTTACACAAGCTGGTTATTCAGTGTTTCTCTCTGCCTTTCTGCAATTGTTTTCAATATGACCTGTGAGTGCCACATTCTCCAAGCCCTCTTTCCTCATGATATATCCTAAAAATTTTAACTATCTACAAGTGTCCAATTGTGTTTCTATTTTCCTTAAAACTTCCTCATTGCTCACATGTTCGGTCTATGGTATCCTTCAGCATCCTTCTATAGAATTACATCTGTTGCCTCATCTCCTCTTCATCTGTGAGGAAATTGTCCAGCATTCACTGTCATATAGGAAAATTGTTGTTTGATAGTAGTTCCAAATTCTTTTTCCTGTTTCTTAATACTTTGCTTAGCTTTTGTAAGACATCTTTTGCTATTCCAATGCACTTTTGGATTTCAGTGCCACATTTTCCACCATCTGTTGTGATATTTCCCAGGTAGTTAAATTTCTCTCCTCACTTGATTTTGATGTCACCAAAATCTGTAGCTCATATCTTGGACTGTCCTTACTATACATACAAATTTTGAGCTAAAAAACCCTTAGAAATACAGGGTGTTCCGAAAGTCTTGGACACATTTTGACATTGAATATCTCAAAAACTATTAAGGATATAAAAACGCGCCTGACATATTCTGAAAGAATTTAACCTCAAGTTTTACATGGAATGTTCAAAGATGTTCAATGTGAGCACCGTTGGTCACACGGCGCACATCAAATCCGTCATCTTCCAACTTCTCTTGCATTGCAATTCAAAAGTCACGTCGAGCTGGTTTATCAGTGTCCTGCAACTGTTGGATTAACTGTAGCTTGTAAGGTGTCATGTGCAGTTGTCTTTTTGAGACATGCCAAACAGTTGTTGTAGGAAGCTGAAGTTCCTTACTGGTTCCTATGATCGATTTATGGGGGCTCCTCTCGAAGGCAGTTCAAACTTGCTCAACCATATCATCTGAAGTTGAGGGGTATCCTGTTCTGTTAGCTGGGCACAAACACCCATCCTTCATGAATTTACCATGCCATCTCAATATGAACTTCCTTTCTGGTGACACTTTTCAGAATTTTGCGTGAAATGCATGTTGAACAAATGTCCATGATTCAGTTTTTGGAAATTCAAGGATGCAAAACGCCTTTTCTGATTGAGTGGACGCCATTACTGGATCTAAAAAAAATATGAAAAAATCATTAGCATTACAAAGAACTTAATTAATTTGGCTTTAAAATGGTACCAGTTTCATCTTACTACCATTCATAGTTCAGCAGATATGAGGACTTGAAATGTGCCCAAGACAACACCCTGTACATTTGAAATAATTTAAATGTCTGTCATTAAAATTTTGCTCATATTTGGAAGATAATAACCTGAAGCTAATCTATAAAAAAAGAAAAATAATTTTATCCATTTTAATAAGGCTTTAAGATATTTTTAGAAAGTTCTGACTAGGTATTGCCACAGACTTTCTAGAAAAAGAAACACATTTTCAATAATTTAAATGCCTTCTTTGAACTTAAATTTCAGTTCTATTTGAAAGATAATAGCCTAAAACTAATCAAAAGTAAAATAAAAATTAATTTCCATAGATAAATAAATTTTTTAAGCATTTTTTAAAAATTGGTACGTTTAACCAGGCTATTTCACACCAGAATGGTACATTCTCAATACCGGGGACTTTGGGTGCTTATACTGCAAATTTACCGCCACTTTTTTGCAGGTTCGAAGATTAAACTTTGCCAAAAATTCTTTATTGATATATAAGTAAGCTTCCACACATTACTACTAGAGAAAAATATATATAGACAATGCCAGTAATGGCGGCTGGACAACGCAAAAGAGATCAAACTTACATTGACAATAAATTGGAAATCATAATTGAATGCAATGTTTTAATGTCATTTTTTAAATAATCACAGGCAATTTCACACCAGAATGGTACATTCTAAATACCGGGGGTTTTGGTGCTTATACTGCTTATACTAAATAAGAAACACAAAACGTCCTGGGTATGACGATAAACTACATCTGCGTCCTGGGTATGATGATAAGCTACATCCGCGTCATGGGTATGACGATAAACTACATCCAACAGCAGGGCCTCTGATAATACATTTTTGGAAAAATAATGTTGCCAGCTGTACAATTTTGGAAAAATATTACCGGCTATATTTTTTTTTGAAAGAATAGTGTTGCTGGCTATACATATTTTAATTAAATTACCAGCTATACATTTTTTGAAAAAATAATATTACCAGCTATACGTTTTTGGAAAAAAATAATATTGCCAGCTATACATTTTGGGAAAATAGTATTACCAGCTGTATGTTTTGGAAAAATAATATTACCAACTATACGTTTTTTTGAAAAAAATAATATTACCAGCTATACATTTTTGAGGGAAAAAGACGTCACCACCTATACATTCTTGAAGAAAAAATATTACCAGAAATAAAAATTCTTTTTCAACTTTAAATGACCCATTGAGGTTGATATGCCATAAAACAAACCAAATCAAATCAATCAAGAAACACAAAACAGTGGGTTTAAAACAAATGCATTTTATTAACAAAAGGAATTGCATGCGTACACAATTGAAAGGAAAAGCCTTGAAGCTAGCTTTGAGAATGTGCTTGTGTATGACAAACACATCTGTGTGTGCATGTCGTGCAAGAGTTCAGATGTCAACAGAGGACCAAGGAAGTGCATGCTCCCCATCAGCAGCAGCATTCTTATTCTATGTTCAACTATATCTGGAAGCAAGAGTTAGAAAGAGGAAGAGAGAGAATTGGATTGTCCTTTTTATAAACTTCAAGAGCACCTCCTAACAGTTGTTTTGGCAAATTCAAGTGGGGTAACCCACAATTTCTTGAACTGAGAACTAAACAGAAGACTAAATTTGTCTTCTTGGCAATCCTATTGAGCTGAATTCTTATCCTATTTGTCAAAAATCATTAATACCATTAATTTTCAAAATAAATAAGAAAACCTCCATTATATTAACTTCTAAAACTTATATATAAGTACCTAAAAAAAAGAAGTGATACCTAAGTTAAAAATTTCTTGAACCATTTATTTTAGTTTTAATTCCAACCTAATACATTATAGATTGAATATTACCAATAAACAAAATACTTTGATGCATTTCAAACCAAATTTAAATTGATTGGAATTTTTTTTATCAGTAAAATCTATAAATTCACCGATATCGACAGATCTGTCAAAACAAATTCGTTCTCTTTATTAAAAAGTCATTCAAAAATAAAATATACTTTTCTGAAATATTGAGGAAAATTATCTGATTTAAAGTTCAATTAATCTGACTGAAACAAATATTACTTACTTTTAGTTTAAAATATCACAGAAAACCATTTTATTAAGATCGATGGGTGTTAGGTGATTTATTAAAAGCCTTTAGAAATTTAAGTAAGGGTGACAGAACTGAAAGAAATTACTTGACAAATACAACATCAACACCTTTTTTATATAAACAATAATCTTAAGAAAATATTTTAAGTAATCTGATATTTTATTGAATTTTAGGTACTTTGGCTTTAAAGCTTTACTTATGAAGATGCTTATTGAGAAAATATTGGAAAATTATCAATAAATTTTAAATTTATTGTAGGCACCTTTCTTATTGTCTGATAATGTCATGTATTGATGTATGTATTTACAAAAACTGGCACGTTTATACAAACAAAAAATTTTAAAATTCTTTTAAAGATACTTGTGGGACATTGAATTGTAGTATACTATTCCATTTATAATTAGTAAATAAAGTTTTAATTTAATAACAATAACATTTGACTGATATAACTTAATACATAATTTTAAAAGATTTGAAAGTTTATAAATTATTCTAATTTATAATTTTAAAAAGATAGAAAGTTCTAGAAAAAAATCATTATACATAAAAAAGTTTGCTTAAGACAATAGTGTTCATAATATATTTTAGTCATAAAAGTAATTAAAAGTTATCCTAATTAAAAAAATATTAGTTTAATCACATTTTTTATTTTATGATTAGAGCAGGTTTTCTACAAATGGGGCTCCTGTTTGACAAAAAAATTTTCATGATTTAAATTCTCTGAGGCCTGTCCATATAAATTATATAAACATTAAGCAAAAAAAAAGTAAAAGAATTTTATGAAATTTCATAAAAATTAAATGAGTGATGTGTAACAGATGAAAAAAATTTTTTTTTACAAAGATTTTCTAAGGAGAAATCATTTTGAAAATAATTTAATTAATTTAATTTTCTAAAGAGAAATTATTTTGAAAATAATTTAATTAATTTAATTTTCTAAAGAGAAATTTTCAAAATAATTTAATTAATTTAATTTTCTAAAGTGAAATCATTTTCAAAATAATTTAATTAATTTTCTAAAGAGAAATCATTTTCAAAATAATTTAATTAATTTTCTAAAGAGAAATCATTTTGAAAATAATTTAATTAATTTAATTTTCTAAAGAGAAATCATTTTGAAAATAATTTAATTAATTTAATTTTCTAAAGAGAAATCATTTTGAAAATAATTTAATTAATTTTCTAAAGAGAAATCATTTTGAAAATAATTTAATTAATTTTCTAAAGAGAAATCATTTTGAAAATAATTTAATTAATTTTCTAAAGAGAAATCATTTTGAAAATAATTTAATTAATTTTCTAAAGAGAAATCATTTTGAAAATAATTTAATTAATTTTCTAAAGAGAAATCATTTTGAAAATAATTTAATTAATTTTCTAAAGAGAAATCATTTTGAAAATAATTTAATTAATTTAATTTTCTAAAGAATAATCATTTTGAAAATAATTTAATTAATTCCTGAAGAAGTCCTGAAAGTTTCATTAAAATCTGACAATTATATGATTTTTGTGAGAATTTCCAAATCAATGTTTTTCACAGCAAAAAAATCACTCAAATTTCCCCTTCAAAGAAAGCACAATCTTACTACATATCCTTAAACTTTATAAATATCAGTATTAAATTTTCATTTTCTGTCTGCCTGAACTCAGCTAATTTAGTATTGTAGGCTGGTCACACTATTACTAAGATTAGTATAGAATCAGATGCAGTGGGGAAAATGGCAGTTAGGAAGATGTTGTGATGCCAAACATCCAATTAGAAGGGACAGTGGGTACGATGTTAAACTGCATCGAACAGCAAGGCCTCTGATCAGGAGGTTTTGAGGAAGCGTGGAACCACCTCTTAATTGCTGGTGTTCCCAGGTCCACCCTGACCGGGGGGGGTAGCACCTTTTGGGGTCCCAGCTATGGGCAAATAGTCAACTTCCAACTCTCTCGTCCTGAGTATGACAGTAAACTGCATCCGCGTCAATTGGTATGACGGTAAACTGCATCTGCGTCCGTGGGTATGATGGTAAACTGTATATGCATGCTGGGTACAGCGATAAACTATGTCGAACAGAAAGGCTGCTTTTGAAAAAATAAGGTTGTCGGCTATACGTTTTTGGAAAAATAGTATTACCAGCTATACATTTTTGAACAATCCTTTTTTGAAAACCAAATGTGCCCAGCAATACATTTTTGAAAACCAAATGTTTCCAGCAGTACATTTTTGAAAACCAAATGTTTCCAGCAATAGATTTTTGAAAACCAAATGTCTCCAGCAATAGATTTTTGAAAACCAAATGTCTCCAGCAATAGATTTTTGAAAACCAAATGTCTCCAGCAATAGATTTTTGAAAACCAAATGTCTCCAGCAATAGATTTTTGAAAACCAAATGTTTCCAGCAATACATTTTTGAAAACCAAATGTTTCCAGCAATACATTTTTGAAAACCAAATGTTTCCAGCAATACCTTTTTGAAAACCAAATGTTTCCAGCAGTACACTTTTGAAAACCAAATGTTTCCAGCAATACATTTTTGAAAACCAAATGTCTGCAACAATACATTTTTGAAAACCAAATGTTTCCAACAATACATTTTTGAAAACCAAATGTCTCCAGCAATAGATTTTTGAAAACCAAATGTCTCCAGCAATAGATTTTTGAAAACCAAATGTTTCCAGCAATACCTTTTTGAAAACCAAATGTTTCCAGCAGTACACTTTTGAAAACCAAATGTCTCCAGCAATAGATTTTTGAAAACCAAATGTCTCCAGCAATAGATTTTTGAAAACCAAATGTTTCCAGCAATACATTTTTGAAAACCAAATGTTTCCAGCAATACATTTTTGAAAACCAAATGTTTCCAGCAATACATTTTTGAAAACCAAATGTTTCCAGCAATACCTTTTTGAAAACCAAATGTTTCCAGCAGTACACTTTTGAAAACCAAATGTTTCCAGCAATACATTTTTGAAAACCAAATGTCTGCAACAATACATTTTTGAAAACCAAATGTTTCCAACAATACATTTTTGAAAACCAAATGTCTCCAGCAATAGATTTTTGAAAACCAAATGTCTCCAGCAATAGATTTTTGAAAACCAAATGTTTCCAGCAATACATTTTTGAAAACCAAATGTTTCCAGCAATACATTTTTGAAAACCAAATGTTTCCAGCAATACCTTTTTGAAAACCAAATGTTTCCAGCAGTACACTTTTGAAAACCAAATGTTTCCAGCAATAGATTTTTGAAAACCAAATGTTTCCAGCAATAGATTTTTGAAAACCAAATGTCTCCAGCAATAGATTTTTGAAAACCAAATGTCTCCAGCAATAAATTTTTGAAAACCAAATGTCTCCAGCAATAGATTTTTGAAAACCAAATGTCTCCAGCAATAGATTTTTGAAAACCAAATGTTTGCAGCAATAAATTTTTGAAAACCAAATGTCTCCAGCAATAGATTTTTGAAAACCAAATGTTTCCAGCAATAGATTTTTGAAAACCAAATGTTTCCAGCAATAGATTTTTGAAAACCAAATGTCTCCAGCAATAGATTTTTGAAAACCAAATGTCTCCAGCAATAGATTTTTGAAAACCAAATGTTTCCAGCAATACATTTTTGAAAACCAAATGTTTCCAGCAATACATTTTTGAAAACCAAATGTTTCCAGCAATACCTTTTTGAAAACCAAATGTTTCCAGCAGTACACTTTTGAAAACCAAATGTTTCCAGCAATACATTTTTGAAAACCAAATGTCTGCAACAATACATTTTTGAAAACCAAATGTTTCCAACAATACATTTTTGAAAACCAAATGTCTCCAGCAATAGATTTTTGAAAACCAAATGTTTCCAGCAATACATTTTTGAAAACCAAATGTTTCCAGCAATACATTTTTGAAAACCAAATGTTTCCAGCAATACCTTTTTGAAAACCAAATGTTTCCAGCAGTACACTTTTGAAAACCAAATGTTTCCAGCAATACATTTTTGAAAACCAAATGTTTCCAGCAATAGATTTTTGAAAACCAAATGTCTCCAGCAATAGATTTTTGAAAACCAAATGTCTCCAGCAATAAATTTTTGAAAACCAAATGTCTCCAGCAATAGATTTTTGAAAACCAAATGTCTCCAGCAATAGATTTTTGAAAACCAAATGTCTCCAGCAATAGATTTTTGAAAACCAAATGTTTCCAGCAATAGATTTTTGAAAACCAAATGTCTCCAGCAATACGTTTTTGAAAACCAAATGAAAGTCACTCAAAATCATTTTCGGCATAAAATGACCCCTAAGGCTGGAATGCCGTTAAACAATACAACCAAACCGAACCTAGAAGGGACAGTTTGTTTGTATTGGAAATAAAGATTTGGAATCCTGGCTTTTACCTCAACTGAAATACCTCTCTTCTTTCATATGTTATGTTTGTTCAGGAGGATCATGGTTCTCCCCAACTTCCTATCTTTCGTTGTCCTAAGTATTTCTTTTTCCATTTTACCATGCCTCTTTGTTTTTGTGGTACTTGTTCTAGCATCCATTCACTCAAATTCACTGTTCTTTTGTCTTTACTACATCTTGTGAGTGTTAAATTCTCCAAGCCATCATTTCATATTATGCATGCCAGAAATTTCTGTTATCTCTTTCTGAAGGTTCACAGCCGTTTCCTTGTAATTCCTATTTCTTTAAGTCTTCCTCATTGTTCACATGTTTTATCCATGGGATTCATTGCATTTATCAATAGAGTCACATCTCATGGAAATTGTTCTGTATAGAAAAAAAAATTATTTAGTTCATTAGGCACACAAGAAAAGTAGAACTTTTACTTAATGAGAAAATAAAAAGAAAGAATTTGTTTATTTACAATAGATTTAACTGGAAAAGAAAGAAGGGTAGAAAGGCTTGCTCAAAATATTTTTTCAAGTGCTTAATAAAAATTAAGCTGTGTAGAGAAAAATATTTTTTGTGAAAGTGGGATTTGCACAATTAAAAATATCCTTTGTAAAGGAATACAGTGAAAATTCTCACCTTAATTTGATATTCTGTTCTGTCAGGAATCGGGATTGTTCATAGTAGTGGTGAAGAATCTTGTTGATAAGGAATGCTGAATCTTAGTAGACGCTATCTGCATCTGCTTGAATGTAATTTCAGAAGAACAAATTGTCAGTTTTTATTTTCACTTATGTTGTCTGGAATTTTTGATTAGCTGTGTGGTGCCTTAGTAGTTTTTAGTTAAGTCCCTTTCATAGCTCAGCTCTCCAAGTTTTTGTTCCCTCTGCTGTGGTCAGGTATTGAACTCACAAGTCACTTTTTGGATTCCTCAACCAATGCTTTTATCCACTGTGTAAAGAAAAATATTTTTTGTGAAAGTAGGACTTACACAGTTAAAATGTCCTTGCTATAGGAATACACTGAATGTTCATACCTTGTTGTTGATATTCTGTCCTGTCAGGAATCGGGATTGTTCCTAGTAGTGGTGAAGAATCTTGTTGATAAGGAATGCTGAATCTTAGTAGACACTATCTGCATCTGCTTGAATATAATTTCAGAAGAACAAATTGTCAGTTTCGCTTATGTTGTTTAGAATTCATCCAGTGTTTAAGTTTGGTACATGTCTTATACATTTTTCACTAAAAGCAGAAAATATTAATTGATATGGCTGACCCTCTGTTTGTGTGACTATTCCTTCAAGCCACTGATGAGACTGAAATGAATGGAGATTTTCACTGGCACGTATCTTTTGTTTTTATTTAGGTTGAAAGGCTTACTCAGGTATCATTTCAAATTATAGCAAAGTTAATCTAGTTTTGCCAAAACCGCATCAGCTTGCTGTTCTATAACTCTATCAGTTTGTCAGACGTGACAAGAGACAAATGATATTTTTGAAACATAATGAGTGAATTTAGTTTGAAAGACGTTCATAGCATTCGCCTTGGCTTGGGTGTCGAAGTGTGTCAGCTCCTGGTTACCTATGAAGCTAAACACTTGATATTTAGCCTCGATGGTCAACACCAGTTTTATGGAAAATTAATCCATATAGAAAACAATTATATTGTATTATATTTATATTTTTAATTTCGTGCATGTGCGTTGTTTGTTTTTGATGTTGTCGGCTTTTCAAAATCAAAGTGTCAAAAATTAAGTAACATGTATAGTGTACAAAGAATCAAATTAATATAGGGTTGGGCTGAACTAAATTGGCCTCAGGGGTCAGTCAATCAGAGGGAACTATTTCAAATGGCCTGTTCCTATAAAAAGAGAAATTCAGACTGACATCTGGGAATACCTACAAGAACTGTAACAAGTGAATATGCCAAGGTTCAAAACAACGTTTGACAAAAACAACAAATTAGGTATTATGATTACTTGCATTATTTACATTATTTGGACTGTTATCCTCATCTTCATTGCCATATTCTCAATGTTTCGGTTGTTGTACACTTCAGCCTTCTTCAGGTGATTCTAATTTCAAACTTAACCCTTTATTTCATTCACTGGGGTAGATTGTTCTAGTTCCATGTCCCATGCCTCTTTTGGATGTCTCAGTTATTTCCCTTTAACTCAACTCTCCATGTTTTCTTTGGTTCACCTGTGGCCTGGTAGTGAACTCAAAGCTCTTTGGATCTAGTCACTGGATCTAACCAACATCTTTATCCACTGGGCCAGATCCAGTGACTAAACCCAACTGAGCAGATCGCCCTGAAGATCCGTTAGGTGAAACTTAGGTAGGTATTTTCTGGATCACTAGGATTTTTTATACTCTACTTAGTGTATTGAGTACTTTACATCTGTTCTTATTTTACTTGATTGGGGGTTTTTGCTTTTGGCTAGGCATTGCCGTGTTGGGCACTTTTTTCAACCAACTCAGATGTTTTTAGTCTTTTTTTTTTTTCCTAACTTTTCCCCCTATACCAGTTTGTTTAAATATATTTTTATTTGCAAATTGTACTATCCGTTTTTTTTACACCAGTCGAGTATAGATATTAAAATAAACATAATATATATATATAAATGATAGAAATTAGGAGGATTTGAGATAATTATAATTAAGTAATTCATTGAGTCTAGAAGAAACCTCAACAGAATGCAGAAAGCACTGGATGGCCATTTCATCCTATACTTAATTATTACTTAATTATATATATATATATATATATATATATATATATATATATATATATATATATATATATATATATATATTAATAGCAGGATTAAAAAAATATATATTGAATTATCTACAATCATTTTACAAGCTCGGAATAAATTGACCAAATTCCATCAATCTTGTTATTAATGTTATCATTAATAAATCCCTCTTTAATTAAATGAATTACTTGTTACTTTGAGCAGTTAACTATTTTCTATCAACTTCTGTTGCTATGTTATTAGTTTGAATAATGATTTCTTTTTTTCTTGCATTACAATGTGAATCTACTTATGTTTGAAAAGCTAGCTTACCAGACCGTTATTACTAAAGTAACTTTGATCATCCTTATGTAGCCAATACTTGTAGCTTTATGTCAAACTAAGCCTTCTCTTTTTTTACTACCACACCCTTCAGGACGTAGATAATCAAGCTTTCCTATCTTTAATATCTGGGGATTTTCATGAATTCTTGTGAAAGATGGTGGATTGGTTCAGAGTTGCCTACTACACATTTCTGTATTCAGAGATGACCTCCTAGACTGGCTTCTATCTTAGGCTTGATAATTCTGTCTACTCTGTAGATAGGGGAGAACGGATGTATTCATGCTTTTTACCAATTAAACAATAACAGGATCAGTCAGAATTTGATTTTTGTTTGCTATTTCCAATTTCTGCACCAATCACAGCTATGCTGTCTGACTAAGTTACCCATCTCAAAAAAGACCTGTATCAGATTTTATATTCAGAGTATGTAAAATAAATACTCAGAATCCAATGATAGCAGTTTTTGTGCCCTACGTGGTTAAGGCATTGTCCATGAAAGACACGCTTTCATAATATGGAATGAGAACTCCACTTTTATCTCAATCGATTTCTTTCTCCTGTTTTAATTTAATGACTTAAGAATGATTTAGCTAAAAGAATACTGTGATAAAAAACAGCAAAGCAGATAAAAAAATGAATAAAGATCTTGTGTATCATATTTAAATGCCTTGAAAGACAACCAACCATTAAGCTAAGAATTAAGTCACTTCCCATTTTATATTCTATTTGGAAATATTGAAAGAGTTTGAAAAAAAACTGCTAAAAGCTATTATATTTACAAGTTTATAAAAAATATGTGAACCAACTACAATGTAATAATTATCATTTACTATATTACAAAGAAATAACTTTAAAAACAATTTTTTATTCATCAATTTATAATGGGAGAACTATTTGGAAAGAAGATTTATTCTCCCATTTCCATTTTCCCCCATTATGGTCATTATTATATCCATGATATAATAATACCGTATTTTATGGATGGAACAAAAGGACTCAAAAGAAAAGGAATGACAAACAAGCTTTGTTCTAAGAAAGCATATTAAAATGCTACATCATACACAAATTTATATGTACATATATACATGTGTCTGACACAGAGAATAATATATCTACAAAGCAAAGCAGACTGCAAGGAGAATGAAAAGATAGGGTCTTACATGTAATATGGAGATTCTTCTGTGTTTCTGGAGAATCTATGTTTTAGACTCCAGATTCAAGTGGGCAGGATTCATCTACCATGTAACAGATGAGTACATATTCCATGAATGGGAAACAGTGAGGCTTGGGTTTCCCAAATTAAAGACAATGAGCTGGAGTTTTTTTTATCTAAGAAAAATATATTCCCAAAGGGAAAGGGCACCATGGACATGTAAGCTGCTGGAGGAGGCAGATTCAGCCTCAGTCTGAGCAGTTGGGGACCCAGGCTAAAAAAGCAACCTCTTGGTTTGGCTCCTGTACAATGACTGAATGACTGGCAACTCTTGTCACTGTGACATCACATGACAGCTGTTACATGACCCATGTGACTATCTCAATCAAAAGGAGTTCAAATTCCAGTTGAGTTTGTTATATTCACTTATGCATAAATACCCTTCAGAAAGGTATAAATCCATCTCTTCTCTCTCCAACTATGGGTTGAATGGCAGGACAGACTGGGTTCTATAGCCTTGGTTGTCAACCAGTCTACTGCAGAAAGGCAACCTACCGTGGAAAAATTTTCTCTTCTAATATGCCTTGAGCCAGCATAGATGAATAGACTCATCAAATTAACATGAGAATAATATCTTCAGTATCTATCTATATTTCTGAGATGTGGTATTATGTACACTACATTATTCTGACTATTGTCCTCATCTCTGTCACCATATTTATTACAACGTTTCGGCCGTTGTACGCTTCGACCTTATGGAATATGCTTGGAATGTCGAACTGAACCCTTTATTTCGCTCACTGGGGTAGACATTTATCAGTTATCCCCTCTGCAAGTTCTCCACTGCCTTAACCGGATATTGAACTCACACTCTTTGTCAGTGGATCTAACTAACGCTTTTATCCACTGTGCCTTGAGGACATCTGTGTATGAATTTCTGGGTATTATAAACCTAATGTCTCAGCAACCATTTTACCAGTGCTCATATTGCAATTTTTTTGCTGTTAGCATTGCAAGTTTTTTTTACCAGAGCTCATATTGCAATTTTTGTTGTTATTATAACTTTTCTCTGGCACTCCTTAATACTAGTTCCCATATTGTATTCATTTCTATGCTTTGTTGGCTCAGGGTTGAGGAATTAACAGGAGATAACCGATAACTGCCATCCATTAAACATGGAACTAGAACAGTCTACCCCAGTGAGTGAAATAAAGGGTTCAGTTTAACATTCCAACCACCTGAAGAAGGGCGGCGTGTACAATGGCCAAAACGTTGTAATAAATATGGCGACAAAGATGAGGACAATAGTCCAAATAATGTAAATAGTGAGAATAATATCTTGTATTTATGCACAGTCTGCAACAAATGGAGTAAGCATTTTTTTTTAAATATTTCACTGGACTGAACCATTTTGGCTGGGTTACATATAAACAGAAATCATATCAATATTATATAGGGTCAGCACTTTGTTGAACACAGATTATGTGTCAAGGTTCATTGATAAAGAGTGTGGGCAAGGTTTTGTCAAATAAATGTAGAGGGTCAGGTTTTTTTTAACACAAATGTGTTAGGTTTTGTTTAGACAAAAGTGAGAGTCAGGGTTTTGCTTAACATACAGTAAGTAAGGAGCAGAATAATAGTCAAGGTTTTATTGCCTTTTTTGGTTGCTCAAACCTGTCTGGACAAATAGAAAATATTTTCTTCCTCCCAGAATATTTTGTACCTTAACAAAAGGCATTTTGAATGAGTCTCTATATACAGAAGAGTTATTTTCCAAACAACTAAAATACTTCTGCTCTCAAATATCTTAAATAAGATATATTCACAATATGGCACTTACTAAAAAAAAAATGGTGGCCATTTTGAAAAAGAAGAAAAAGAATTAGCTGTCTCCAGACTCAAGCATTTGATTATGAGAAAGAATAACAAGAAAATTGTTTCATTGTAATTCAGTATTTATTAGATTCGACATTGCTGACATCATTTGTGCGTTAGCCTCAATAATTTGCCATTATTCTTGGATCAGCACTGGTCAAACAATATGAAAGTATGACTCAGTATATAGAAGAATGGACAAAAGGCTGAGAGGTCTACAGATTCAGCCAAATCATTATCTTCAGCAAAGGAAGTTGGTTCAATGTGTCATGCCAGACAATTTTTCTCACCAGAATCTATCTTACACATTTATAAATCTACCATTCACCTGGACATTGAATAGTGTTGCCATATCTGATCATGTACTCTTGTTATATAACTTGAGATTCTCAACAAAATCCAAAGGAGGGTCTGTAATGTTATCAGTCCTGATCTGGCATCTCAACTTCAGTCATATTCCCACCACTGTGACATGGCTCCCCTCTGTCTTTTCTATCAATATTTTCATGACAGTTGTTCTAATGGGCTATCTGCCTTGGTACTTCAACCACATGGAATTAAGTGTAGTGCTAGATTGGCAACTAGGTCTCTTCGTTTTACTGTTGAATTAGTTACATTTAACCATAAGGTCTATTTTAATAGTTTTCTTTTCTTGCATTTCTCACCTGTGGAACTTTCTTCTAATTTCTTGCTTCCCTGCCATGATCTCCAAAAAATTTAAATGCAACATCTTTTGTTCTCCTCACTAAGCACTTCTCATTCTCTTTCACTTCCAGTATCCTCTTGCATCTTAGTGGCATTATTGCCTTGCTTCAGGTGAAATGATTAAAAAAAATGGAAACTCATCAACTTACTAAAGCAAAATCTACATGCTATTTTAATATTTTGACTAGGTAACTTTAACTCAAAGACACATGGCCCAGTGGATAAAGATGTTGTTTAGATCCAGTGACTAGACCCAAAGAGTTGTGAGCTCAATTACCAGGCCACAGCAGTGGTGAACCAAAAACTGAGTTAAAGGAAAATAACTGAGACATCCGGAAGAGGCATGACATGTGGAAGTAGAACAGTCTACCCCGGTGGATAAAATAAAGGGTTTGGTTCAAAATTCTAATTACCTGAAGAAAGCCTGAGCCTACAATGGCTGAAGCATTGTGAATATGGCAATGAAGATGAGGATAACAGTCCGAATAATGTAAATAATGAAAGTAATTATAATATCTCATCTCAGAGATATAGACAGGATTTTACCTATTTACAGTTGTTGGTTATAGGATAAATAAACCATAGAGTAAAGAGTCAGATGGGAGGAATTTGACTACTGATAACGTGTCATAAAATAACACTATACATTCCTTGTCTCATGCCCCTTTCTATTTTTTGCATAGCTACTCAATTCATTTTTTAGCCATATGCAGGCGGTTTGCTTCCAGTATAAAGTTCTGGATTATTTTAACATTCTTTCCAAATAGGATTAGTTTTCTTAGTAGTACAAATAAATCATTGTGCTGTATATTATCAAATGCTTTGGTGTAATGTATAAAATGTAAGGTTACTTTAACAAAAACTTAAAACCTTGCATTCACCTTGATTACTTCAGCATGTTTTGCTCTGGAGAATGGTCACCAGCTTTGGTCTTGTTCTCTTACTGTCTTCTTGCAGTTGATAGTTAGTCCTTTCTTCTTGCTTTCTATTACTACCCTGTTTAGGAAGTTCTGTAGCTTTTTTCTGTGACAGCCATCAACACAGTATCATCTTAGACTGTTAACATTACATCCACTGATAATAAATTCTGGTAAGGTCCCCAGTTCCATTGGGAGAGCCTCGCTGTGAAGGTTACATAAATCGCAGGCATTTCTGTCTGGCTTTCTAGAATGAGGAGTTATCATTATTTACACTATTTATATTCGGTGTGTGCAAGTGAATTTTCACTTTAGGACGACTTAGCACAGGATACCCCTCTGTTTTATGCATTATTTTATTTTTATTTTTTTAAGCTTATCGCCCCAAGCAAGGCTGGAAGCCACTAGCACGCAAGGGGTTACAGAAGGTTTGGAGGAAGAGCAGATAGGAGTGGTAAAGGAGAGGATGTGGAGAAAGATAGTGGATCGATCAAGGCAAGGGGGTTACAGAAGATAGGAATGAAAGGTGAAAGGATGTGGAGAAGGGAAGTGGATAGATCAAGGCAACTGGAGATGTCGATTGACGTTACACTTAAATAGTTGGAGATTGTATTTGTCAGGGAAACAGGAATAAGGAAGGGAGTTCCACAGGCGAGATGTGCGAGTAGAAGAGACGTCTACATCTAACAGTTTCAACGGATGTTGAACCGTTGGAACTACTAGTTAAGCTTGATTTATTTGGGAAGGATATTAGAATAAATCAGAACTTATACTGGGAGCAAACCACCTGCATGAAGATAGAAAATCAATTCAGTAAATAGAAAGGGGTGTAAGATATAGTGAGGTGCTTCTGAGAGAACTTAAAACTCTAACTAATCATTATTGTCATCCAAAATCTTAACATTAGATAAGCAGATGATATTGGAGAGACCAAAATCAAGCAAGTACATAAATGTAAATATTTAAGAAGTGTTTTAACAGATGATGAAAATGCAACACTGAAATCTGAATGTGCATTCAGATAACGAAAAATACCTTCTAAAAGCTAAGCAAAGTATTAAGAAACAAAAAAATCTTGTTAGAAACGAAGAAAAGTGTATTTAACTATCATGTAATATCAGTCCTTCTATATGGCAGTGAATGCTGGACAATCTCCTCGTAGATGAAGAAGTGACTTTAGAGGATCGAAATGTGGTTCTACAGAAAAATGCTGTGAATACCATGGACTGAACATGTGAACAATGACAAAGTTTTAGATAAAACAGAAACAAAAAGACACTTCTAATTAACATCAGAAAGAGATAGCTGAAATTTCTAGAGCACATAATGAGGAAAGAGGGTTGGAAAATTTGACACTCAGAGGACAGTGTATAACCTACCTGATAAACTTGTGTAAATGGATGGCAGAACAGGGATTAAGAGAGATAAAGACAAAATTTACTAAGCACTACAAAGGGCAGGAAATTGTGGAGAGTCATGATTATCCACATCAAAGAATAAGCACCTTATATGGGAGATTTATAAGGTATGCATGTCTACTAAATACAAAATGTCAGTATGATTATTTCCTTCAATTTCTTTATTATTTGGTACAGCATGCTTATTATTCTTCAATTAATTTTCTCCGTGGCACAGTTATTTTGTTCCAGGAATAAATCAAAGAAATATGTAATGTCAATCTATAGTTCATTATTTACATTATTCGGACTATTGTCCTCATCTTTGTTGCCATATTTATTACAACGTTTCGGCCATTGTACGGTCCTGCTTTCTTCAGGTGGTTGGAATGTCAAACTGAACCCTTTATTTCGCTCACTGGGGTAGACTGTTCTAGTTCCACATGTTTAATGGATGTCTGTTATCAGTTATCTCCTGTTAATTCCCCTCTAAAAGTTCTCCACTGCCGTAACCGGGTATTGAACTCACACTCTTTGGGTCCTGTCAATGGATGGATCTAACTAATGCCTTTATCGACTGTGCAATGTGTCCTTGAGGACATCTGTGTACGAATTTCTGGGTATTATAAACCTAATGTCTTCAGCAAACATTTTTTTTACCAGTGCTCATATTGCAATTTTTGCTGTTATCATTACATGTTTTTACCAGAGCTTATATTGCAATTTTGTTGTTGTTGTTGTTGTTATCACTTTTCTCTGCCACTCCTTATTACTGTTCCCATATTGTATTCATTTCTATGTTTGGTCGGCTCAGGAGATTCCAACCACCTGAAGAAGGTCGGAGCGTACAACGGGCAAAACGTTGTAATAAATATGGCGACAAAGATGAGAACAATAATCCAAATAATGTAAATACTGTCAACCGACATCTTCTGTTACCTTGGTCCCTGTTCTTGTTTTTATCCTCGTTCGTTCTGCTATTTATCCTTTCCTCATCCCACCCCCCATTCTATACCCAGTCTTTTCTCTTACACTCTCTGTAGCCCTTTGCATACTGGTGGCACTCTTGCTTTGCTTGGGGTGAATTGCTTAAAAAAATTTTAATGTTTATTTGAAATTGAATGCTAAGTTGAAAAATTCCCATCAGCATGACTATTTCAGATAGTACTTGTATTTAATACAAAAAATGGAGTATTGCTGCCATATCTGGGCTGTGACTGTCTAATCTTCTCTTTCCAGCCTTGATAGAGTTCAAAAGTGTCTATACAGCCTTGTGGGTGATGAATTATTTTATACCCTACAATCTCTTCTCCACAGACAAAATGTTGCAAGCCTCTTGCTGTACTGTAGTTATGTTCCACCAGAACCGACTTTTGCAGGTGGGACCCACCATGCCATGCACACAAGGATGAATCATCCTTGTTCCCTTCTTATTCCAATAGTACATGAATGAAAGTTATTTTATTTCCACATCACCAAGCAGACCCTGAGCTTTCACCTCTCATGATGGATGGATGGGTGTGGTCTCTTAAGGAGGCTCCTTGCCTTGAACATCTATTGGGACTCAAACTCACCCTAGACCTCAAATGGAATTTATATATTCAAACTATTGCTAAAGATGGTGGGAAAACAGTCTGTTCATTGTACAGCTGCAGTAAGTATCTGGCTCCACCTGCCATGCTCTATCTTTACAAGAGCCAGATCAGATAAAAAACGGAGTATTGCTGCCATATCTGTGACTGTCCAATCTTCTCTTTCCAGCCTTGATAGAGTTTGAAAGCATTTATGCAGCCTTGTGGGTGATGAATTATTTTCCACCCTACAATCTCTTTTCCATATGTAAAACATCACTAGCCTCATGCTTCTCTATCACTATTTCCATAGCAAATTCTGTGAAGAGCTTCATGTCTTAGTTTCACCAGTTCAAACCTTCACAGCTAAGACAAACCATGCCCTGTACACACAGTTAAATCATCCTCATTTCCTTTCTATTCCACTGGTAAGTAGAAAGTTCCATTCTGACAGTTTCCTCCCAAAAACTGCTGCTTTGTGGAACAGACTCCTGAGAGAATGATTCCCTAATCACTACAGTCTTAACCTCTTCAAGTTTAATCAACCATTATCCTCACAATGTTCACTTCTGACCTCCTTACATCCATAAAAGAACGTCATTCATTAACTCTCTAACTTGAGTGGCTCTTGGGCCTTGAATTGTGTGAAAAAGAATAAAAAAAATTTTTTTTTTTTTAAATATTTTCCATTTCAGGAAATGTAATGCAATTGCCAAATCTTTTTCAAGCTCCCCAATTTAATGGAAAGTATTGCGAATCAACTTGTTGCGGTTGCAACAATATATGTTCAAAATACTTGGCTTCCTACTTTAGTAAATATCATTTCTACTTATCTAGCATTTACTTACCTCTGACGAATAAGTTATTTATTCTTGCAGTGTGCAGTTTTAAATTTGATTGCCAGTGTAGAAGCCAAACTTGCAATTCTGCCACTGAACGTGGATATTACAAATACGGTTTTTGACTTGAGCAAGCAGAAACTGTTTCCAAGGCAACTAATTGTGGAAACAATGGATTTTGGGCCTCAGAAATACAAACCAGCAATTTCTTATTAAGTTGATATAGATTTGTAAAACTTCTAATGCACCCACTCTTGCATATGCATAGTGGGGTCAGCAATCCATTATTGATAATATGTTTTATTAAATGTCCCAGACAAGAAACATTTTTTTATATAGTTTTTTTTTTTTTTTACTTAACTATTCTTGTGAATATAGATCAGTCATTAGGATATGTAAGAATTATCCAACAGAAGTTTTTTTTTTTTTCACAATGAGGTTTACCATGTGCAAGGCCCAAGAGCCACTCAAGGTAGAAGGTTACAGAGGAAGGTTTGGTTTGGTTTGTTTTGTTTTATGGCATATCAGCCTCGTTGCTGGTAATATTTTTATTTTCCAAAAACGTATTGCTGGTAATATTTTTTTTTCTTCAAAAATTTATTTCTGGTAATATTTTTTTTTCTTCAAAATTTTATTTCTGGTAATAATTTTTTACAAGGTATTTCTGGTATTAAAACCTATTTTTAGACTTTCATAATGTTTTTTTTACCTCAGTTTCGGGGTCAACTATTTGCCCATAGCTGGGACCATAACAGGTGCTACCACTCCAGGTCAGGGTGGACCTGGGCACACCATCAATTAAGAGGAGGCTCTACGCTCCTCAAAACCTCCTTATCAGAGGCCTTGCTGTTGGACATAGTTTATTGTCTTACCCTGGACACGGATGTAGTTTATAGTCATACCCAGGATGAGTTACAGAATAAGAAGTGCAGATAAGAATCTAAAGCATTGGTCACTATGACAACTTTGCATTCCCTTCCTCAACAGCAAAACACAGAAATAATTGAACATCTGGAAACTGTTAGAAAGAAAATCAACTGAATAAAGATCTTTTCAGTCTAAGAAACATTCAAAAAGCAATAATATTAAACAGGATATAAATGCCAAAAATAACGTTTTCAGTCTTTGAATATTTGATTCTACATAAACTCTGCAAAATAATTATTCTTCATATCCTGACATTTGGTCGACACATTACTTTGATTTGTATCTTCCATTTTTGTCAAATCTTCCATCTTTGCCACATCTTCCATCTTTGCCACATCTTCCATCTTTGCCACATCTTCCATCTTTGCCACATCTTCCATTTTTGTCAAATCTTCCATCTTTGCCACATCTTCCATTTTTGTCAAATCTTCCATCTTTGTCACATCTTCCGTCTTTGTCACATCTTCCGTCTTTGTCACATCTTCCATCTTTGTCACATCTTCCGTTTTTGTCACATCTTCCATTTTTGTCACATCTTCCATCTTTGCCACATGGCTTCAAGCTATGAACTACAACTGGCGCACACACCAAAGTTAAAGCTAAAATTTGTCCCATATCCAAATGGAACATTTTTTTTAATCATCACCCCCCCCCCCCCCCCCATGCAAAGTAAAAAAGCCACTAAGACACAAGAGGTTACCGGGTGTTAGAGAATATGACAAAAAAATCTATTCAAGAGAAGGAACAATAAAAGAACAGGAATCAAGAAGATAGATGATAACAGTTGACATTGAATTTAAATGTTTGAAGATCAAAGTTGACTGGGAAACAAGAAACTGGAAGAACGTTTCACAGGTAGGTAGTGCAATAGAAGAAACTGTTAACATAGAACTTACAGTTACAGCCATTTCATCTGTAAAAGGATGAGACCTTGTTGCCAATCTAGTACTGCATTTAAATTTGTAAAGTCTAGGTACCATTAGAGGAAAGTTCATCAGAACAATTACCATGGAAGTATTTATAGAAAAGGCTTTGTTAAAGTGATTGAAGCTGATTTGCCATATCAGGACCAATAACATTGCAGATTCTTCTTTGGATTTTATCAAGAATCTGTAAATATATAGCAGGAACACTATTCCAAGAATCTTTTTTTTTTCTGATTGTTTGTTTACAACTTTTAGCAGAAAAGATCACCAAATGAGGATATTTAGGATAGATAATAGTTGATCCCTGACTTGAAGAGGTTACTATTGTAAAAATCAAAGAAGAGTGTGTTCCACATTGCAACAGTTCTGAGGAAGAAGTGGTCTGAGTGAAACTTCCTTCTTACAAATGGAATATGAAGGGAATGAGTTGACTCAAAAATGAAGAAATTACTTTTGATCCAATTACATACAATGATTAAAACATTTTTTGTAAAATTATTCAAGCAAGAACTAAACAGTTATTCAATCAAAGAACTGGGTTTTTGAATGTATTTAACAACTGATTGATACCTACGTTTGGAAAATAATTATTTTACTATTTCAATCTTTCTCTCATTTGTATCTTTTGACCATCTTGTAAAATCTGAATTTTTAAGATGAAGTTATTTCACATATTTTTTAGATTACTGTCTTCAGTATCTATCTATATTTCTGAGATGAGGTATTATGTACACTATTTACATTATTCGGATTATTGTCCTCATCTTTGTCGCCATATTTATTACAACATTTCAGCCGCTGTACGCTCCGGCCTTCTTCAGGTGGTTGGAATGTCGAAATGAACCCTTTATTTCGCTCACTGGGGTAGACTGTTCTAGTTCCACATGCCATGTTTAATGGATGTCAGTTATCAGTAATCTCATGTTAATTTCCCTCTGAAAGTTCTCCACTGCCTTAACTGGGTATTGAACTCATACTCATTGGGTCCTGTCACTGGATCTAACTAACACCTTTCAGGGTTCAGTTTGACACCCTGACCAGGGCCAAAAAGTACCCAGCCCCTGCAACTGCTGGCATCAGTATTACTACCAACCCTCCTCTTTAGTGCAATGAGGGGGGTACTGCCTCGGACACCTGTTTCACAGAACTCATAATATTTTTTTCAGTTGTGCTCTGTCCTCAGAGACACAACTGAATTGCACTCTGCCCAAAGACAGAGATGCATCTGAGAGATGCTCACAGTACAAGCAGGAAACGTACCATGCATTTAATCATCTCCCAGTGGTGACAAGACATGACACAAGGTCAGTTTCATGTGGGGCACCTGAGTGTGTACACCCAAGCCAGGGCCAAAAGGTGCCCAGTCCCCACCAATGTTGGTTGTGCTGGCATCAGTATTACTACTAACCCCACTCGTTAGTGAAATAAGGGGCACTGCCTTGGGCAGCTTTTCCTCGGAACTGGGCATCTTACAATATTTTTCAGTTGTGCACAGTCTGCAGACAGAGACACAACTGAGAGATGTCAATAGTATGAGTAGGACAAGTGCCATTGCTACTACTTTATGTCAGTCAGTCGGTTATGTTTCACGCATGATACACGCGTAGGCGATCATATATCTTTCGATACATGACTGACGTGGCAGATTTTTTTCCGCATTAGGTTGTCATTTCTTTCTGCAGTAGCCAGTTGTCATCCAAGGCTATAGAACCCAGTCTATCCTGCTATTTACCCACAGCTGGGGGGGAGAAGAAGAGGATTCATACCTTTCCCAATGGTATTAGCATGTATGTGAATACAATGGATTTGACTGGAATTCAAACTCATCTCTCCGATTCCTCAGTCCAAGTGGCTATCCATTACTCTACCTTATGTAACGAGCCGATACATAATGTCTCCTCATACACTTATGCTAATTAGTGGTGACACTAACCAACCACTACTACAAAAATGTTATAGAAAATGGTCTGGTTGAAATATGGAATAACTTTTAAAGTTTCATTTTCTTTTCATATGAGGGTATAGTTTGATGTATTTTTGTTATCGTCAGTGTCACTGTGTTTTTTAAGCAGTCAATGATCATTTAACAGCTAAATTAGATATGTTCGTTTTCTTGTTCTTGACAATGAGGCCAAGTTCTCTGAATACTACTAGAATCACAGTCGTCTCTCTGATATATCTGTACTTCCAATGATTTGTACATTACACTGTGATAAGCATGATGTCACCTTCAGAACAATCATTATCAATAAATATTTAGGATTATAGCATTGTCAATACTCTGCCCATACCAAACAAGCTGATATAGACAAAGCCCATACCTACCGGTGGCTATGTTGTGCAGGATTAAATGCTGAAACCAAAGGTTTTATTCTTGCTGCACAAAACCAATGCTTGCTAACTAGAAATTACCAAGCACACATATTGAAAAATTGTGTTAGCCCAAAATACAGATTCTGTAATAAATATCTAGAAACAATTGACTAGCTTGTATCCGGTTGCATGGAATTGACACCCACTGAATATAAAACCTGGCATGACAGAGTGGACCAATATCTGCATTGAAAAATCTAAAAAATCTGTAACTTCTATGGAAATGAAACTGCATGGAATTGGTATGAACACCACCCAGACCCGGTTACTGAGAGAGGACCTGTAACAATTTTATGGGACTACACAATACATACAGACATTTGAACTAGTACAGTTGAATTGTTCACCTATATAGTGGACAGTGGGGTCTGTATCATTGATTTGGGAGGGGGGCCTATCATAGATCAAGGGGTGAGCCCACAAGACCCTTGCACCTTGTGAACAGCATGAGCTTGACTGTAATCATGTGACTCTTTAAAAAGAAGTCGCCTGTTCATTTGACATAAGAACTGAACGCAAAGAAAAGATCACCGACTAAAATGATTTAAAGTATGAAATTCTGAAAGTATGACATGAATTAACAAAGTGATTATAGTACCAGTGATTATTGGAGCACTGGTGTGTTGTACAAAAAAATGGAAAAACTTTGCAAATATTGGATAGTGATTTGGAAATGGTATTGGGATTTTCCCAATTATATTTGGTAACGAAAATATTGTGACGCCGGCAAGAAGAAAGGAACACAAACACAGATGGAATTGTTTGAAAAACTTGTATTGTAGGAAAAGAGAGGAAAGTTTCTTGCAAACAGTCGGGTCTGCGGAACTTATCTGAAAGATGCGTCCTTTTAATGGTTTTACATTTCCTGTGTCGTTTTGGCTGGGTTGAAGAAATAGAGCCTTGACTTCTGTGCTTCAGTTGCTGTCCAAATCCTCACACGTGTCATGGTATTTAGATGACGGAGAGGGCAGACGGGGAACGTCTCGTCTCTGAAGGTCCCAACAAGCAAAAGAGGAAGAGGGTTCGTAAAAACCGCTCACGTCGGATTTGGTGAAGATCTAAAAAGGTAGCCTGTGATTGGTTGTTTTTCATCCAATCACAGGGCACCCAGTTAGCAACTACGTAATAATTTCAATATTGGAGTCATTACAAAAACTTTCCTGCTTGGAACAGTGAAGATACCCAAGAAAGTATCGGATTGGATACATTCTGTTAGTGAAAAGAAGAAATAATTGGTTTAGGTTCTTAAGTTGTAGGGACATCATCATTATCATCATCATCATTATTATTATTATTATTATTAATAAATAAAAATAAAATATAAAATAATAATAATAATGAATGTCATAAATAAAATAAAATAAAACAAATAACATTAAAACTTTGTTTAAAATAAATTAAATAAACCAAAAAAAAAAAAAATAGAAAATTCCCCCAGCATGCATCAGAAACTTTTCCTGTTGGAAAATGGACTTTGTTCCAAGAGACACTGAATTGAGTCACTTCGCTAACAATTGTTGGAAAGTCGAGACATTCAACTTCACTCTTCGGAACATTATTATACAGTGTAACCCGAATATAAGAGAAACCCGGATATAAGAGACTTCTTCTCCGGTACCGACAACTCTCTTATATCCGGGTCTATTATATCCGGGTTACACTGTAATATGAAATGACTTCTTCCTTTTATCAAATGCAACTTTCAAATACTTGTAACTAAAAGACACAAATACGAATACACAAAAATAAATTGTATGATTTTAATTTACAATTTAACCTGCTTTTATTGTTATTTCTGTGTATGTTTTTATTCCTGTGAACATGAGGCTATCCCTGTTGGTATCATGTGAGTGACTCCGTAGGTTAATAGCAGATAAATAAATAAAAATAATAAAATAATAATAAATGTCATAAATAAAATAAAATGAAACAAGTAACATTAAGACTTTGTTTAAAATAAATTAAATAAAAATAATAAAGTTCTCCCAGCATACAACAGAAACTGTTCCTCTTGGAAACCGGACATCCTGCCAAAAGATGTTGAATTCCGTCTCTTCACTACCAACCATTCGAGAGTCAAGACGTCCCAACTTCTCTCTCCAGGACATTGCTTGTCATAATACGAAGTGACCTCTACCTTTTATCACATGCAACCTTAAAACACTTGTAGCTAAAATACACGCACATCAGTGCACAGAAATAAATAAATTGCATGATTTTAATTTACAATTTAACATGCTTTTAGTGTTAATTCTGTACCTGTCTTTATTTCTGTGAACATGAAGCTATTTCTGCTGGTATCATGTGAGCAACCCACAAAGTCACGAGTTATAATCTGAAAATAAATATTTTGTCAGTAATCAACATCAGATGCTGTGATGATGATGATGATGATGATAATAATGATGATGATAACAACAAACAAAATGATTGACATAACACTTCCCATATTTTTCAACACTTGGAGAAGTGTCCAATTTGAGAAAAGAAAAAGAAAAGTAAAGTTTTTGATAATGTCTAACAATATTTCAACAGTATGTTTGTCTTCTTCAAGTAATGCTTAAATTATATACAATTTTTAAATCTCTTAAATTGCACTCTTCTCTAAGTGTTGTTTATAATAATAATAATAATAATAATGATAAAAATTATGACTGACGTAACTCTTCCAATATTTTTTAATAGTTACAAGACGAGAGCGATTTCAGAAAAGAAAAAAAAAAGGTATTTCAACAAAATGTCTGCCTTGAAGTTATATTTAAGAAATTTTTTCAAGTATGAAAATATATCTACCCATAGCTGGGGGAAGAAGAAGACGATTCAGAACAATCATTATCAATAAATATTTAAGATTATAGCATCGTCAAGCTGTTATTTTTTTAACCAACACACCCTATTCTTAAGCTAACAACATCAGATGCTTTGATGATGATGATGATGATGATAATAATAATAAGGATGATAAAAGCAAACAAAATGATTGACATAACACTTTTGATATTTTTCAACACTTGAAGAAGTGTCCAATTTGAGAAAAGAAAAAGAAAAGTTTTTGATAATGTTCAACTATATTTCGACAGTATGTTTGTCTTCTTCAAGTAATGCTTAAATTATATACAAATTTTTAAACCTCTTAAATTGCACTCTTCTCTAAGTGTTGTTTATAATAATAATAATAATAATGATGATAAAAATTATGATTGACGTAATATTTTTCAACAGTTACAAGAAGAGAGCGATTTCTAAAAAGAAAAGAAAAAACAATTTTTAACAATATTAAACAATATTTCAACAAAATGTCTGCCTTGAAGTTATATTTAAGAAATTTTTTCAAGTATGAAAATATATATAAATCTACAAAAAATTATAAGTCTTTGTACAAACTGGCACAGGAGAGTTCCATAAGATTTATATGAAGCTGTTTGATTAATTCCCCTTAGTAACTAAGCAAAAGCTCCAAGATGAACAAGATCATCATCTTCATATTAAGGACGTTTCAGTTTCATGCCTTCATGCTCGTGGCATTTCATTCATTTATGAGGACAACTAGTCATTACCAGTACTGCTGTTTTTTCATTACAAGACGAACACCGTTTGTACAAAGACTTATAATTTTTTATAAAATACTGATCTCATAAATTTACCCTTTTGAACCCTTACTACCATTTGACCGGTGGTAGAGAAAAATGATGTCATGCCCAGCCACTGGTTGAACAGTGGTAGGGAAAAATGACTTAATGACCAGCTACTGGTTGAACGGTGGGTAAACACTTGTAACTATTTTTATGTCTACCGTGAAACATTACATACCAATTATTTGTGAATTTTGACTCAGAAGCTCAGGTAGAAGGGTTAAAATTGTTCATGAATGCAGAGCTTAAAGGGTTAATAAAGACATCAATATTTTTAAAGCAACATTTATGTTAATTTTTCACATTTTTCTCTATTTCAGATTAACAAATGAACATAAGACAATGATACGTGTTATTCGAAAAATCAAATTCTTTGTGGCAAGGAGAAAATTTCAGGTAATGTTTTTAATACTGAAGTGTTTTTATATTGAAATGCATTTCAGTTTCTGGTCAGCCAAGTTTAACAATCGGAAGGAAATGATTTCCTTTATGAAAAATCAGAAAATAACCAAATGGAAAAATATAAAGTTTTACAAAGGAAACGAATCGGGCATTTCCGACCACATTTGATTTTTTATTCTGTTTTTGTTCATTTATTTATCCAGCTTATCAATAAATTCTGATGATGATGTTAATAAACATTGAAACATGAGCTAAATAACCCATAAATCTTGTCTGTTAATCAAATAGTAACTACCTACAAGTATGTTATTTTGAAGTTACCATCATTCATATATCAGGGACGTTTGGAAATAGTGGATTTTACAGCTTGATATAAAATGGCTGAATTATATATATATATATATATATATATATATATAAACAAATATTTTGTATCACAGAATTTATATATGATCTTCAAAACAACAGAAATGTCATGACTCCTTATTTACTCCCCCACCATGTTTACCGTTTTCAGGTTTACTGTTTTGATTATTCTTGTCTGAATGAATCATTCTGAAGAAGTGTTGGATGAAAAAAGTTCCTTTAAAAGAATGTGTTCCATTATTTTCAAAACCATATATATATATATATATATATATATATATATATATATATATATATATATAAAAGTGAACATTGAAGTCAACACTCAGAGGCACAATTGTCAGGCATTTATATTTACATACGCTCTATCTCTGATATTGAGCACTTTATCCCATAAATATAGCACACTTTAAACTATATTTCTGTATATATATATATATATATATATATATATATATATAGCAAGAGAGATACATATAGATAGATATCATTCACCACTGACCAGCATATATAGATAGTCAAGCCAAAACACAATGCACATGGCATGAAGATTGTGTTTAAGTATGAAACAGACTGTCGGCACTGGGTGCTATCTTCAAGGTCCACTATTTACATACGTTTTATCCCTGATATTGAGCACTTTAATCCCTAAATATAGCATACCTTAAAACTATATTTTTACTTAACATAGGGTGACCGAAAAAAATGGGAATTTTTGAAGTGCGTATTGCCAGACATGAGCAAGTGGCAACATTGCGAGACAGTGACCTTGAGCAAGTAAACATTTCGCCATTTTAGTAACGAGAATGAAATTCACAGTATCCCAGCTGAGATGTTGCAGCAGTCAATGAGGAATCTCAACGGCAGATTTCAAGAATGCATTCGAACAGGAGGACGCCCTCTACAGGACGTAATTTTAAAAAAATGAAAAATATCCATCATTGTTTCTTAAATGGGATGTTTTAAGGCTTCAATTACTATGAATTAAATATTTTTCTTCCATCACTCTTGGTTTTATTGGATTGTTAAAAAGTTCCCGTTTTTTGGGGTCACCCTATATATATATATATATATATATATATATATATAGGTACATGACTGAGTGGTTAGAGCATTCACTTTTGAACCATGAGACCCAGGTTCAAATTACATCATGGTCGATTTATCAAGAAGGTGACTTCTTGATGTTATTGGCCTAGGAAGGTAATCCCAAAATGTGTCACCTTTGGAAAGTGCCTGACAACAATACCATGGTTTGACCCGAGCCTTGTGAGTGCAATAGGGTAGATGTATATATTTGGGAACCATCGATGGTTGTGCTAGATTGATCACAGTGCAGTAAAGATTGAATTTTTGTCCACACTTTAAGTGCTGAATCGAGCTGATGGAACCGTGCTATGAAAAAGGATAAGGATGCTTCCGCTGATGAAAATACATAATAAATAACAAAGAAGGTCACTTGGTTAATTTTCAATTGATTTCTAGAATCATTAATACACAAAATTAACCCTTCCCATGGAATCTAGTTAGAATGAATCTCCTGTTTCTAAACTTGGAGTGGGTTAGCCATTACAATGAGGAATTATGTCAGTAATTCTAGGTGGCTGGGTCACATGGGGTTTAATAACTCCTCTCAACTGATGTTGATTTGGCCTCAGCTCTGGCTCCAACTTTTGCAATTCGCTTCTCTGCAATTCGCTTCTCTGAAGTTTTCTTTTTCTAGCTTGACATCAGCAAGTCTCTTGTCTGCAATTCTCTTTGGCAACAATTCTCTTCATCTGGCCCGATGTTAGCAATTCTTGTCAGCAGCAATTCTCTTCTCTACTCAATGTTAGCAGTGGGTCATGTGACTTCTTTCAGCATCTTCTAGCCCATCGTCAGGCTCAAGTGCCCTTTGTTGGTGTCACATTGTCTCTGATCGCTTCTCACTCAAACTGCGACTGCTCCAACTTACTGTATCTGTCTATGTTTCTGAGATGAGGTATTATCTACACTGTTTACATTATTCGGACTATTGTACTCATCTTTGTCGCTATATTTATTACAACGTTTCGGCCATTGTATGCTCCGGTCTTCTTCAGGTGGTTGGAATGTCGAACTGAACCCTTTATTTTCTCACATGGCACAATGGATAAAGGCATTAGTTAGATCCAGTGACAGGACACAAAGAGTGTGAGTTCAATACCTGGTTAAGGCAGTGGAGAACTTGGAGAGGGGAATTAACAGGAGATAACTGATAACTGACATCCATTAGACTTAGCACGTGGAACTAGAATAGTTTACCCCAGTGAGCGAAATAAAGGGTTCAGTTTGACATTCCAACCACCTGAAGAAGGCCAGAGCGTACAACAGCCGAAACGTTGTAATAAATATGGTGACAAAGATGAGGTCAATAGTCCAACTAACTGCATACAGTTTATATGTATTTCACTCTACTCCAACCATGCCCTCAGATTCACCAATATTCCTCAATTAATTATCTATTTTCTCCAACTTTGAGGTGACAAAACCAGATCCCTTGTCAAGGTGATCAACTATTTCAACAATATAAACTTTGTTTTAACATTCCACTAGAACACTCAATTGTGTCATAACTGAATTTTTCCACATTCACAAATTTTTGGTTTAAAAATTAACTCTTATGTCCTTTGTTGTAAAAGAATTTTATTTTGTTTTCTGACTTCCAAAATGACTCACATAATTTTCTGCATGGTTTTGCATGTTTACAAAATTACTTTTTCAGATTGCTTACATTCCAGCTTCAAAGACTAATAACAATTCTTTATTTGCTTTGTTTTGAAATTTGTTTTAACTTGGCAAAGAATTCTCTCATACCTCAAAGTGTAGGACATACTTTAGACTACTTTACATTCCAATCTGGTTTAAATGATATTCTTGGTCAAGAAAATCATGAATTATCATTATTTTTTTCCCCGACCTCATATTGCAACCTTTTCACTTCAATGATTTCAACATTTCAGCCCTTCCAATGCTCCAATTCTATCCGGGGTTTCACATGAACCTTTTTAATCCTATGTCACACTACCAGTGATACCTTATATTGTCACAATATAGACATTTTGTGTCTATTTATTTTTATACTGCCCCCACTTCGTGAGTTTCCTTATTATTGCCCGTCATAAATGTGTAAATTTATTTTCATTTTTTCATTTCAACATTTGGAAATAAATCTGATGATCCACTGTCCTTTGGAAGGGCTGTGGTGAAATAATTTATTATATGGAACCTTAAAGTAATCTGTTTTTATTTAAATTATTAGCTCTGATTTACATTGAGCTCTCTGGATTCTATCCTCATTGGGTCTTCCCATACGGATTACCTAGTTTTTCCTAAACTAAATATTAGCTCCTTATAAAATAAGTTGAGCTCTCTTTTGGATTACCTCCCACCGGATTACCATAAGGATCTACATTCCCAACCAAAAATGGATAAATTTACACCGGATTACTCACTGAAAAACATCCCTTACCCTACTATGGAATCTTTCACTATCTCTTTGATGGAGAAAATCATTGACGTCATCAAAAGAATGAGGTGGAAGATTTACTTCCATTTTAATACTCAAAACAAACCCACAAAACTAAATGATACGTTTTACTTGAAATCTCAAAACACTCCACCAAGCAATAAATTATTAGAGCCCTTCGAACAAGATTTAATTAAGTTAATCAATAAAATATCCTTCGGGAAGAAACACAACCCATTCCAATCCAAACTTAAGAAAGACATCACTAATATCAAAAACTCAAAAAAACTATGGATCAGAGCTGATAAATCTAAAAATATTTACAAACTTAATCCGTCTGAATACAACCATCTGATTCAAGATAAAGTCTCTAGTTCTTATAAAAAAGATAATAACTCCAAACACTTATCCTCCATACACAGAGAAGCTGCGAAATTCGCATTTAAATATAATATTGCTGATAGAATGGGTACAACTCATTTAAAAGACGCCTACCTACTTTTTAAAGACCATAAACCTAACTTTCAGAATAATCTACAGTCAAGACTAATAAATCCCTCCAAATCAGAGTTAGGAATAATTTCTAAAAATATCCTAAAAAGAATAAACGCATCTATATTAGAAGAATACCCCTTAAACCTTTGGAAAGATTCATCTGACGCCATTAACTGGTTCCAAAACATAAAATCTAAAAATAAAACTACTTTTATCCAATTAGATATCATCGACTTCTACCCCTCCATTTCTAAAGAATTATTAGAAAATAGCTTGAATTTTGTGAAAAATTACACTGAAATTACCGACGAAGAAATAAAAATAATAATGGACGCTAGACAATCTATACTTAAACTTAATAACACGACTTGGATTAAAAGTAATAACGACAACTTCGATGTACTAATGGGTGCATTTGATTCAGCTCAAATAGCCGATTTAATAGGGATATATATTTTAGATATCCTAAGTAGATTCCTTGACCCTCAAAACGTAGGACTATACAGAGATGATGGGCTAGTTGCTGTACCTGATACCAATGGCCCTTTAACATCCCGACTACAAAAGAAAATAATTAAGGCCTTCAAATTTCTAGGTTTTAAAATAGAAATTTCTTCCAACCTAAAAATAGTTAACTTCCTAGACGTTACATTTAACCTCAACAATAGCACTTATAAACCCTTCCAAAAGGAAAACCAATCACCCATATATATAAATATCTACTCTAACCACCTGAAATCAATAATTAAGCAAATTCCAAATACAGTAAACACAAGAATAAATAAACTCTCCTCTAGTAAAACCATTTTTAACCAAAATAAGTCTAAATATGATCAAGCCCTATTAAAAAGTAAATTTAAACAGACACTAAGTTATATAGATAGGTCAGATAATAAAACACCCACTAAATCCAAAAATAGGAAAAGAAAAATTATATGGTTCAATCCACCTTTCTGTAACCTTTCTAACATTAATATAGGAAAGTACTTCATGAAGCTAATTGATAAACATTTTAGCCAAAATCAACTTTTAAAAAAGATATTTAACAAAATGAACTTAAAGATCAGTTACTCTTGCATGAACAATATAGAAAGAATTATTAGCTCACATAACAGTAACATTTTGATAAATCTACATAAAAACCAAGTAAAGACTGATAGTAATACATCCAAAATGAGATCATCAACATGCAATTGCAGAACAAGATCAAATTGCCCAGTTGAAGGACTGTGCTTGGCGGAAAATGTGATATATGAAGCAACTATTTTCCCCAAAGAAAATATGGAGCAAAAGAAGAATTACATAGGGATATCGGCGGGTAGTTGGAAGAACCGATTCTATAACCACCGCCAGTCCTTCAAAGATAGACATAAGAAGAACCAAACGGCACTGTCAAAAGATTATTGGAATTTGTTGGAGAGTGGCTTAACCCCACAAATAACGTGGAAGATCATCTCGAGAGCCAGAACTCCAATAAATTTCAGAGACAGATGCGATCTGTGTCTAAGAGAAAAGATCTTCATTATAAGGCATAAAGATCCGGATGTATTACTGAACAGTCATAATGAATTAATTTTTAAATGTCGGCATAAGAACAATCTAAACCTAACAAAATATATTACCTGATCTTTATTTTTGCTCTTCGAATATTGTTGTTCACATGTGAATATGAACACATAACTGTATGCATGCCGAAATATGTTTTTTGGACTGAAACAGTCATACGTTTTTTACATGTATATGTATATTTGTTTATATAGAAAAATAGGAATACATCTGTATAGTTGTGTATTGTGAAAAAATATATTTGTGTTTGGCCAATATGAAGATTGATATGTATGTATAGATACGGGTAGGTATATAGATAGGATCGACTATTTCACATTAAATCCCCAAAATGTCCGTAATAAGGTTTTAAAAAAACTTTAACATATAATTAAATGGCTTAGACTGTTTAAACTGAAAAATTTACGAAATCTCAAAGTAAAGAAAAAAAACAACGCCTATTCCAATAGAAGTTAATGACACTTTTTTACAACTTCTTTCTCTTTTTTTCTCTCTTTTTCTTTTTCTCTTTTCAATATATATTTCTCTCCATCCCACTTCCTAATCAAGATATAACTTCCGTTAACAGATTTAAAGTGTCAATGTCTAGATTTCAGCGAATATTTAAATTTGAAACAATAGAAATGTTACATCTAACTCAACGCTGTCTCTCTACCTCCCTACACTGCCCCCACTTCGTGAGTTTCCTTATTATTGCCCGTCATAAATGTGTAAATTTATTTTCATTTTTTCATTTCAACATTTGGAAATAAATCTGATGATCCACTGTCCTTTGGAAGGGCTGTGGTGAAATAATCTATTATATGGAACCTTAAAGTAATCTGTTTTTATTTAAATATATATATATATATATATATATATATATATATATTATTGAATTGGACAGAGTCCGACAATTTATTTAAAGACATTAATGTCTTTAAATAAATTGTCGGACTCTGTCCAATTCAATAATGTATGATGTCATTTGTTTACATTTGATACGCTAAGAGCAGATATGAATGGAAGAGATTCGTGGAAGATTTAAGTTTAAAGACGCTTCTCTGTGGCCGAACGGTTAAGGCACGTCACGCGAAATGACGGTTCCGTATAGGATACAGGTTTGATTCCTGTCGGAGAACAAAAATTTTCTATGAAAATTTCTCAGACATTCAGACCAGTAAATGTTATTTAATACTGTTTATTATAAACAGAGCATTTACTTAAATACTTGTATCTATAAAAAGAACGTTAAACATATCAAAAATTTCTTTAAATATATATATATATGTATCACATTGAAACACTGGTTTTGATCTGGTCACCGAAGTTAAGCAATGTTGAGACTAGTCAGTATCTTGATAGGTGACCGCTTGAGATTATCAAGTGCTGTAAGCTTGGATGCACGGATGGTGTAATGGATAATGGCTTGAAAGGAGATGTTCAAATTCCAGTTGGGTTCATTATATTCACTTATGTGCAGATACCTTTGGGAATCCACCTCTTCTCCTCCAGCCATGAGTTAAATAGTAGGACTTGTATCAGAAAATCATAACAAAGAACTTTTGTTGATCTTGAACTGAACCACTCAAGAACATATGGCCCAGTGGATAAAAGCATTGGTTGAATCCAGTGACTTGATCCAAATTGTAAGTTCAATACCTGGCTACAGCAGAGGTGAACAAAAAAAATTTGGAGATACTGAGACATCCAAAAGAGGCATGGCATGTGGAAATAGAACAATCTACACCAGTGGATGAAATAAAGGGTTCAGTTCAAAATTCCAACCACCTGAAGAAGGCCAGAGCGTACAACGGCCGAAACGTCATGAATATGACAATGATGGTGATGACAACAATCAATGTAAATAATGTAACTAACAAGAAATAAATTATTAAAAATACAATAGTCATAAACTGTCTGTTGTTGTTAAAAAAGCGCTTCCTCAGATCAATGATTAAAAATGGTTTTGAGGGAATTAACCCATTATATCTTTGAAAGGACCGTCCCTTGTCGAAACTTGCGGACTGGTGCTACAAAATCACAACCAAAGAACTGTACCACAGTACAAAGACTACATCCCTTGAGGACTTTCAGCAGCAGTAATAACTAAAATAGACAGCACATGAAACTCGAAGAGAAAATAATGACATAATCATAATGTTGCATTCCTCATGACTTCAAACAAAAGGTTAGGAAGGAAACCCCCATCAATACTGGAAAGAGTGATAACTGTTACTGGACTTGAGAAAACTATTTTCCTGGAGAATTATTTTGATAGAAAGATTTTATAAATTAAAAAAAAGTAGCTGGGGGACTTTTCCTGATCTCTTCAATTGCATCCTGGATCAACTCGACAGGGTCACCCTGGTGACATGGCACCATATATAGCCAGTTGCTTGGGTGGGGTCAGCTCCTTGTCACAGTACTCAATTACAACTGGTTGGTTAGCTGCACTAGATATAACCGTGTTGTTCGGGTAATTTGTCAGTATCAGCTGACTACATCATGCCCGGTAACAAGTGACAACAAGACTGGTAGATTTCTCTGTCCCACTTCCCTTGAGCAGAGATTAAGCCTTTTCCAGTTCCACTTGTTTGTTGACGGTGATCATCAGTAGTTAGACCAAAATTCTGCCATTGTGTCCCTGCAGAAAATCAATGAAATTGATCTCCTGCAAAGCGTGGTAACCCTTTGCTTCTGGTTGCTGGTTACAGTCAAGCATTGGCTTGAGAGGGAGAAAAGTTCTTTGATAAACAAACCAAACATGTTCTGTAAACTTAAAAAAATTTAATATGAAGGGAAAAAATTAGTCTACATAATTTAACTTCTATGAAATGATGTCTGAAGGTTCTTTCTATTCACTGTCAGTGTGTTTGGCGAAATGTGGCTGTGCTCAAACCTCGTCCATTTCTTCCCCTCATAGAAAATGACTACCAAATGAAATGCACATAGGCTTTATATAAAGAAATCTTTTCTGATAACAATGATTAATGACTTCACTTTATGTAGCCAAACCTCAGAAAATAATAATTCACAATGTCCATAGCTCACATTTCATTATCTCTATATTCCTATAAATTAACCAGCTGCCTTTCTTACTGGTGAAGGCTTCTGTACCTGAAATCCAAAATAATGATATTTATAAAAAATACTGATTATTGGCGCAGAAGGAGGACATCTGGTTTCTCTCTAGTCCTCAGTTTCAAATTAATTTTGCCCTTACCAGTTTTCAAAGCTTGTATTAACCCTTTTCAAACAAACCTATGAGCACCCAGGTGGAGATCATTAAAAAAAAAACATGTCCAACAGCCATCAACAGTACACCAATCCGGTTCTGACCAAAAAAGCATTTTGTAATGATATCTGCACTTGAAGATACATGAATCTATCTGTCTATATTTCTGAGATGAGGTATTATGTACACTATTTACATTATTCAGACTATTGTCCTCATCTTTGTCACCATATTTATTACAGTGTTTCAGCCGTTGTATGCTCCGGCCTTCTTCAGGTTTTTGGAATGTTGAACTGAACCCTTTATTTCGCTCACTGGAGTAAACTGTTTTAGTTCCACATGCCATGTCTAATGGATGTCAGTTATCAGTTATCTCCTGTTAATTCCCCTCTCCAAGTTCTCCATCGCCTTAACCAGGTATTGAACTCACACTCTTTGTGTACTGTCACTGGATCTAACACCTTTATCCACTGTGCCATGTGTGAGTTCAATACCCAGTTAAGGCAGTGGAGAACTTGGAGAGAGGAATTAACAGGAGATAACTGATGACTGACATCCATTAGACATGGCACGTGGAACTAAAACACTCTACCCCAGTGAGCGAAATAAAGAGTTCAGTTCGACATTCCAACGACCGAAACGTTGTAATAAATATGGCAACAAAGATGAGGACAATACTCAGAATAATGTAAATAGTGTACATTGATCTACCCTCTCAAATCTGTTTCAACAATGTTTAACCTTTGTGCCCACAAAAAAATTGTGTCAAAAGGTCAGTTATTCCCTTGACACCACTATTACTCTATGTTTTGAATCTCTCAGCAATGTTTACCACTTTTAAAATGCAAGGATTAGAATTGTACTAAAACCCAAACATATGAAAATGGATTTATACATTTTCTTTATTTTTGAGAATGGCAACAAAGATGTTAAACATTATTTATCAGATTGAATAAAAAAATTTTTTTTTCATAATTATAAATAAAATGGCAAATAATAAATATTGGACTTTAGTTGGTTTACATATTTTGATAATTTTGTAATTTTTTATAAATTTTTGAAAAACGTTTTCTGTCCTGATGTACAGCAAGAGTATGTTGAGGTTGCGGGAAAAACCTAACTCCCAGCAACTACGGGGGTAGAGAGGGAAAAGAAGTGGGAGATAACAAAAAGTAACACAGCCTCAGAAACTACAGCAACCTGAACAAAAATGCCCACAGGACCAACTTCAGAAGACAGAGACTGCCGGTTAACCCCTGCTTTTATTGGTATGAGGCATCCTACAAAGACCCAAAACTTGACCAGTTGCAGAGAGGCCTGTATCTAAACATGCCAATATGTCTTGCTGCTAATGGGAAAATACCCTGATGTAACTAGTGTTGGCAAACATATCTGCATATGATCTGGAGCCTCATTTGCATCAGTACTGACGCACGTTCACCATAATTTCTTTGCAAATTTATTTCTTTATAAAATGGTAAATAAATTTTTATAAAAGGTAAATAATAAATATTATATTGTACTTGGTTCACATGTTTTTATAATCTTGTAAATAAACGTTACCAAGGGAGTTAAAAAGGTATACAATAATAGTAGTGTCTAGGGAATTACCATCCTTTTGGCAAACCATTTTTTGTGGGAGGGGGCATCAAGGTTAAACAACATTGCCTCAGTTTTATTAGATGGAATAATAATATTTCAATCTATCTTTCTTTTTATATGCAGCAAGCTCGGAAGCCATATGATGTTCGTGACGTAATTGAACAATACTCTCAAGGTCACCTTAATATGATGGTACGAATAAAAGAACTTCAAAGAAGGTAATTAATTTTTCCATATTTTATTTTAATGTTATATATATATATATATATATATATATATATATATATATATTGGTATAAAATGACAATTGGAAAAATCTTAGATTTTGCCGACGCATTTCCTCTTCCGACTTTTTCAAGGCAAAAATGAAATCGAAATATCTCTGTTGTTATAGTTACATTAAAATCCAAATTTAAAAACATAGACGCTTCTGTCCATGCCTTTTTTTCTGGTTAATGTAAATTACATTTATAGTAAGAGATTTTTTTTTTTTCCATGTCGACAATATAGTTAAATTCCCAGATCAACTCTGTAGACAAGACATATTGGTATAAAATGAACCAAGTACTTGAAAAAGTCGGAACATGTGAACCAAGTACTTGAAAAAGTCGGAAGACGAAACGCGTCAGCAAAATCTAAGATTTTTCCAATTGTCATTTTATACCAATATGTCTTGTCTACAGAGTTGATCTGGGAATTTAACTATATATATATATAAAATGCGAATATGAGTGTGTCGCACTTTTTCAACTTTACTCCTAGAAGCTGTAGCCCAATATATCATACCATTTTGGAATCAGGCCAACTCAGTGAGCAAATGAAAAAGATTCTGGGCCAGATCCAGACCTACAATCCTGAAATTTTGGATTCCCAAATTTTCATTATTGTTTTCGGTGATTTTTTTACGTGATATTTTGAGACAAATTTTTTGGTACAATAACATTTTTATAACATGGAAATTAATTTGGAAATTGTTGTGGTGTCTTCCCTCTAAAGAGTCTATGTTGGACTATTCCACCTACTATAAGATTAGTAGGAGAGAAGGCCTTGGGGAGAAGAGTCAAATAGATTGAACGCTGAGTCAACCGGCACACACTCACTAGTCATGTAATACTCTTCCTTTGTACTTACTGTTTAATATATAATATATCTGTAACAAATAATAATAATTTTTTTCAAGAAAATATTTCATTAACAATTTTTTTGAGGATGATAATAATTTTTCCAGATACAAGTCCTACTATTTAACCCATAGCTTGCATACAGGATGGATTCATAACTTTCCCAAGGGTATTTGTATGCAAGTAAATGTGATGAACCCAACTGGAATTTGAACTCATCTCTTCAATTTCTCATTTTGAGTCATTATCCATTACGCTACCTGCACTTGACTGGATAGAAAGATTGCCATGCATCAATCTTACAAGTGTGGAAGTCCTGTTTTGAAAATGAACATTTGAAAATCTGCTATTTTTTCCCTGAACACAGATACTGGGCAATGGTAAGGAAGACCAGAAAGGCAAGAAAATGAAGACAGTTTTCATCTTTTCTTTTTAAATTAAAATATATTGAACAAGTTAAGAATTATGACACCTTATAAGAAAAGAAAGATGTGTGATCCCTCCAACAGAACACTTAATACCTGGAGAGTTGACTGCTTTAATTTTTGATCTCATCCTTCTATGAAAATAATTGACATATTTCAGCATTTAAATACACAGTAGAAAGGGATATATAAGACAAGGATGTGTCTTCTTGCCAGACTTATTCAACCTTTACAGTGAGGTGATTTTGAGAAAATTAGAAGTCCTACCAGGATTCATTATTGGCAGCCACAAAATATAAGATATGCAGATAACACCATGTCGATAGCAGACATGGAAATGAGACTACAGGCATTCCTACAGAAGGTATGAAAGGAAAGTGAGGACTGACCATCAATTAGACAGCAGAATGTTATAGTTGTCAGGAAAAGGAATGATCCAAGATATGAACTACGAATTACAAAGACCAAAATCAAGCCAGTACAAAACTTTAAATATCTAGGAAGTATTTAAACAGATGACTGGATATGAAACACTGGAATCCGAAGGCACATTGGAATGGTGAAAGTTGCCTTTCAAAAGATAAGCAAAGTATTAAGAAACAGGAAAATTTCACTGTTATTTAATATTGGTACTCCTATGTGACAGAGAATGCTAGATGATCTCATACATGAAGAAGAGACTTGAATCATCAGAAATGTGGTTCTACAGAAGGATGCTGAGAATACCATGGACTGATCAAGTTTTAAGGAAAATGGAAACAAAAAGGACACATACTTAGAATCTGAAAATGAGGGTTGAAATTTGTAGGACACATAATGCGGAAAGAGGGATTAGAAAATTTGACACTCACAGGACATATTAAAGGTAAGAGGCGCAGAGGTGAATAACCTGCCTAACGAATGATTAGCAAATGTGTAAATGATTAGCAGAAAAGGGATTAGAAGAGATAGCAAAAAGACAAACATGACTGACAGGTACAAAGGTAAGCCACACCCTGAAGTGATAAGGCACACAAAAGAAGAAGAATATCAACATTGTACTGAGACACATTCTCACCAGTGGCTTTGTCCTCATCGTTATTGTTATTATCCTGATGTTTTAACCATTGTGTCCTCAGGCCTTCTTCCTGTATCTGTTGATTTGAGTAACCGTCATGAAATTTTTGAACTGAGCCCTTTATTTAATCTACGAGGACAGATTGTTCTCATTCTTCTGACCATGTCTAGGAATATTGTCTTTTTTTTTATAACTGCTCTGTTATTGTTCAGTCTGTTTTCCATTTCACAGTGTAACCCGGATATAAGAGACCCGGATATAAGAGCGATTTTCTCTGAGCCCAAATTAGAGCCATACTTACCTAAACAAAATAGACCAAACCCAGATATAAGAGACTTCTTCTCCGGTCCCGACAACTCTCTTTTATCTGGGTTACACTGTACTACTCATTCAAAGGCTTGAACTCACAATTACTATATATTTGTAAGTTAGAGGATTAAACCTTTGGTTTATGAATTCAGTGGCAGAGGAATTGTGAGTTCAGTCCTTGTATCAAGTTTTCTAGACTTGGATTAACTAGAAATGGGATTGGCAATTCACTAACAGTGTAACCCGGATATAAGAGAGTTGTTGGGACCGGAGAAGAAGTATCTTATATCCGGGTTTCTCTTATATCCGGGTTTGGTCTATTTTGTTTAGGTAAGTATGGCTCTAATTTGGGACCAGAGAAAATCTATCTTATATCCGGGTCTCTTATATCCGGGTTACACTGTACATGTTAATACCCTTGGGAAAGGTATGAATCCTCTCTCTTCTCTCCCCACCAAACTATGGGTAAATAGCAGGACAAGCCGGGTTCTATAGCCTTGGATAGCAACTGGTCTTATTGCAGAAAGAAATGGCAACCTACTGCGGGGAAAAAAATCTGCCTCGTGTATTGAAAGATACATGATCACCTAAGCGTGTATCACGCATGGCACATAACTGACTGAAATCTTTTTTGCCTTATTTTTAATAAACTAATAACAGATAAGATGTAAATCATTTTTATTTAATAGCTGAACATACTGGTTTCATAAAATATACCTCGATTAAAATATTTCAATTAAAGTTATAATTTTTTCCAGGCCATGTAGAGGAAAATATTATGAAATAAATTAATGGTGAGGAAAAGATTATCTGTAGTAATTTGCATTCCTAAAAAAATACCAGTAGACGTCTAGGAGGCGGCATAGTGGAGTGATGGATAGCGGCTCAGATTGAAGAATCAAAGAGCTGAGTTCGAATTCCAGTTGAATCCATTACATTCACTTATGCGCTAATACCCTTGGGAAAGGTATGAATCCTCTTCTTCAACCCCACCCCAAGCTATGGGTAAATAGCAGGACAGACTGGGTTCTTTAGCCTTGGAAGGCAACTGGCCTATCGCAGAAAGAAATGGCAACCTACTGTGGGGAAAAAAAATCTGCCTCGTTAGTTATGTATCGAAAGATACATGATTGCCTAATTGTTTATCACGCATGGCACATGACTGAATAACTGAGCAGTACTAAATAGGGCAAGATGAGATATCCTTAGACAAGGGGAGTTTTTAGCATGCCCACATTGCTACCAAATGTGACACAAGGTCACGGTTTAAAGTAGGTTTACCAGCAATACTGCGGAAAAATTGCCCAAGCTTCCTCGGCACTTCCTTTTTTGGGGCTGCCTCATGTACCAGGCAATAAATCCAGCCCCCTCCCAAAAGAGATGTACAGAGCTTAATATCTTTAATATTTCCTTGGCATATGCCAGGTAAGATATCCTTAGACAGGTACAGTAGAATGAAAACAACCTATCTTTTTTTAAATAAAGGGTTCAGTCCAAAATATATTGAAGGTTACCTTGATTGGCAGACACCTGAAGAAGTATGGAGGGTACAATGGCTGAAATGTTCTGGTAATAACAACAAAGATGAGGATATTAGTCTGATTGTAAATAATGTAAATAATTCATTTTGTCCAAAATTACGTACAGGAAACATGAGCCATCAATTCAAGTTTGTGAACCCAATTACATATACTAACTCGTTTGAATGCACGCGGTGCAGTAAGTAAATTGTCACCATTTTTATATTTTTAATCTTGCACATGCACGTTGTTTGTTTTTGATTTTGTCAACCCCACAGTTATAGTAGGGTCAGTTGGGCACCATCGGTGAGAAAAAAAGCACCATGATGCAATTCACTCAACCAGAAATTTGTAAATGGCATGCTGTACTGCTTGTCATTCACACCAGAAGCTCCAACACTTTTCAGAGTGTTCTGCTGTCAATCTAAGGACGTTAGAGAGGATTCGGTAAGAGTTGGATGAGTCTAATAGTGATTATGAAGGTGTTTGGAGTGATAACTAGTGATGGCAAAATGATGCCTCCATTCATCTACCCACAAGGCCACAGACTTAATATGGAGAACTATATCAAGTGCCTTGAGGATGTAGTGTTGCTCTGGATCAAGAGAGTGGCTGCTGAAAGACCCTATGTCTGGCAACAGGACTCTGCACCATGCCATACAAACAAGAGAACCCAGTCATGGCTGTCAGACAATTTCTGTGACCACATCACCTCTTACATCTGACCACATCACCTCTTACATCTGACCACCTAACTCCCTAGACTGCAACCCCCTTGATTATTATGTGTGGGAGGCAGTTGAGTGAGAGACCAACAAAACTTCTTTAAACATCAAAGATGAACTTATTCCACAAATGAGAAATAGTGAGTCTTGGGTTTTCCCAAATTGAGGCCTGTGAGCTGGAGTATCATTCTATATCTGGGAAAGATATATTCCCAACAAGAAATGGCACCATGGACTTGTAAGCTGCTGGGGAGGCAGATTTCACCATCACCCAGGCCATGGGGGCAACCTTTTTGTTAGGTTGCTGTAAACAAACTGAAAATTGATTGCTGTTTTTGTCACTGTCTGGAGGACATCATTAAGCAGCCATCATGTGACCCACTTGAGTGTTATTTCTCCACCAAAGAGAAATAAGTGCCTTCTGTATCCTCACAGGGTGGGAAAAGTACTTAGGGCTGCTCTTTTACCAGAAAGATAAAAGGTTCTGGGACAATGGAATTATGAACTTCCCAAAAATGGCAGAAGATGATGGAAGGAAACGATAATTATGCAGTTCAATAAGGTTAAGAAAAAAATCATTTATTTTTTCTTATTTAATAAACAAATATTTTTAGCCAAACTATTAAGAAAAAAGAGTTGTCTGTAAAATTGCTCTCATTTTCTTAGTTTTTTGTCTTCTACTCTGGCTTTTAAAACTTTTGATTTCTTCTGCCTTTTACAGATTAGATACAACCCTTGGGAAACCAACCTATTTTGGCTCAAACAGAGAAAAAATGACTCTGTGTGCTAAAGTTGGCCTGATAGAAACACAGGTGAGTTAATAAGTCTTTTAGTCATTAAATCTGACCTTTCAAATGTACTTTAACCGTATCAATATTCACAGGATTTTTTCTTATCTCTCTCATATGTCATTGCCCTCAATATTTGGCAAATAAATTATTCTGCTATTCCAGTTTCTTCTAAGCATTTTATTTATAGTTGCTATTGTGAATTTGATGCAGAAATTTTCATCATATTTTTACAAAGTTTTTTTTTTATCATACAAATTCAGCCATTAAAATATTTTTCCAGACTTTTTATTACCTTCTGCTACCTTTCAACTAAATTGTTTTTCATCACAGGTTGGTGCAAATGTTTCTTGCATTTTTCAGCAAAATTTTGCAATCACATAAATTCATAGCAACATTATTCAGTGTTCAAACTATTTTTCCAAGCTGTCTATGACCTTCTATAACTTTCCAAGTAAATGGATTTTTTTTTATCATATTAGGTTAGTGCAAAGGTTTCCAGTATCCTTTTGATAACATTTTGCAATAGATAAATTAATATCACCATTATTATTATCTTTTTCCCATTTTCTATGGCCTTATGCCACCTTTTAAGTAAATTGTGTATTCTTTGTTTTTGTTGATTGCACAGTATAGTAGGGTCAGTTGGGCACTGTCTGTGAGAAAAAGATCACCATGGTGCAATTCACTTGGCTGTCAATCTGAGGACAGTAGAGTGGATTCAGAAAGTGTTGGATGAGTCTAATGGTGATTACGAAGGTGTTTGAAGAGATCACTAGTGATGGCAAAATTATGCCTCCATTCATCTTCCCACAGGGCCTCAAACTCAACATGAATGCCTACATCGTGCCTTGAGTAAGTAGTGCTGCTCTTGGTCAAGAAGATGTCTGCTGGAGACCCTATGTCTGGCAACAGGACTCTGCACCATGCCACACAAGCAGGAGAACCGAGTCATGGCTGTCAGACAATTTCTGCAACCACATCACCCCTTACAACTGATCAAATAACTCCAGAGACTGCAACCCCTTGATTATTATTTGTGGTGTGCAGTAGATCAAGAGACCAACAAAACTCCTTGTAACATCAAAGATGAACTGAAGGCAAGGATTATTAAACAAGGAGACCATCCAGAAGAAGTGCAGGAGATTCTGAAGTCATCTAGAGGCTGTAGTTGATGCCAATGGGAATTATATTGAATAAATTTACTATTTAGTATTTCAAGATATTTTTGTTTAATTTTGGTAAATATATCTGTTAAAATGACATGTCAGTATTATTTTCATTTTCGTTTAGTTTAGATGACAATTTATCCATCGCACTCTGTATATCAGACAGTAAGACGTATTAAGGAACAGCTCTGAGTCAAGTGAGTCTCTGTAGCCTAATTGATAAAGCAGCTGCCATATTAAGAAAGGTTTCCTGTAAAGAAAAGATAAAACTTGGAATCTGGTTGAGTTAGAAATTAATAATAATTGACAATACATTATTTAATAATTAATTTAAAATTATATTATGACAAATACTACAAGTGTATGTAAATAAAAAATTAAAAATGGCAGTTAATTGGATGTTTAGAGGAAAAGAATGAAATTTTTGTATGTTAAAGTTGTAGACACTTGTGGCGTATAGGGCCCACTGCCTCAACCTGCTATGTGTTGCTACTGTGGCTTACCAAATAGGTTTTTATGGGGTCTTTGCAAATCCCATACCCAACTGATTTTGAATTTAGCTTTATCCTTCTCCTAGACTGGTTGCCAACCAAAGCTAGAAAACCCCGTTTGTCCTGATGTTATCCCCCTAGTTCAGGTAGAAGAGATGGATTCATGCCTTTCCAAGAGTATTTGCATGAAAATGAATGCAACAGCTTAAGCTGGAATTTGATTTTCACACACTAGTCCCACTTTCTGTGCCAATAACCACTACACTATGTGCACATCTGAAAGAATGAAAGCTAGTAGGTCTCTGTAGCCTAATTGGCAAGGCAACTGAAATGAAGATGAAAGAAATACTTGTAGGAAAAAAATCATTATAATTAACAATGTTTTATTTCAAAGAGTCAAAAATTATATCTTAACATTTTTTTGTATTTTTTCTGTTTTTACAGATTGCAGAATTGGATCGAAAAATGGACCAGATGTTATTGATCTTAAACGTGTTAGGCAAGAGCTGTTGTTTGGATATTGGTCAACACAGGGCCTTTCCAAACAGTTAGCCGCATGAATGACAAGCCATATGACTATTTAGAAATTGGAAACTCCACTATTTGTAATATTACGGGTTTTGAAAAACAATGTATTGAAATTTGCAAGTGAAGGTTATGTTCTTACAGACAAAAAAATATCAAAGCAAAAACGAATGGACATTATATTTTATTTAGAACAAAAGAACAAAAATGTCAGAGAAAAATGTTTCCAATAACAACAAGATCATGGATAATTTTCTCTGGCCTATTTTCTACCCAGCCTGTTATATTTTCTTGACAAAACTGAAGGAAAAATATTGAAAGATCCTTTAACAAATAACTGCCCCCACAGGGGAAAAGAGAAAAATCCTTTTTATTTTTTCTCAGAAAAATTGGGTAATTTAATTATTATCTCTATAAATATGAAAAGCAATTGATCATTGCAATCAAGCCCAAAATTATTCTTTCAAATAGAGACACACTTGATAGCTTTTGAGCTATTTTTTTACAAAGATATTTTTAGGATGTTGTTTCTAATTTTTTGAAAGGTGGTCAAAGTGACTGTTCTGAATGATGGCATGAAAGAAAAGTAAGAATTAATATTGTTTGTTTAATAATTCACGTTGAAGATATTTTTAACACGGCTTTTTAAAAACCAGGCACCTTCTAGTTTTGGACATCTGCTTGAATTTCTGTCTTTTGACACTACCTTATTGGTGATATGTTAATTCTGTTCTGTGGTTTGACATCTGTTTATGGTCTGACATCTGTTGACAAACATCTTTTGGATTCAAACATTTGTTCAGCTCAGCTGCTCTTAGAATGGTCATTTTTTACCCTTTAAGTGATTTTCCAACCTCACCTTTTATTATCTGTCTATATTTCTGAGATGAAGTATTATGTACACTATTTACATTATTTGGACTATTGTCCTCATCTTTGTCACCATATTTATTACAACGTTTTGGCCGTTGTACGCTCTAGCCTTCTTCAGTTCAACATTCCAACCACCTGAAGAAGTCCGGAGCATACAATGGCCGAAACATTGTAATAAATATGGTGACAAAGATGAGGACAATAGTCCGAATAATGTAAATAGCGCTCACCTTTTATATTGAGAAAATTTGAACTCTCCCAATTATTAAGACTCTATCCTTGTATTAGGCACCTAAGTATTTTCTGTGTAAATCTGAAATCATCTTAGGTTAGGTATAATTTGATTTAAAATTAAAATTGAACATCTGTTACGTACACAAGAATTTCCTTAAAATATCCTCAAATTTAACTTCAGTTTGATAGATATTTTTTCTTAAACATTTTCTAAATATTATATTTTCTTGAAGTTAAGTTACTCATACTAAAAATTCTGATCTGCTTTATTCAAGTATTCCTTTGGAATTAACATCTGTTAAAAGAAGACATTTTCCAATGTCATTTTTTTTTACTGTCTTAAAATCAGAAGATTCTTTATTTATTTTAAATTAAGACATTCTATTTGAAATCTGTTTTCCCCCAAATATTTTTTTATACATGTTTAAGCAAGTTATACTCTGAGTTTTATTCAGACTACAATGACTGATATTCATTCAGAGGGTCTATTTTCAAAGAAAAACTTTTCTCTCTGGTTGATATTGCCTCATACCAAAAGATCTTATCTAGCAGAGCAGAAGACCAATACAATATCAAACCCTAACATCTAATGTCGTCCATTTGGGGACTAAATTCATTTAGATTTGTCCCATGACCAGCAAAACACTCACCAAACTATTTAATAGAAATTTAACTTTTTTTGTCACAAGGGAGACAACTCATTTTTAAAAAAAAATTAACTGCACTCGTCCAAACCTATGCTCTTTGTTGTCATGGAGATTGGAAAATATTTAACAGGAAGAGACAAACAGAGTATAAACTATTTCCAGAAAAATATTTTTGAATCTTTGTAATTTATGATTGTTGAAATTCTTTTCATGAGGTGCTACACCGATTGGGTGGTGTCTCAGCTAGAACATAATCATCTCTGCATGGAATTTATTTATTTGAACTGCAGACTATTCAGGAATTGCATAATAAATATGAAGTACTTCAATTCTGATTCAATGAATTAGTCGGAGACCAGAATCCTTGCTTTATCTGAATATTGCAAGATGGCAATACTTGTTCGAATAATTCATTGACGATTGATGGTATTTCATCTGGCACCTTCAAACAATGCTATAAAAGTCCAAAAGCTCACTGATGGGAAGATATAGATCAAAATAACAAAGATGAAGATACTCATATGAATAACTGACTAAATAATGTCAATAGTTCCGCTTAGAACTTTAAAAAATGCTAAGAAAGTCAAAAAGCACACTTGCCAAAATTTTCTGATCAAAACAATAATGGTGAAGATACTCATTTGAACAAGTAAGTAATGTCATTTGCATAGCTTAGAACTTTAGACATTTCTAAGAAGATCAAAAATTTTAATTGCCAAAATCTGATGATGGTGAATAATAGTGAAGATACTCATTTGTACAATTTATTAAATAATGTCAATAGCTCAACTTATAACTCAATGGCCAAAAGTTCATGATCAAAACAACAATTGCAAAGATATTCATTTGAGTAATTTATTGAATAATGTCTAGATCTCAAGAAATTGAGATACTAGAATAACAAAAAAAAAATTCACTGATCAAAAGTTCATAACTCAGACAACAAAGATGAAGATACTCATTTGAATAATTTATTTTAAGAATAACTGTTTTATTTTGGAACTCCAGACAGTATATTAGTTCTGATTATTTTCTCATGAAAAGTACAGATTTCAATAGCATTGCAACAGCAAAAATTCTACAGAGGGTTTTTGGTTTAATGATTTATCAGATAAGAAATACAGGTATAGATCCTGACCAAAGAAGCAACAGTTTGAACCAATAAATCTCATACAATTATTATTATTATTATTATTATTATTACTTTTATATTGGGCACAGAAGTTGAAGCAATTTTGCTACAACTTGACTATTTCAATGTATCTACAGCTACACTTTTCTTAAATGCTGACACACCTTAGAAAATGAAAAGCCAATCATGTAGTTTGAACTAACAAACTCAATCAGAACTTATCTTTCTACTCAAATGATGTTTTTACCACTTGAACTGTTCTGAGTCATGTCATGTGACCTGTTCTATTTTCTTCCATCTCTTTTTCAGATACGAATGCCAAATACCCAAACAATTCTCACTTGGATACTATCAGTTTTGAACAAGGCCCATGGATATAATCAAATCCCCTCTTTTTTAATCCCATGAGTACCACTAAGGAATTATATATTTTTTCTTGCTTATTTTTCAAAGACTATTTTTAATATTATATTTTCTTTCCTCACACACACACACACACACACACATATATATATATAGAGAGACATATTTCATTGAATAATTTAGACAAGTTTTGTTTACATATTTTCAATTGGATCCTTTCATATTCATGGACAAGCTTTTTGGTGTCATTATTAAAGGAAGAGAGAAAATTACTGTGTTAATGCATATTGTTTGTTCCAAGTACTTTCGACATAGCACAATGTCATCATCAGGGTGTTGTTTATTTCAGGACAAATATAGCAGTGTTCATCATTTCAGGTGAACAAATCGACTTTGTTTTTAAAAATGAGAGAAGGTCTTGATTTAGCTTTTCTTTTAATGTTTATTTTAATGCTTCTTTCCCAAACCAATATACATGTCCATAACTTGGTAAAGTTGGTAAAGAAAAGTTTTGCTTTTATCTTTATGCATATATAATATCACACATTGAGTGCTGGCATTAATAAAATATTGTTCAAGGTAAAATAACAGAACTATAAATTATTTATTAATAATAAATATACATTTTTTTCGTCACCGGTAGCACAACTCTGAGTTTCATAGAAGTCCCAACAAGAGTTGGATATTCCTTATTAATTTCACTGTTTAATAAAATAAAAAACTGGGATAGCAATTCAAACATGTGTATCCACTAAAAATAATGTCTATAGTACTATGGTAATAATAAATAAATATATATATATATATATATATATATATATATATATATATTATAATATTTTTTTTGTTTTAAAAATATGATTCCTTCGCTACATAAGAGTTCTCGTTTCAAAAGTGAGAGCCGAGACCCCTAATATAATTTTTTGAAATTATGTTGAATTAAGGTGTCTGGTCACGCTTCCTCGTCAAGCGAGAATTTCCCAAATTCTCGCTTGATGAGGAAGTGTGACCAGTAGGTAGGATTTCCAGTTCTCTCAGAATTGCCTTGTTGCCTTGCTGTATATTCCTTCTTTGTACACATATAATGTTTTATTACAAAGAAATAGTATATATATATATATATATATATATATATATATATATATATATATATATATATACACACACTTTGTATGGTGTGTAGGGTTCGGGGGCATGTGTGGTCCATCTTGTGTGTTTGTTTTTGCCAGTATGTGTGTATATATTCGTTCTCCACACATATTTATATGGTGTGTGTCTGTGTTGTTCGACTAATGTGTTTTGCCACTATGTGTGTATATTGTGTGTTTATGTGTGCGGGGTTATGATTTGTTTAGTGCTGGTTTAAATTTGTCTATACATATATATATATATATATATATATATATATATATATATATATATATATATATATATTCAAATATATATTGTTAAATATAACAGATAACGAATATCTATTATGTTTGATCATGAGCCGTTCTAAGGTTCATATACTGGCTTTAGTTTCAGGAGAAAATAAAGACAAAAACTGTCCAACATTTGGATATTTTTTATTATGCTGGTCCTTGATCTAAGCTTTCAGCTCACATGAGCCATCTTCAGAGTGGTTATGGACATTTAAACAAAGATATTTACCATCTAAGTTGATATTCTGTTATACTGACATAGAAGATTTCTATGCAACGTTAACAGTCATGGAATATCAGATGCAGGTTGTAAATTCGTAATTGGGAAAATCTTTGTTTAAATGTGTATATAACCACACTGAAGATGGCTCATGTGGGCCGAAAGCTTAGATCAAAGAACAGCATGATAAAAATTATCCGAATGTTGGACAATTTTTGTCTTTATTTTTCCCCTGTAATTAAAGCAACTATACAAAGTTTAGAACAACTTATGATCAAACATAATGGACATTCATTGTCTGTTATAGTTAACAATATATGTTTAAATAATGATCTGCTGCACCAATACACTATATATATATATATATATATATATATATATATATATATATATATATATATATATATATATATATATATATGAGGAGATCAGCTGATTCTGTTAGCTTGGTTTCAGTATCTTCAGGTGATTCCTTACAAACCTTACAACAATCATAGTAATATCTGCAACCTTTGTCAAGAAGAAAAGTTAGCAATAATAACATTTCCGGAGCAAAAAAACCTTTTGAATGAGAGATCAAAAATTATGACTCGTTGCATACACAGTAAAAAGTTCCTTTTAAGTTTGTATAAACCAGGATGAAAAGAAAGTATGTACATTTCATTTACCCCCCCCACACACACACACTGATACATTTCCAATGTCCTTGCTTTCCTCCTCCCCTTCTATTACACTTCATATTGTGTGTCTGAAGATACCAAAAGGTTGAAACCAAGGTAGCAGAATTGGCTGGTTTCCTAATTTTTTATAATTAAAAGCTCTACACATTAAATTTTTATTTTTTCATACATGTATTGAGCAGTATATGTCTATATTTCTGAGATGAGGTATTATGTACACTATTTACATTATTCGGACTATTGACCTAATCTTTGTCACCAAGGACATATGTCCTGAAGGACTCATGTCACAGTGGATAAAGGTGTCAGATCCAGTGACAGGACCCAAAGAGTGTGAGTTCAATACCTGGTTAAGGCGATGGAGAACTTTGAGAGGGGAATTAACTGAAGATAACTGATAACTGACATTCATCATGTGGAACTAGAACAGTCTACCCCAGTGAGTGAAATAAAAGGTTCAGTTCGACATTCCAACCACCTGAAGAAGGCTGGAGCCTACAACGGCCAAAACATTGTGATAAATATGGTGACAAAGATGAGGATAATAGTCCGAATAATGTAAATAATGTATTGAGTGCTTTTTAATACTAGTGTTTCCTGGTCTAATTCAACACTGACCATTAACTTTTTTTTTATTATATATATATATATATATATATATATATATATATATATATGAAATGGACTAAGCCCAACAATTATTTTAATATATTGTTATACATTATTTATATAGACACAAATATTTAAGTAAATGCTGTTTATAATAAACAGTATTAACAATATTTATCAGTCTGAATGTCTGAGAAGTGTTTATTTTAAACAGAGCATTTACTTAAATATCCACGTCTATATAAATAACATATCACAATAAAAATATACGTGTATATATATATATATATATATATATATATATATATATATATATAATTTCAGATATAACTAAAAATATATCTGTAAAAGAACAATATGAATAAAGACAAAAGGAAAACTTAGCTGAAGCCTTTCATCCTCTGATGGACTTTGTCATGGCAAATATAAGGATTTTATTTTGTAACAAGTGTTTATAAACATAAGTAAAATTGTTGTTAGTTAATCCAAATTTGTAAATTTAAGTAAAACAAATACCTTGTAAAATACTATCATGAAAAATACAAATATATGCATTATATACAACGCAGATAATGTAACAAACTTTAGAAAGCCAATACTTTAAACAAATAAGATAACCAACCCCCTCAAAATAAATAAAATAATGAAAACGTCTAAACAAAAAAAAATAAACAATTAAGTAAACAATTAACAAACTATGAATGCACCAATAAGCACAAATAAATGTAATAATAATAATCAACAACAAATAATTAAGTAATAAATATTAAATAATGAGTAATAAATAAATAAATTAGCAAGCAACACTATAAAAATAGCTACAAATAACCAAGTTTGGATCTACAATTATTTATATTCAAATCACCTGAACAATAATTTGAAATATATAAAATTTGTCAGGATAAAACAATGCGCCATTGACCAGCGTCTGTAAGTAGTCAACACTAAAGACATGACCTGAAAATTGTATCCAATCATGAGACAGCCTGCTGCCGCTCTGTTTTTACCTCAGTGTCCATTTTCACACACAGTACAAACGAATATCTTATAAAATACCATAGAAAATGCATATATATGCACTATATACAACTCAGATAATGTAAAATACTTTAGACAAAGCCAATTCTTTAAACTAAATGAATAAGATAAACAACCCAGAAAAAAATTAAATAAACATATTAAGAAAACAATAAAGAAATTAACAAACTACAATGAACGCATAAACACAAGTAAATGTAACAATAATAATCAACAACAAATAATTAAGTAATTAATAATAAATAATAAGTAAAAAGTTAACAAAGAACTTTATAAATAACTACAAATAACTGCATTCAGATCCACAAATATTTCTACTCATATTGTAACATACCTACAGATGATAATGGGTTATGTCCCCATTCCCATAAATACGGTAGTGAATACTATACATGCTCAAGAGTCATTGTAGAATTCACTTGACCCACTTCTAGCAGTTGACTACTACTTCTACATGCCGCTGGTGAATCTTATATGTGTTGTTCTTGTCCTAAGTATTATCGTTCATTACCAATCTTCATTTGATTATTCTATTCAGTAACCTTCCCTAATTTACAACAAATTAATAGGCTCTAGAATAATTTGAAATATAACCGTGAATGCCTAGCCAATAACCATTAGGATAATATAATAGACCTTGCTACCCATAATGCACCATTGAACAGCATATATAAATAGACAAGCCTAATCACAACACATACAGCTTGAAGATTGCGTTCAAGCATAAAACACACTCTTGCCACTCAGTGTTAACCTCAGTGTCCACTTTTATATGTATACAGGGTGGTAGAAATACCTCCTCCATTTTAAAGGTTGACAAAAAACAAAGACAACTTCTATTAAAAAATTATTTCACTGTTGTTTAAACAAAGGGCTATAGTTTTTATTCATTTGTTCTTAAAAATCATATCCCCGTAGCCTCTTTTTGTCAAACACTGTTGTAGATGATTTCTAAATTTTTCCATCACCAGGAAAATTTTCTGGAGTTGAAGTACTTTGAGGTTTTCCAGGTGACTTTCTTTTAAGTGCTGAACCTTCAGCCCTGGAATTTTCAATTCATGGCAGTATCAATCTTTTATGCAGAACAGCACAGATTCCGATGCAACATGAAATAAGCATGAAATGCTCTCTGCATTGAAATTACAGATTCACTAGTCTTGAAAATGCAGTGTGCACAAATCCAAGTCATGATGGTATCTGAAAAAAATGATAAGACATTAGCTAGATGACGACACAAGTACTACTTGCCTAAGTTCACTAGCACCACACAGATGACAATTTAAAATGGGGGTGGTATTTATGCCACACCATATATATATATATATATATATATATATATATATATATATATATATATATATAAAAGTGAACATAGAAGTCAGCACTTAGAGGCGACAGTCTGTTTCATGCTAGATGCAATCGTCAGGCTACGAGTGCTGTTATTTGTCTCGGCTATTTATATATACGGGTCAGTGGTGCATTGTGGGTAGTCTAGCATGAAACAGACTGTTGCCTCTAAGTGTTGACTTCTATGTTCACTTTTATATTTACACACGCTCTATCTCTGATATTGAGCACTTTATCCCATAAATATAGCACACTTTAAGACTATATTTCTTCATATATATATATATATATATATATATATATATATCAGTGAACATTGAAGTCAACACTCAGAGGCAACAGGCCTGATGATTGTCAGACCTGATGATTGCTTCTAGCATGAAACTGCCTGTCGCCTCTGAGTGTTTTACTTCAATGTTCACTTTTATATTTACATACACTCTATCTCTGATATCAATCACTTTATCCCATAAATATAGCACACCTTAAAACAATATTTCTTCATATATATATATATATATATATATATATATATATATATATTGGGGTAGGCCAATTTTGGCACCACAGTCTGATGATGGTGGTGGTGGTGGTGGCTGTTGTTATTAGTTTTCTATAAAATTATAGCTCTCTTATACATTGACAACTATTATAAAATAGTGGTCAATGCACTAGCACTCAATGTATGATAATATATATTCATTTATATAAATTTATATAAATATAAAAGTCAACATAGAAGTCAACACTTAGAGGCGACAGTCAGTTTCATGCTAGATGCAATCGTCAGGCCTGACGATTGCATCTAGCAATCTATATTCACTTCTATATTTACACACACTCTATCTCTGATATTGAGCACTTTATCCCATAAATATAGCACATTTTAAGACTATATTTCTTCATATAAATTTATATATATATATATATATATATATATATATATAATATTGCACATTGTGTGTGTGTGTATATATATATATATATATATATATATATATATATATATATATATAACAACTGAAAAGTTGCAAATTTAAAAAAAATGAATATTTTTTTGTGAAAGTATTTATTTATATTTTTATATATATATATATATATATATATATATATATATATATATATATATATATATATATATATATATATATATTGATATTTCAGATCGACCCCGATCTTTCATCAGAAATAATTGTTTTTAGAAGTTTGTTTACAAGTAGCGTCCATCACAAGACGTGGACGTCACGTGATATGGAATGCAACTGTGTTCGAATATTTTTAATGTAAATCTAACTGTAATAATATTTTAGATGTTTAAAAAAAAAAATTCTTAACTATATCTAAGAAAAAATTTTTGTATAACTATTGAAATATTTATAAAGATTTAAAATACCCAAGTCTTTATTTAGCCCTAGTTTATATGTATTTAATTTTAAAATCCATTATTTTATTCACTGTGTGATATTTTGTATATATATATATATATGTCAAAGCCAGCTATTTAATCAGAGGAATGAATTAGTTTTAAAATAAACAACTTCAAATTTACATAATATAGGTTTAACTTAATTAGCTACCATATTTCCATAATATTCACTCCTCTCTATTCTAATGTTGCGAGTATAGCTAATTCTAATTTTTATATTTGATCTCTCCCCCTCCCCATAATCTCTTTACACTATAATAATTTATAAATTTTCCCCTACTTTAATATCTTCCCAACTCTCTTTTTGTTAATCCCTTACGTCCTTTAAAAATCTGTATTTTTTAAAGTTATTTTTAGATCCCTTTTTATTCCTTTTTTAAATTTAAATTAAAATTTCATTTTTCATATAATCCCAAATTAAGGTTATTATTCCGGTTTTATTTTATAAAACCTCTTCCCTTTAAGACAAATACCTTCCACCCTCTCTGACCCCTGTCTTGTGCCTTTCGACTGACTGAAACATTGAACTGGATAAATTCTGTTTTAGATGTTTTTGACAGTTTTTTCTAGGTTTCACAGTCAAATTATACTTCCTGCCTCTCCTAAATGTATAAACACAAACTTCATTCCACACAGGGATTGATAAGGCAGATGACCAATATCTTCATCTGCCAAAATAGACTATTCCACATATGAGGTAATTTTGGATATTATTGTTTATTAATTATATTGCTCTGTAAAGGAACAGTCTTTCACACTTTAATGTCTGCATGACCATAACACTATAATATAGAGGAAAAAATTTCATAATGGATAATTTTTTCACATTCTAATGGATGCTCAGTACATTGTCAACCGTTTGCATTTAAAAGCATAATTAAAAATTATGGTAATGGATAGCAATGCACAGCTTTGTATAAATACTTGTACCCATATTGTTTTGTACTACTTGCACCCCTGAAGATGATCTTGGAAGAAGGTCGAAAGTACTTAGGAAATGGAAATAAAACAAATTTAAACAGATATAGCACATTTCTCTCATTCTTTGATATCAATACACAGAAGGTTATTCATGAGTATGAACAGATTTTGTTAAAAATTAGCAGACATAATGTCTGTAATTTATTCAATATATATATATATATCCGAGTACAGGGTTGGTATAGATGGAATAGAATTCCAATAAACAAAAACTATATTTTTTAAAAAGTGCTCACTACAAAGTAGAGCAAATAATATTTATTCAAAAATTATAACATAGGCCTGTTATAACACCGCTACAAAAATAACCATTTTGTTTCAACATTTCTGGTGTCTTATCAAGTGATGATGGTGAGTGTGAAATAAAGAGTTTTTTGAAAATTCAAAACCAAATCAAACCCCTTCAATAGGGGAAACATTGTTACATAACCTATTACAACCAATCAGAATACAAGTATATGATAATTCAAAAAAACATGACAGTATAATCTAAATACAAACCATTAGCGTATTAAAGTTAATGTTAGATTAAACTAGAAATCAATATGAAATAATTAAGTTCTAATTTCGCAGTAAAATTAAAAATTAAAAATCACAACTTTCAAATTTCAAATTCTAAATTTAACTGAGCATTAGGTTTAAAATATTACAAAATTATTCAAAAATATAAAAGGGGAAATAAAAAAAATATATATATATATATATATATATATATATATATATATATATATATATATAGCATAATGAGAAGCCACGTATACTTTCTTGATATGTATATAATATGGAGAAAACAACTGAAAAGTTGCAAATTAAAAAAAATTGAATGTTTTTTTTGTGAAAGTATTTATTTATATTTTTATATATATATATATTTGATATTTCAGATCTGCCCCGATCTTTCGTCAGAAATAAATTAAATGACTGTATTCAGAAGTTTGTTTTCAAGTAGCGTCCGTCTCAAGACGCGGACGTCACGTGATGTGGAATGCAACCTTTTTAAACAACATCTAAAATATTATCGTTAGATTTACATTAGAAATATTCAAACACAATTGCATTCCACATCATGTGACGTCTGTGTCGCACGACGGAAGCTACTTGAAAACAAACTTCTGAATACAGTTATTTAATTTATTTCTGACGAAAGATCGGGGCAGATTTGAAATATCAAATATATATATATATATATATATATAAAAATATAAATAAATACTTTCACAAAAAAAACATTCAATTTTTTTAAAATTTGCAACTTTTCAGTTGTTTTCTCCATATTATCCATATATGTATATATTATTAGTTATATATGGTAAATTTTATGCTGATGTAAGAAGTATCTATAAACGCTACAAACATTAGATACAAGAAAGTCATGATAACAAAAGTGGATAGGGAGAAGGATTATACAAATGACATGACAAACACATTCGCATCCTAATACATAAATACATAAATATAACTAAATATGTAAGCATGCAAATATATATATATATATATATATATATATATATATATTAAGAAAAATGTATGACAAAGTAGGAAAAAGTTTTCATTTGAAGCATTTCGTCCAATGAAGTCCTAAACAATGAAATAGATAGATAGATTTTCGCTTTTGAAGACCAGAAAGTTTAAAATTTAGACCTTTTGACCTTTCTAGCTGCTTAAAGATGTTTTGTAGCAAAAGAAATTTTCAGTCATGACAAACAAAAGTTAAAAAGAAAAGATAAACAAACATATTTGACTGCTAAGAATTTAATAGACTATATGAGAACAGCAACAACTCCATACCGGACAGAATAAAAAATATGTTGCTTCATCAATTCAAGGCCAAATATCTTGTTAATTGTAGTGTTAAAAAACAAAATCTTCACATTATAATGTTACTTTTCTTTTTCATACTACATTGTTCTTTTGTCTGAAATTAATTTTAGAATTATAAGGAAATGAGAAATATAAGTCAAGTTTCTTTAATTGCAGAGCAAGAAAAATGTCTCACACACACAAACACACACAGAATTAATGTAAAAAGGATATCCTTATAAAACTCTTATAAAATGCAGAAACTGTATCTTGTGGGTTAGAAATGGCTGTACAGAATATACTTTCTTCTTGGGAATTTGCCTTGCCTGTAGATATTGTTGACTGAAACAGTCAACGTGTAACAAAATTGTTTTTCAATCACACAGTTTTTTTCAAATCTTCACATTCAATCTCTAATTATTGTAAATTCTCATTTTTGCAAATTCTTTCATTGTTACACTTTGAACGAGTCAATCTCCAGTCATCTTTAGTTTGTCAGAACAGAGATGGAGACATAAACATGTCTTCTGATTTATCTTCAAGTTAAAGGTTTTTGAAAGAATCCACCAACTCAACAAAAAACAGAATATTATCAGATTAGAGACCAATTTGACCTTCCCACCCTCAAATGTAACTATATTTAATAGTGCATTTGGATTTATTTCAAAGCTACATTTTTATATATAAATATAATAACAATAGTAAACTTACCAGTTGATTTAATGATGTCTTTTAGATATAACTGTGTATAAACATTATGTCATGTTACAATATTGTTTTCATGTGGTATCTCTGTCCCATAATGATTGTTACTCTTGTATTTTTTGACAACATTTATTAAAGTTTATGTTTATATGTCTTTTTTACAACCGTGTGTTATTAGAAACCTGAAAGAAATAATCTTTTAAATAACATAAGGAATTATGCATTTCTCTGTTTTTTATGGCTTACCAACATTTTACAGGTCACTTAAAGCCAGAAAATATTTACTGATACAAGTCCTACTAATTAACCCATAGCTGGGGAAAAAAGAAAAGGTTGATTCATACCTTTCACAGGTGGGGGATTTGTGTGTAAATGAATATAATGAACCTGACTGGAATTGGAACTCTGTTTTCCGATTTCCAATTCCAAGTCATTATCCATTACACTACGCACACATCCAAGCTTACAACACCTGGTATGCCCAAGCGGTCACTCATCTAGGTACTGACCAGGCTTGACATTGTTTAACTTTGGTGATTGTAGGAGAACCGATGTTTCAATGTGATATAGCTGTAAACCCTGGGAATTGAGAAGAGTGCTTGGAGAATTTGACACTCACAGGGCATATTGAAGGCAAGAAAGATAGAGGAAAGCAGTGAATAGCTTAACAAGTGTTATATTAAGCATATAGCAGAACAAAGAGGAAACAAGGGCAGTTTATGAAATAAACAATTGTATTAATGTAAAATACAACGAATAATAAATCAGTGTAAATGTTTCTCATTGAAAGGAGATAAGTGGAGTTGTAAAAGTCGCTTGCAAAACCATATGTTAGGACAAGGAGGGTGAGTTGTGACTTACTGCAGCAATAGTTGCCAAGTTGTCTTTCAGAGATGGGAGGTCACATTCTGTGATTGTGAATCTGGGCTGTTATACTATTCAACAGCCAAACATGTCCCTTTGATGGGCTTTTACATCCTTTCTTAAGCTCAAATCTGCTCCAGTTTTTATTTTGTTTCTTTAGGCAGGAGTGGGTGCTATTGGGTGGAAATTCTGGATTGTATTGCTTATTTTTTTTTCTTTGAGTGTGTGAATAAAAATGGAAGGTATGTGTGAAGCCTATGCCCAATTGATGGAATTTTAGTTCAGTTTTGGGTGTTTAGAGAATTCACACCCAACCAGTGATGGAAATTAGTGTAGCATGAATCAGAATATGATCTGGTTTTAGTAAGAATGTAACACTAGCTTGTGTAAATGGTTGGCAGAACAAGGTTTAGAGATAGCGAAAAGACAAGCCTTATTAAGAGCTACAAAGGAGAGGAAGCTGTAGAGAGCCATGGCTTGAAGGAATGTGGTATATAGAAGGTTGACAGGGTAAAAATTTGGCTTTGTAAAAATATTCAACTTAGCAATGAAAAAAAAAGAAGAAATCAGATAAGATGCAAATACAAATTTTTTATAACTGAGAAATTTTTGATGTGACTTTTACAATAAATGTTTTTTTTTATTTTAGTCTAGTTTCTTTTTTTGATGACAGGTTTTATAGGATAAGAAATAGACTAGATATGGGAAGATTTCTGCTTCAACTCAAACTTTTACTCGGACTGTTACTCAGACTTTAATTTATATTTGGCATGCTGACATAGTATTAAACACAAGAATATATGCAGATATTTAACAGAAAAAGGCTTAGCTCTATTTTAAAGTATAAAATTTTTAATTGCTTAATAGATGTACTTAAAAACTGAAACTTTGTAGATTAATAATTTGATATAAATTTGATTAAATTTTATCTTTCTCCATAAATTATAAGTTAATTAAATTCTATTTTAAGTTAATATCCAATCATGGGACTATCATATCTTATTAATAATTTTCAATAAAAAGTCGTTTTTATTTTGTCTGAGACCGATTAATTAAAAAAATATGTTTTAATAATGTGTCTGCTATAATTTGAATCTAATTTGTTCATTTTATCAAATCTTGATTTATATATATTTTTAAGGTTTTTCTTCATAAGCACTAGAAAATCTTACAGCAAACTGTTCAAAGGTGAACAGAAATTTTCAAAATTACATTTGGCTGTGTTTATATATTTTACCACAGGTGAGAATTTACGAATGTTAGAAATGATAATAGAGATTTTGTGTCTTTGGAATATTCTAAAAATAAAAATTTATGCACAGCTCTATAGAGGCATAATGCTACAAATGCAAAAATTGCATTTTTATATACAAATGATATTTAAAACAACAGCAATAAAAATAAAGAAAAAAGCAATAAAAAGCTGTATGAAGTTGGTGAGGTTATGCATTGATATTTACTTGACATGTCAATATCACAGATAATAAAGAAAAAGATATCACATGATGTATAGTGGTACCTTTTTCTTTATTATCTGTGATATTGCCATTTGTTCTTCGGAAAGATAATGGACTAATGGAGTGGTTTCCTGTTCTTCAAAATTATACTGGTTGCTATCCAAGGCCATATACAGGTTGGTCCGAAAGTCCTGTCATCCCCTACCAAAAAGGTAATGAGAACAATAGAAGAACAAGTAATATAGTAATACAAAGCACATGTCATGGATTCAGTTTATTATTCACTTTCATTGATGCTGTTACACATCAAGAAGGTCTGTATGAATATGATCATTTTCATGTCAGCCATCTGAAATAGAAAATTATATTATGTAAGGGGTGACAAGACTTTCAGACCACCCTGTACTCTGCTATTACCCCTGGCTATGAAAAATAATATAAAGAAAGTTAAATAAAGAAAAATATTGTTTAAATCTTTCCAAGTTTTTTTTTTAGGTTAGCAGGATTGAAGTGTGTACAGAAAAAAATGATTTGCGACCAAAAATTGTTGAAATCAATAATAGATAATAGGAAATTTTAAAATCTATAGCAATCCAAGAACTGCTTCTACAAGGTTCAACTAATTGATTCATGCAAATTAGTGTAAGTCACTACTAGAATATATTTGATTCCAGCAAGTTTCTAAGAGCTGACAAGAGACAACTTTCTAGATCAGTATTTCTCAGCCTTTTTACCCTTGTGCAACCCTTGAAATAGTTTTCATGTCTCAGGTAACCACTGCATGAAAATGATTATATACCATTATTAACATCTATCTCTTTTATATTTTTATTGTAGTTCATATGGTAAACATACCTTGCCTATGATTATTATAGTTTTAAATAATATAAGAGGTTGAAGCCTTTATTACAATAACCAAAGATTTCCCAATAATATGTTTTATGTGTAGAGTAAAATTAAACAAAAATTTCTCAAAGATGCATCAGCCTATTTATCGCTTTTTCTTGTGAAATCCCTAGTGCAGTGGTTCCCAACCTTTTTTACATCGCGGCACACCTATCACAAAAAATAAATATTTTCCACTCATAAAGCCTTTTTGCAATAAAATAATAAACAACAAAGAATATTATATAAGAAGAATTTTTATTCCCATAAATCAACATATCCTGTATTCAATATCGGGTATAAAATAATAATGGTGAATGTCAGTTGGCGCAGTTGTGCATAAAATTAGATTAGCCTGAAATTGAAAAGATTCAAAATGGTTAGGAAAAGGTAAAAAAATGTTTGGGAGTTAGGAGCATTACGTAAAACCTCACATAGTACAGTTCTGTGTTACAACTTTTTGTCTTACAACCTGTGTATTTAGGAATCGTTTTGGTATCGAAATCGGGTCTGAATTATTCAGCTCCGATGCCGATTCCCGATACTTTGAAAAACTCCTGATATTCCGATTAATCGTCCCATGACTAATATAAACCATAATAACGCTTACCAATTAGTATGCGCAAAACGTTTAGATTCCAGAAATTCGGCGATTTTGAATTGAGCAGTGTCATCATGATTAAGAAATTGAATGTCTTTATTAAACAAAATGAAATTAAATGGCTTCTAGGTATTATCTCTTCGCGGCACACCAGTAATCATTCCGCGGCACATTAGTGTGCCGCGGAACAGTGGTTGGGAACCACTGCCCTAGTGACTTCTTACAGAACACCAGGGTTCTTGGTAACATTGGTTGAGAAACACTGTTCTAGATATATTTTTCCTTAAGAAATTAGGTTTTTAATCTGTTTTACATATTGTACATTTGACAAGAGCGAAATAATGGTTTCAATCAAACACTGTGTTAACATGAAGAATATGATAAAGTTGTCCAGTTGTTGGGAGTAAAGTATCTTAGTGCCTTTCCATGTTATTCTTAATTAAAGCAAAGTATCTAATGAACCTGTCCTTTGCCTATAAGGAAGGCACATTTCATAACCCTGTAAAAACAATAGACATTTTATAGGAATTCATTCTTAGCAATAATTGTTTATTGAATAAAAAAAAAATGGAAAAGCATTATTGGCCGTACAGTCAGTAGTATAGAGATGATTCAATCTATTGAAAATGGAGTTTAATCCTCACTGAGGGCTAAAACAATGTGGCCTTGTGCCAAAATTTGCTCAGTACAACAAATGAAAGTGAATTTCTATTTCAGGGCATGCAGCAAAAATGGCACATTGTAGCGAAATCTCTATCAGCTTTCAATCTTTTTTTCTGAATAAAAATAACAAATATGAATAAAAAATAAACCTTGCAAAAGATAATCGCTTAGAAGGAAAGTTGAAAAAATGTATAGAATTGTTAATTTAGAAAAATCCTTATTGACATTCACAGTCTTTGCACGTATGTGTTCGTTTGTTGTCGTCTAACCCTGCAAAAACATCAAAACAAAGATCTTTCACATTTTTCTTCTTTTAGAACAGTAATGTTTGGAAAGTGAAAGGCTTTGAAGCAAGGAGAAAAATTTGAAAATACTCTTACAGATTCAATAAATTCTAGGAAATTATTGTTTGGAGCAAAGTGGCCATGTTCCAACACAAATAAAACTGAATTTCTCTTAACCCTGATAAAATGAACCTTTTTCTCATTTGCAGTAAATGGGTGAATGAATTATTTATATTTTTCTGCTATGTTCACTCGGGATGTGTGCGATCGTGGCTCTCCACAAGTTCCTCTACTTTGTAGCTCTTAGGATTGTTTTTCACTATCTTTCCCTCTACCTGTCCTGTCATCTACTTATGCAAGCTTGTTAAGTAAGTTACTTGCTGTTTCATCTGTTCCTTTTGCCATCAATATGTCCTGTGGGTATCAGATTCTCCAAAACCACTTTCCTCATTATGTGTCCTAGAAATTTCAACTGTTGCTTTCTGATTGTAAGTATAACAAACTTTTTTTCTCACTTTATTTATATTATATTATATAAATTATTATATATGTAATACATATACACACACGCACACCATACACACACACACACACATATATGAAGAAATATAGTTTTACGGTTTGCTATATTTATGGAATAATGTGCTCAATATCAGAGATAGAGCATATCTAAATATAAAAGTGAACATTGAAGTCAACATTCTGAGGCCTCTGAGTGTTGACTTCGATGTTCACTTTTATATATATATAATAATATATTCATTGTCTGTTATATTTAACAATATATATATATATATAATATATATATATATATATATATATATATATTAGGGCAGCAGATCATTATTCAAACATATATTGTTAAATATAACAGATAATGAATATTATGCTCAATCATGAGCCGTTCTAAGCTTCGTACAGTGGCTTTAGTTTCAGGAGAAAATAAAAACAAAAACTGTCCCACATTTGGATATTTTTTATCATGTTCTTCCTCAATCTAAGCCTTCGGCTCACATGAGTCATCATCAGAGTGGTTATATGGACAGATTTTGTCTTTATTTTCTCCCGAAACTAAAACCACTATACGAAGCTTAGAATGGCTCATGATCAAACATAATAGGTATTCATTGTCTGTTATATTTAACAATATATGTTTGAATACATACATACATATATATATATATATATATATATATATATATATATATATATATATATATATATATATATATATGTGCGTGTGTGTGTGTGTGTATAGATACTAATATGAGGTCCATAAGTGGAAAGGATAATCCAAGTAGTTCTTTTTAATATAAGATATTAAAAAGATAGATCCATAGAGAGCTTAATGTTTAGAATACAGAACAATATGATATACATCAAGGAAAAACTTAACATATCATGAAAAACGGTAATAAATCATGATTTATCTCGATCAGTAAGTCTCATCAGACCAAAGATATAAATGGTATAAATTTAAATTTATCCAGACAAAATTGTTTTAAAAAAGAAAGAAAGTATAATCACAGGAAAAGGTAACAGGAAGTCAACGCATTGACCTAGAAAATCTATTTTCAGGGAGTTGGAAGCCATCAGCCATTTATTCAATTTGATATAACTGATTTCTACTCCTCTATTTCTAAAGAATTATTATTAAAAAGTATGAATTTTGCTAAAAACTATGTAGAAATTAAGGATTATGAATTTCAGGTTATATTAGCTTCTAGAAAGTCTTTATTGATTAATAATAAGTCCGCTTAGATTAAAAGTCACTATGATAATTTCAATGTGCCTATGGGTGCCTATGACTCTGCTTAGTTTGCAGATTTAGTGGGTATCTATATTTTAAATACCCTTAGTAGGATCATTGATTCCAAATAAGTCAGTATATGGACTTATTGTTATTCCTAATAGTAATGGTCCACTATCTTCTTGTATACAAAAGAAAATCATCACGGCTTTCAATTTCTTCCAACTTTAAAATAATTAATTTGTTAGATATAACTTTAAACCTTTCTATTAACACTTTTAAGCCTTATCACAAAGATAATGATACTCCAATCTATATTAATGTTAACTCCAACCAACCCCATCAAATTATTAGACAAATTCCTACTACTGTAAATACTAAAATCAATAAATTATCTTCTAATAAAAATTTTTTTGATGAACATAAAATACCTTATAATGATGCCTTCAAAAAATAACTTTAAACAAAAATTATTTTACCTGGAAACTTCAAAAGATATTAAAATAAATAGAACTAGACATAGAAAAAGAAAAGTCATATGGTTTAACCCTCGTTTCTGCCAACTATTCAATATAAATATTGGTCAATACTTTCTGATTGGCAAACATTTTAACAAAAATAACCCACTTGGTAAAATTTTCAATAGAAAAACCTTAAAAATTAGTTATTCCTGCACAAATAACATCTATAATAATATTAATTCATACAATAATAAAATATTAATTAAATTTTCTAACAATAACCGACCAGATAGCAAACCCTCTTTAATTGTAGAATCGAAAACAACTGCCTGGTTGGAGGTATATGCAAATCTAAAAATGTTACATACCAAGCAACCATTTTCTCTAAAGAAAATGTAAAAATTAAAAAAGTATACATAGGAATTTTCACAGGAATCTGGAAGCAGAGACTATATAATCACAAACATTCTTTCTCTGACTCATCTGAAACACTAGACATCTCTTTCTAAATACTTCTGGGAATTAAAGAATAGAAATTTCACCCCACAGATTGAATGGAAGATTATAGGTAAATCTCAAATGCCCAACAGCTTCAGAAATAGACGTAACTCGTACCTAGAAGAAAAAATTAGAATAATTTAAAAATACTAGGCAGCTATTAAATCAAGGAAATGAGATTATATTTAAATGCCGCCATAAAAACAAATTTAAATGAGCTTATAAGCAGAATTTTTATTCTACCTTGTTTATTTGCAGTCATTATATGTTTATATTAAGAGTAATATAACTGATTTTTTTACATACATATAATTTTATATATATATGTATATATATGTATATATATATATATATATATATGAAAATTTCTCAAAGTTAACTTTTAGAGAAGACAATCTTTATAAATAAATGACAATAGGAAAACAGTAATGATAATATTCTCCACATGTGACATTAAGTGATGTTATTTTCAGTTAACAATATGAAAAAAGCATCCCCTACATTCCAGTTGCTAAGAACACTCTGTTTTTTTGTTTTTATTAATTTTCTTTGTTTAATTAAATTCATTTCGTTTTTTGCTTTGAAAAAGTCCACATCGGACAAAACGCATCAGCAATTACTGTTTTCCTATTGTCATTTATTTATTTATATATATATATATGTATGTTTTATATATGCATATGTATTTTTATGTGTATGTATGTATGTATGTATGTATGTATGTATGTGTATATATATATATATATATATATATATATCTGTATGCGTGTGTACGAATATGTGTTCATGTGTGTATGTATATGTATATATATGGGGAATATGTGGGCATATGTATGTATATGTACATGCCTTACACATGTGTGTATACTTTATGTGCTTTATATATATATATATATATATATATATATATATATATATATATATATATATATCTGTGTGTTTGTGTGTGTGTTTACTTTGTTTACTTATATATAGTATAACAAATAAATAACAACAAGTATAATAAATCGATCTAAATACATCCAAATATATAAATAAACTAACAACCGATTACGATAAACTAGCCGTTTAGAAAAAACAAATAAAGATAACCAACCTAAATAGATAAAATAAAAAACTGTTCCCACCAAAATAATAGTCAGAACAAACCACATCATCACACCCCAAAATTCAACAAATAGATTTAATCAATGACAAATAAACAAATATATAAGATAAAAAATAAAAATGAAAATAAATAAAAACAATTTGACCCAAATAAATAAGCGAACAAGCGACTTCCGGTAAATGACGGCCATTATAGACTACCAACAATAAGCTATATAAACAAATTTTTACTACGTTAACCAAAAACACCAATCAAAATAAAAAATAAATATATAAGATAAAAAATAAAAATAAAAAAAACAAACAAAAAAACAAGCAAAATAATTTGACATAAATAAATAAACAAATAAGCGACTTCCGGTAAAAGTAACCGCCAAAATAGACTACCCATAATGCACCACTGACCCTTATATAAATAGCCGAGAAAAATAACAGCACTAGTCGCCTGACGATTGCACTAGCATGAAACAGACTGTTGCCTCTAAGTGCTGACTTCCATGTCCACTTTTATATTTACACACGCTCTATCTCTGATATTGAGCACTTTACCCCATAAATATAGCACACTAAGACTATATTTCTTTATATATATATATATATATATATATATATATATATATATTTTAAGACATTTTTATGTTTATACATTCTTTTTATAGATACAAATATTTAAGTAAACACTCTGTTTATAATAAACAATATTAAACAACATTTACCGGCCTGAATATCTGAGAAATTTTCATAGAAGATATTCATCCTCTGACAGGAATCGAACCTGTATCCTATACGGAACTGTCATATAGCCTGACATGCTTTTAACTGATTGGGCCACAGAGGAGCATTCGGTTAGCATGCTCGATTTTACTGCTTTTAAACTACAATCTTCCATGATTCTCTCACGTACATTCATATCTGCTCAAAGCTTATCCAAATGTAAACAAATGACGTCACACATTATGAAATGGACAAAGTCCGACAATTATTTTAAGACATTATTATGTTCATACATTCTTTTTTTATAGATAGAAATATTTAAGCAAATGCTCTGTTTATAATAAACAGTATTATACATTTCCTGTCGGAGGATGAATATTTTCTATGAAAATTTTTCAGACATTTAGCCTGGTAAATGTTGTTTAATACTGTTTATCATAAACACAGAGCATTTACTTAAATATTTGTGTCTATAAAAAGAATGTATAAACATAAAAATGTCTGAAAATAATTGTCGGACTTTGTCCATTTCATAATATATATATATATATATATATATATATATAGAGAGAGAGAGAGATAGATAATATTAGTGGTAAATACATATATACATATATATATATATATATATATATATTTACAAGTATTAAATATAAAAATGTCTTTATATACATATATATATATATATATATATATATATATTTACAAGTATTAAACATACAAATGTCTTTATATACACATGTATATATATATATATATATATATTTACAAGTATTAAACATACAAATGTCTTTATATACACATGTATATATATATATATATATTTACAAGTATTAAACATACAAATGTCTTTATATACACATGTATATATATATATATATATTTACAAGTATTAAACATACAAATGTCTTTATATACACATGTATATATATATATATATTTACAAGTATTAAACATACAAATGTCTTTATATACACACACACACACATATATATATATATATATATATATATATTTACAAGTATTAAACATAAAAATGTCTTTATATACACATATATATTTACAAGTATTAAACATAAAAATGTCTTTATATACATATATATATTTACAAGTATTAAACATAAACATGTCTTTATATACATATATATATATATATATATATATATATATATATATTTACAAGTATTAAACATAAACATGTCTTTATATACATATATATATATATATATATTTACAAGTATTAAACAAACATGTCTTTATATACATATATATATATATATATATATATTTACAAGTATTAAACATAAACATGTCTTTATATACATATATATATATATATATATATATATATATATTACAAGTATTAAACATAAAAATGTCTTTATATACATATATATATATATATATATATATATATATATATTTACAAGTATTAAACATAAAAATGTCTTTATATACATATATATATATATATATATATATATATATATATATATATATATATATATATATATATATATACAGGTCATAATCCATTGGTATATAATCCAAGCGAATCCTAATAATATAGAATATTAAAACTTATCCAGAAAAGATTCTCAATATACATATTATAACAGAGCATATAACTTATATAGAATAGAAATCTAAATATATATATGTATACGTATATATATATATATATATATATATATATATATATATATATATATATATATATGTGATATTTTATTTTATATCATATATTCAATCATTTTATTTATTTTCAATCAGTCAATTTATTGTCCATGATTTTCTCTTTTTTTTTTGTATATATATATGTTTATATGTGTGTGTGTACATTTATGTATATCTGTGGTTATATATGTGTATGTGTGCATATATATATGTGTATGTGTATATAGGGTTTTTGTGCCATTTGTGATATAAAATGGGATGACAGAGTCAAGAATAGTACAACACTGAAGAAATGTAACAACACCACAAGCATTGAAACCATTCTAGCAAAGATACAACTTAGGTGAGCTGGTCATGTTGTGAGAATGGATGAGCATAGGCTTCCAAAAAAGGTGTTGTATGGACAACTACCAAACTCCAAGCGTTCAGTTGAACGTCCACACTTAGGCTACAAAAACAAATTGAAAGACAACTTGAAACGTCTCAACTTTGATCTGAAAACCTGGGAAGCCCAAGCATCAAACCGAAAGAAGTAGCGTAAGACATGTTTCATTAAGTTAAAGGGTTTTGAAGACAGTAGACTGAAGCACCGTGATCAGCTTCATCAAGCTCTGAAGCAGAGATGCCATCAAAAACATGCTTTAACAAATTCCATCTGTCAGTGTGGCTTCTTTTGCCCACAGCAAGGCTGGGCTAGTATCACACTTAAGAAAGCACAAATGAAATATGTTTTTCCTTTACCTTATTTTCTCCATATTACCCCTGCTAGCATGTATAAGTAAATATAAAACAAAAGGCACCATCCAATGCTGACCCTCATTTAACGTTCATGATAGGAGAGTCCACCATGTGTATATATATATATATATATATATATATCTTTATGCTAATATATTTCTCACCACACATATCAATGGCTGATGACTTCCAACACACTGAAAATAGATTTTCTAGCTCAGATGCCTCAACTCCCTGTTAGTTTTTTTTTTTTGCTATTATTCTTTCTTTCTTTCTTTTTTGAAAAAAATTTTTGTCTGGATAAATTTAAATTTATACCATTTATATCTTTGATCTAGTTAAATAAATCATGATTTATTACCATATTTTCATGATGTGCTAAGCTTTTCCTTGATGTATATATATATATATATATATATATATATAGTAAGGTAATGAAGGGTTTGGTAATCTGTGTGGATAATTTCAAAGAGGATGTGATCCAGAGAGCTCAATGTAAAACCAGAGCAAATATTAATTAAATAATTAAAAAATAGATACCCTTACGTTCCCAGGACTATAATTTATTTTCCCATGGGGAAATAAATTATAGTCATGGAAACTTAAGGTTGTCTATTTCTTAATTATTGAATTTATATATATATAGGTTTGACTAGGTTTGCTCTACGTTTGTATCGAGCTCTTTAGTTAGTTGTTTACTCGTATCGGAGTTTTTTCTTTGGGACTTGAACCTGTATCTGTGCGATTATTTTCGACACACTTTCATGTTCCTGGCTCTTTCTTTTTTAAAACCTTTTTTTCCCCTTCGTGATTGATTTGGCTATTGTTAAATCAAGAATTCAAAGGTTTTTCGACACGAGTATAGTTACCTATATATATATATATATATATATATATATATGTGTGGCTGCAAAAACATTAAGCTGAATATTATTTGGCATAATTAAAAATGGATGGTAAAAAAAAAATTAATGAAAGAGGAAAACTAACTGGTTTTGCTCCTGCTCTTCAAAGTTTTTTTTAATTGGGAGATCCTTAAAAGATTAAAATACAATAAATATATATAATTAGCTAATTATATATATATATATATATATTGTATTTCACATGTGAAACTAATCATGGCACATCCACATGTCTCTCAGTCTCAATTTAACTTTTGAAAATCATAGAACTGCGAAACCAGTAAAGTTACTCTAAACAAATGTTATTAGAGACTCCAGATGCATTTTCAACTTCTTTTTCCTATACATTTTTATCTGTGAGGGATATATAAAAAAAAACTTGTATTTTATATATATATATATATATATATATATATATATATATATATATATATATATATATATATATATATATATTCAGTTGTATGGATATGAGTTTGTGACCCTGGGTTTCATGCTCTTGCGATCATCAGACGAATTGGTTTATCTTTTAAAATTCGATCTATTTATGCTTGTCTGACTATGTTTCGTGGTGGGAGGAGGAATTTCCCTGTGTGTCTGTTCGGGATAACACGCTCACACACATAGACACACACATACAGGTGTACGCATTTTAGTTCACACAAACCCACTCATATAAACAATTCGAGGCCAGGCGCAGATACACATCCATGCACTCAGTCATACATATATATGTAATTTTAATTCTATTTCAGTGTCGGGACCATGGCTTTTTATGTGTGGTGATGTTCATTTCAACAAGGAGTGGATAGGAGTGTTCTTGATGCTTCTCAGATCTATCACCCGAGTCGACAAACTTACACTTCCTCTCACACACATACACACATGTAGACGCACACTTATATCCATACAACTGAATGTGTTAGCTCCATCACTGATATTGAGCACTTTTCACTAACTACTGCACATACAAAATAATATATATATATATATATGTATATATATGTATGATAAAAATATAGTTTTAATGTATGCTATATTTATCAGTAAAGGTACTCAATATCACAGAGCATATGGAAGTGGACACTAGGGTCAACATCATGTGGAAACGGTTTGTTTCATGCTTGAACACAATCTTCATGGACTGAAGATTTCATTCAAGCATGAAACAAACAGTTGCCACTCATTGTTTACTTTTATATTTTATATATTTATTGTTTAAAAGTTACAATATTTACATTGGAAGAGTATTCAATGTAATGATAGAGATAATATTTATAGATATAGACAGTGGGAACATAAGATTCAACATTGAATTATATCTGTCAGTTTCATTAAGAACATCTATCTCTAAAAAATATTTGAAGATATTTAGATTTTATTTCCTAATAAAAAGAAGATATTTAGATGCACTCCTAATAAAAAGAAGATATTTAGATGCACTCCTAATAAAAAGAAGATATTTAGATGCACTCCTAATAAAAAGAAGATATTTAGATGCACTCTTAATAAAAAGAAGATATTTAGATGCACTCCTAATAAAAAGAAGATATTTAGATGCACTCCTAATAAAAAGAAGATATTTAGATGCACTCCTAATAAAAAGAAGATATTTAGATGCACTCCTAATAAAAAGAAGATATTTAGATGCACTCCTAATAAAAAGAAGATATTTAGATGCACTCCTAATAAAAAGAAGATATTTAGATGCACTCCTAATAAAAAGAAGATATTTAGATGCACTCCTAATAAAAAGAAGATATTTAGATGCACTCTTAATAAAAAGAAGATATTTAGATGCACTCCTAATAAAAAGCACTTTTTTCAGTTTTTTAAAGTGTTCCAAAATTAAAGAAAAAACATTGATTTTTGCCATGAACTTCAAATTGGTACTAATTTTGAGGTGTTTGTTTGACCAAAAATGACAAATCTTTCAAAAAGTATTTGAAAAGTTGGAGGGGATATAAAAATAGGTAAATCATTTAGGATTTAATCCTAAACCAATCATTAATCATCTTGTAGATCAGGGGAGATAATTTTTTAATTTTCTAAATGATGCAATCATAAGTCCTGTAAACTTCTGGTAGGTCATTATTGAGATTATATATATATATATATATATATATATATAATATAGAGAAAGAGAGAGAGAGGTTGTTGATATATTTATATATATATATGTGACAGTTTTTGTGTAGTAATGTAAAATGTTTTTATTGTAATATATTATAATAAAAATATAATAATATTTTGCTCTACTTTGTATTGAGCACTTGTATTGAGCATATATATATATATATATATAGAGAGAGAGAGAGAGAGATAGAAAGATAGATAGATAATGGTATGGATTCTAGAATTCTAATACTAAAACCAAGAGATTGTTGGTTGGCAATAATAGTTTAAACAACTTTCTGCAAAAGTAACTTTTTTTTACTCTGATATTAAGAATAACTATGATTTTAAAAACCTGAAGTTGATTGGTGATTGAAAAGTTTAAACCAATAAAATCAATGTTTTTTATGCGATTGTTTTTTGTCTTTTTTCTAAAACTGTATGATTTCATCCTATGTATTACTGTGAAAACAACAAAAGTGCTTCCAGCAAAACCTATATCAATAACCCAGAACACACCAGCAATACCTCACAATATCATCAGACTTTGTTGATTTTTTCTTTTGTTACAGTAAACCAGATAAAGAGGCAGTTTCTACAGAGTCTTGGAGCCTTTTTATATATCTCTTCTTTTCGGATGTAGAAATTCCAAGTTTAGCCAACCATGCCAAAGTGAAGTCGGCAATGGCATTTGACATTCCACTTCAACTGGAATTATATTGGTTCTTCGGCAATTCCTTATCTTATGAGTTCTTCCTCTGTGAAACGATGGGCACGGATCATTTAAGCATCCCACACTACATCCAAAATGAATCAACTAATAGAAGAAAGTGATCGCTTTTCCTCCCGCAGCCAATGTACAGATGATGAAGAGAGCTTTTCGGAAATTTTATTTTCTTTCAGAATATAAAACCTGCTGCAATAGTATTTTCATTATTTCCCGAATTAATAACAAAAAAGAAAGAAAAAAAATGCAAATCAGGTTCAATTACAAAGAAAAAATATTTATTTCTAACCAGCTAAATAAGGGTTCTTGCAAAAATTTGTCCCTTTTTGCTGAGAATAAGATAACCTATTCTCTGAGTAACACAATGTAAAAAAGCATAGCAGAAAACAAACTTAAAAATTACAATGCACCAAAAAAACAAAAAAAGAATTGCGCCCACCTGCTGTGTCAATGATAACAATAAAAAAGTAGGTAGAGCCTTAGCTCTACAGTACACTTTCAGTCCTTTCAAGGTTCAAAAGATTTTATCTTTTTTCTTTTCTCTCTTGTGTAGACAAAGTTCTCTTCTTGGTGACCAAACTCCCTTTTTTTTTTCCACTTATTTTCCTCCCATCCGCCTGGATATTGCCTTTCTTTTACGGCCATAGAAGGTGAAAATTTACTTAAACATGCAGTAAAACACTTTTAGAAAATGCACGTGTTTGCTCCTTTTTCTTCTTTCGCTCCAAACTCCACTTATGGACTTCTTTTCAAACTTTCTTTCCTGGGGTTTCTTCGAGAGGACTTCTCAAAACTTTCTCTGAAGGGGAAACTTGCCTTCAGCAACTTGTCACCCATGAATCCTTTACTTATGGGCAAACGCTGCCTGCCTTTTCAGCAGGGAGAGAGAAACAAATCTTCTGTTTCTAAGCGGTCTCATTTCCAACTGCTGCTAACGTCCAGTCCTAGTTCTCCCTTTCTCTTCAAAGGGAGCGGTTCACCTTTGAACCGTCCAATCACAGCCCATTAAAAAAATATCACACAGTGTCTTTTGTTCTCCCTTGACCTAAAATTTTCAAAAGCTATGTTGACACCATAGGTATTTATAGTTTGTATAATAATGATCTTTAACAAAAAAATCAGCATCCTCTACCAAGTATTCCAAGAAATAAGACTCAAGATAAACCTTTTCAAAATAGAAACTGTGATCTGGAATTGGAATGAAAGCAATGATGTCATCTACCCTGGATCCATGATAAAAATTCAGTATGGAATTAATAAATACCAAACACTTCAAATACTTTGATGTATGGATCGGTTATAAGAAATTTTAGTATAGGTGATAAGGAAACTAAACATAGAACCGGCTGCGTTAGAGGTAGTTTTTCCTAAATTGCTACAAAGCCAAAATCATTAACATGAAAACTCAAGTCATGTTCTTAAATAGCCTTTTCAAATTGAGACTTTCCTATGGATGCCGCACATAGTACAAAACCCATACAGAAATATCTAAACTGTCAGTGGTATATAAGTGCTTTCTAAGACCAATTGTTAAAAATGGCTTTGAGCTTGTGCATCTTGGCAAAGACCATCTTTTATCGAACTTTGTACTACAGAATGACAAATATATCCCTGTACCAAATAACCAAAACCACATCACCTGGGGAATTTCAATAGCAGCCACAGCCAAAATGGATATCACATGTACCTCAACGAGAAAATAATGATATAACCAAGATGTTGATGTTCCACAGTACTTTAAATAAAAGGTGAGGAAGGATACCCCCACCCCCATCAAAACTGAAAAGAGTGATAACAGTCACTGGATTTGAGAAACATATTTGCTTGAAAAATTATTTTAAGAGAAAGATTTTATAAATTTTAATGGTCAATAAATGTTGAAAGTTTCCTTATAAGGAAACGGCTAATATTCCCATTACCATTGGAAATTTTTATATTTTTCAACTTATGCTCAGAAGCCCAGTTTATAATTACAATTAAAAGGATCATTAACTCATTTATTAAGCATTTAATCCATTTATTAATCTCTATATTAATCCATTTATTAATCGCTATGTTAATCCATTTATTAATCCCTATATTAATCGCTATGTTAATCCATTTATTAATCCCTATATTAATCCATTTATTATTCTCTATGTTTATCCATTTATTAATCCATTAATTTAACAATGTAACCAATTTTGAATGAACTGAGTAGATGATGCAGTCAGGATGTTGAGTAGTCAATGTTATATCAGATAGAAAGTTGAAACAATGTGTTGTTGCGACTAGTGATAAAATTTGTATTGGACAAGGCTGCTGTTGGTCACTCATTTACAGCATGGAGAGTTATTACTTGTTACGGCTGAGCTGGAAAACTTAGTTGAATGGCAAGCGACTAAGTCTTCCTAGAACCGAAGACTAGACAATCTGCTACCTACTATATCTTATTTCTGAGTGAGCAAAAAAGAGAAAGGATTTATGTCCTTTCTTTTATAGTCCTAAATAGGGTCACTTAGTAATCTCCACAGTGTAAATCCACTGCAAGTACTCAGTCTGTATAATGACTTACCTCCCATTATATTTCCTTCTGTCACAAAATTTAGTCTTACTGTTTTAGTCATGGAAATTTGTATTGGAAGCTTTCAGCCAACCAGCACATATGGTTATTTTTGCACAAATAACTGTTAAGAGAATAGTCACAACCGGGGAGGGTAGGAATCAATGCTACCACTCTTTCCACATGCAAGGCATTGATCAGATCTCATTCCTTCAGCAACAATGAGTATTGTAACCAAACATCCCTCTCTAAATATTTTTGGCATTTAAAAGAAACAAATAAAACCTCTACAATAAAATGAAAGTTATTAAAAAATGAGAACTTGTAGGTCATTAAATCACCCATCTCCTCTATGCCTACATGAAAAGTTATATATTATTAAGTTACTTAAAAATAAAGCTTTATTAAACCAACAGAATGAATTAACTGTTTTTTGTAGGCATTGTATTAGCTTTACATTAAAACATAATTAATAGGATTTTTTATCAGAAAAAATCTATACTTTAAAATTATATATCTATTATTTGATTACATATAATGGTACATAAAATGTGTAATTTAATCCTTAATTATTAATTTTAACATTGCCATGTCTAATGTACCATTGAATATAATAAGTACTGCATTTTAGATCATTATAATTAAATATATAAAAAATATATATATAAAATAATTTAATCATACTAGAGGCCCCTTTAAGACAGTCCTAAAGTATAAAAAATAAATAAATAAATTAAAAAATAAAACATGCCAAAATTAACCCATTGTTTGATACATACACCTCTCTATTTCAGTGTATCTTATGTATATGTTCTTAAAAGGAAGCGAAGATGACATGTCTAATACATGACAGACAATGCTAGACAAGCATGAATTACATACCCACACCTAACCTCAAACATACTTATTTCAATTTTCAACTTTAGCTTTGATCTGTATTGAGATTCATCAAATAAGAAAACCTCCAAAATAAAATTTTTAAATCTCATTCCCCTCCCACTTAATCTCTTCAATATAATACTACTTCGCTTGCAAAAGCAAATCATTTTCTTATGAAGTTAATCAAAATTGCTTGAAAATGGAACAATAAATTTTAACTTTCACTTCTAAAACATAGAAATTTCTGTGTTGCGATGATAAAATATTTTAAAATAATAATAATAATAATAATATATAGCAATAGGGCCTTAGTCCTCTTTGTATTCATCCTGAGTTATCACACACTTATCCCAGGATCACCATCAACTGCTTTGACATATCCTTTTTAATCCTTCATCTTGTCCATCGTCTGATATCACTTCCCTTTCAATGGCAACATTGTATATTAGAGAAAACAGAGGGTATAAGGGCACAAATCTGGACTGTAGCCATACCTCAGTGATGCAATGTTTTATTCAAAAATCCATTCAAGATATCATTTTGAATCCATCAGTCACAAAATACACAAATTCACTCAATGATGTTTCATTATGAACTGCATAACCTACAAGAGAGTGTCTGTTTATAGTGTAATATGTTCAAAATAAAATAATGTTCAAAATATATAAACTAAACCCACCTGTAGCTGCAGAGCAAAGCATGAATGTCTCTTAAATGGCAATATAATATCCCTAGCCACAAAAAATTGGTAGATAATGAAAAAATATACATAGGAATAAGTGAAGGACACTGAAAGCAGAGAAACTATACACACAAAACAACTTTATAAATAATAAATACATAAAATGCACAACCATTTGTAAACATATATAAGAAATCAAAAACAAAAAACAAAATAAACCAAAAATATCATGGAAAATAAAGAAAACAGCATCAGCCTACAACAATAAATCCAAAAACAGTAAACTTTGTCTGGAGGAGAAAATAGCTATAATCACCTTTCCAGACTAACACAAATTATTAAATAGATGATCAGAACTTATCTCAAAATGCATGTTACTTAAAACTCAAAAACTACAAATGAATACCTTGTTAAACATCACCAAGAATAATGCAAAAATATGCACTACATACAATGCAGATAATGTAACCTACATTAGACAAAGCCAATATTTTATTTATACTAAACAGATAGATAATCCTCAAAAAAAAAATTTAAAATAAACAAACATCTAAATAAACAAATTAACAAACTCCAGATACACACATAAACACAAGTAAATGTAATAATAATAATCGACAACAAATAATGAATAAATATAAAATAACCTAAGTATCAATAATAAATAAGAAGTTAAAAGTTATCAACATTATACAATAACTACAAATAACTGCATTTGGATCCACAATGATTTCTACTCAATAACCTTTAGAATGAAATATAACTGCTACCGCCTACCGAATAACCATTAGGATAATAAAATAAACCAGAATTACATGACTTGCTATGCATAATGCCTCACTAACCAACATATATAAATACTTGAACCACCACACAACACATGACCTGGAGATTATATTCAAGCACAAAACAGATTGTCGCTACTCAGTGTTCACCTGAGTGTCTGCTTTTAGATTTACATCCCTGATATTGAGCACTTTTACCCATAAATAAACCATTGATGAAATATCTGAAGGAATTGGTTTGTCGTACAGATTATATGCATGCCAATGTTAACAGAAGGTTTGAAAATTAGATGCATTTCTGTTAAATGTATACCTATTTATTCACAGACGATGAAAACAGTCGTTTGAATTTTTGTTTTTCTTCATAATGTTCACCATATACAAGGCCCAAGAGCCACTCAAGGTAGAAGGTAACTGAATGTAATTGTAGCTGAGTGGTAAGATTAAAAGGGACAGTTTATGGGGATATGTGGAAAAGATAATAATTAATCCTACACTTGAAGGGTTTAAGATTGTAGTGGTTGGGAAAGCATCTCTTTGGGAGTCTGTTCCATAAAGCAACAGTTTTTGGAAAGAAGTTATCAGAATGGAACTTACTAAAGGAATACAAAGAGAATGAGTGTAGTTTGCCTCAATGTATGGAGCATAGTGGATTTTCGCTGGGAGGGTTAAAGTTGGGGGAATTAAGGAAAGATTAAGGTGGAAGACAATTCATCACCCACAAGGCCGTGCAGATGATTTTGGACTCAAGTGTGGAAAGTGAAGACTGGGCAGCCCTAGCCCAGATATGGCAGCAGTACGCCATTTAAAAAAAAGATTTCCGGGTATGGGGATATTTTTTTTTCAGTAACTGACCTTTATTCACCCACACAATCCCTAATTTTTAATGTCTTCTTTCTTTTGCACACATATTTGTGCATTTTCTCTCCATTTTTACTCAGTTATATAAAAGCAAAAATTATAAAATATCACCTTGCTGAAAGTCGTCCATTTCCTTACACTCGTTATTTACTAAAAATAATGGTTGCCAGGAGTCAAAGGGGCCCACCGATAGCTACAATGCTATTGTTTAATTTTCATAATGAATACTGTATTCTCCAGCTTGGAAGACGCACCCTAATATTGGAAAGAAATTTCTAAGAAAAAAAAGTCATTCTCATACAACAACACATTCATCATGCATCCTTCACATACTGGCACAATGTATTGTTTACGTTAATCACTCGTCCGATTTTGTTTGTATAGGAATGACATACTAGTCAAGAGCAGAAAGGTTTCTAATGCTGCTAGTAAATAGAGTATGTTTAAGCATGTGGCTTGGCTCCAGGAAGGTTTATAGTCTTGGAAATACTTGTAACAGCTAAGTACTGAGGTTACATCATCTAAAAGGCTGAATTAGATAGCTAAAATTATAGTGTAATAACTCAACATACAAATCCACATCCCTATCAGTCAAGCCACTTAGGTGACCGTCCAAATTTACTTGATCTTGGGCATTGCCCTACATTCGTCTTGGAAGACGCACACATATTTTTTAGGAAAAAAATTGTGTCTTGTAAACTGGAAAATACAGTAAATAGAATTTTCAAAAAAATACATTTGGAAAAAAGAGTACAATTTTTTAATTCATATCTCTATCCCAAATCACGAATTTTAAGTTTATTTTTAAATTCCCACACATTTGCTGAAAACATGGAATTTCCTTAATTATGTCCCTCTCTCATCTTCCATTCCACTACCTTCCCTCCTTCATTCCTTTTCATGTACTGCTTATCCGTGTCCTTTTATCTTTTTTTTTTCTTATTCCTTTTTATTACTAAGACAGTTGTCTGTGTTTGTTTCTTAATTGCATTTTTATTTGATATAGGGGGCCGACTTCATCAGAGTCCCACTTGGAATTGGGCAAGTTGACACCTTGGCCAGTCTGCCACTGCATGTAACTGAATGGACAATAAGAAGACCAGCTAACCACAATGAAATGAGGCAAACAAAAATGGTATGGTCATATCTCATGACCAGTTATCAAAACAATCCTAAAAGGTATAGTGCAAGGAGAGAAGCCAGCAGAGAAAGAAACAGAATGACAATATCTGAGAAAGGACAAGAATGAAGTTGAGTGATAACAAGAAATTGTGTCACTTGGTGGGGACCTGTAATAAGGCCCTTCATGATAACCACACTCGATATATAAACGAAGCAAAACAGTCCTGGTGTGTCCTGCTTGTGTTTCTACCTTCTTGTATGGTTGTGCATCCACTGTAATAAATGGCTTGCATAATTTAGTGACAGTGTTTATTTTGGTAGATTGTTCTGTTTGTAGCAACATGAGTCCATTGTTTGATAAGAAGAAGCATTACATTTTTCTGTGCTTACTTTCCTTTTTTAATCATTTCATCCCAAGTAAGGCAATAAAGCCACTAAGGCACAAGGGGGGGTTACTAGGAGTGAAAGAGAATGAGAAGACGTTAGTGAGGAGAAAGGACAATAAAAGAAGAGGTATCAGGAAGACAGAAGATGGCGATTGATATTGCATTTAAATTTTTGAAGATTGTAAGTGACAGGGAAGCAAAAGAATTGGAAGAGAATTCCACAGATGAGAAGTGTAAGAAAAGAAACTATTAGAATAGAACTTACATCTGGCTATTTCAACAGTAAAATGATGAGACCTAATTGCCAATCTAGTATTACACATAAATTCATGTGATTGAGATACCAAGGAGGAGAGCTCATTAAGACAAATGCCATGAAAATATTGATAGAAAAGACAGAGGGAAGCCACATCATGGTGGTGGAAATGTGACTGAAGTCAAAATTTCAAGTCAGGACCAATAACATTACAAACTCTTCTTTAAATTTTTTTTGAGAATCTTGAGATATATAACCGGAACATCAGACCAGATATGGCAGCAATATTCAATGCCTGGATGAATAGTAGATTTATAAATGTGTAAGATGGATTCTGGAGAGAAAAATTGTCTTGGCTGACACAGTGAACCAACCTTCTTAGCAGCAGACATAGCAACTGAGTCAATATAATCGCTCCAGTTCATGTCAGTAGAAAACGTGAGATCATGAAGGCGTAATGAGTTTCCCCCCTGGCGGTTAGCATCAGCCATACTGATGGAGGGCAAAAATGATTCTCTATGACGATTAAAGGGTAGCAGTTTTGTTTTGGAAGCATTCAAATTTAAAAGTACTTTCTTGGCCCAGTTGATAAATGATTGGAGCTTATTTTCAAGAAAAAATCCACATTAACATGTGGTTAACTTATTTAAAGATCAGCTTACAGTTAAGATCCAGGTAGAATAAGAGACAGAGGCTGACTTTAGTGAACTTTTATGAAAGGTGTGTGCAACATGGCTGAATCATGTGAGAAGTGTTTACTTAGATTGGCATCTTGAGGGAAGTAGAAAGAAATGATTTCATGCTTCTGAACAAGAGCAGTCAGCTCAGCCTGAAATGATTGATTGATTCATTCATTTTTACGGTTTATCAACCCTTTGCACATTGTTTAGAGGCCAAAAATATTTTAGTTTGGAGGAATTTTTTTTTGAGATAATAATGATTTTGGGAAACAAGTCTTATTAATTAACCCATAGCTGGAGTGGAGAAAAGGTGGATTCATGCCTTTCCCAAGAGTATTTGTTCGTAAGTGAATATAATGAACTCAACTGGAATTTAAATTCGGCTCTCTGAGTAACAATTTTGAACCATTATCCATTGCACTAGCTGCTCATCCAAGCTTACAGCACCTGGTATTTCCAAGTGGTCACCCATCTGGTTACTGATTAGGCTTGACGTTGCTTAACTTTGCTGATCATACAGGAACCAGTGTTTCAACATAGATGTGGCTGTAAACCTCACCCTGAATTTAGGCAGAAGGATTGCTAAACTAGTTTAACTCAGGAATGTATACGCATTGGCCTCCTTCATTTTTGTTTTATTAACTTTTATTTTATTTTCTCATTTGCATCTTATTTTTCAGAAGAGATTTAAATTCTCAGTTGATGTGGGAATATTTCCAGATAATTTTTTTAATTTCCTCATTTTTATTTCCTTTTATTTTTCTCATTCACTTTCCAACATTATTTTTTGATCTGTTAACTTATTCTTTTGCCATATTACAATTGTAAGGGACTTATAATTCTGAGTGAATATTTCTAAACCCGTAACATTTATATATAAAAAAAATACTTGTAAAAATAAGAAACAAGACATGGAAACAACAAAATGAGTATTATTTATTACCTGGTTCTTATGTGGTGTTTGAGAAACAAGAGACAGTAATACTGAGAATAATTGTGAGTTGAGCTGAGATCAAATGTAAACCAAATATGGATCAAAATCTGACAGAATAAGATAAAGAATGAATAAATTGTATAAAGTCTTTCTTGTATGTTTTATTTTATACATTTGTGTAATGAGTGTCCAGATAATTTAGTTGGAAAATAAAAGTGTCTGAAGTTTTCTTACCTTGAATTTTTACATTATTCAAACTATTGTCCTCATCTTTGTCGCCATATTTATTACAATGTTTCGGCTGTTGTATGCTCCGGCCTTCTTCAGGTGGTTGGAATGTCAAACTAAACCCTTTATTTCGCTCACTGGGGTAGACTGTTCTAGTTCCACATGCCATGTTTAATGGATGTCAGTTGTCAGTTATCTCCTGTTAATTCCCCTCTCCAAGTTCTCCACTGCCTTAACCCGGTATTGAACTTACACTCTTTGGGTCCTGTCATTGGCTCTAACTAACGCCTTTATCCACTGTGCCATGTGTCCTTGAGGACACATGGCACAGTGAGCAAAATAAAGGGTTCAGTTCAACATTCCAACCACCTGAAGAAGGTCGGAGCGTACAATGGCTGAAACGTTATAATAAATATGGCGACAATAATGTAAATAGTGTACATAATACCTCATCTCAGAAATATAGACAGACCATGAATTTTTGTTGAGTGTTAAGAGATGAATGTAACCATTGTGACTTGAAAAAGGAAAGGAGCTGAAATTTTTGTTTATGCACATATTGACGGCCTGTCCATGTTGACGGCCTGTCCATGTTGACTGCTTGTCCAATAGTGAGGATGTCACATGCTTGTGTGTGTAGAGGAGAAAAGTGGTGTTGATTCTCATTGGTTTAGAAAGAGTAAATTAATCATAATTATAACTGTCATAATTATTTTATTATAATTATTTTTGATGCTATATTTAATTTTAATTTTTTTTTTTATGGACATTATAGCGATCATCATCATCCCACACACACACATACACTCTTACAAATTCAAATCTTTAACAGTGTTCATTCATTGGACAGTAAGCAACGCTGCTATTTGAAGTGACAATTTTAAAATCGCTATATTTTCATATAGTAAATTTTGTGCACTTTTAGGAGAACCGACTCCCAGAAGTCTCCCCAAATCTCAGACACTGATTGGTCAGTATCGACCAATCAGATTCTCTGCATGTAGAGAATAATTCTTCCCATGCAGATTCCTAATTCGATGGCTACCTAACAAAAGACAACTACCATCAGTGAGACTTTGAATGGAAAGAGTGAGTCTTGCGCATCTCTGCCGGGTGAAAGGTGCTGTCTTGGAGTGGCATTTTGATGCCAGTTAGGCATTAAGAATTTTGGGATTGCTGGGTTGAATATTGGCAACCCTTCCCGTGTATAGGTTAGTTTAGGTCAGTATTCGTTTTAGTTTTTTTTCTCCTTTTTTAATGTTAACTTAGCTAGGGTATGTATGCTCATTGGCCCCTTTTATTTCTGGCCGTATTTTTTTCTTTTGTTTAATTCCCCATCCCTCCCATCTTTAGGTGGTTAGTGATATCAGTTCTCTGGTAGGTGCGGGGCGCCTTTCGTTTCAAGTGTGTTTTTTGTATTTGTTGTTGTGTTTGAATGAGTGTGTGTTTGTAGTGAGTACATGGCTTGTACGAATGTTTTAAGTTTTCTAAAGTCCTGCATTGATTTCATCCAATTAACTGATGTTTCTGCCACAGTTAAGGCTGGGGGGCGGGGGGGTTACTACTAACACAATTTTTGTTTAGTTTCTTGTATATAGTTTTGTACATATATGTAAATAATCATTGGGGTTTTTAGATTTTTAAATGGTTATTTTTATTCCCCTCCTCCACAGACAATGAATTGTAAATATGGGGACTAGTTTAGGACTTCATAGAGTTTCTGAGGCATTATGGTGGAAGAGGTAAGAAGGGTAAGTAAGAATGCGTTGTTTTGGTGGAAGGAATATTGTTTGTATGCCTGGGTCAGTGGTTGTGACTAGCTAAGTTTAATCTTAAGACAGTTGATGACCGTCCTTTTCCCCATTTCACCTTTTTGGCCTTGTGCCGCATTTGTACAGTTTGCGTACAATAAATATAGTGAGACATCGACTGCTACTGGAATCCACGTCAGTCGATGACATACGCCCATCTTCTCACTCACTCTGAAATTACATATTCTATCACACTTACATACTTTTCCTCTCGCACGGCAGAACTGTCTAAAACATTTATAACAGACTAACAACTCGTTCATCTCCTTTTCAGAGAACATTGATAAACTCTTATAGTCAAGGGAGACTACTCTCGTCTGACTCATTGCATGCTTCTTTTTCGTATATATTCTTTATTGTAAGTTTTGTTGAATACAATTTATATATATTGATACCTTTGCCTTGTTCTTATAACAGTTTGGGTTCTTAAACAAAAAATTAAATAAATGTGGTGAGAAGCCTAGACACGCTACATCTCATTGATAACTACGACGTTCGTTTGGAATTCCGCAACAACATGACACAAACAAAAGGACATGCATTTGTAAATATTCTATTCTTGCACATTTTTGTTTTATTGAACTCATCAGGGATTTTTTCAAAATTATATATAAACTGATTGTTTTTAATCTGCCCATTCATAATTGTGTAAATAGGGATTTAGTGAAATTTTCAAAGAGATTGTTACATGATGAAAGACATCAGAAAAAAATTCATTGTTATGGTGAAAGAAATATTGAAGAATATTTAAGTTGCTAAAGTTAAGTCAATAAAGATATTGAAGAGTAAAAAACTAACACTTTCCCATCCCTTCAGTGTTCGTCCTTGCGCAATATTTTTGTTTTATTCTAAAAATAAATATTGTCTTGTTTTTGCTTCTTCGCTCAACGAAAAATTATAACTGGGCAATTTATCAACATTGGACCTTTATATGTTTTGTTTGTAAAATATTTTTTCTTTTTTACTGAACCAACATCGCTACAGTATTACAAGGTATAATATCTTCAGAAGTATAAATTAAAACAAAAAAAAAACCTGTTGCGTTGCCTTCTCTTTTGGTACCTAAATCATGTATTTAATTTATTTTGTTTAATATTTATCTTAGACATCAGAGAATAAGAGGAGATAACTACATTTATTTGATGGAAGATTTACTTCCCTTGAATATGTTAATTTTTTTTCTCACAATGAAGTCACCTCCTTTAATATCATTTATATGCCATTTTTATATTTTAAATTTTAGTTTTTAAAAGTGTTAACTTTTCTGATGTTGTTGTCTTTTTGTAATACCATTTGTTTCGTAAGAAAAAAATTAAATTATTATTATCAAAAATTATGGTTGCCTTTATTCCATAAATGATTTAGGCTATTTTTATTTTTATAATCATGTCTCTAGGGAGTGACAGCAACTTCAATTCATACTATATGATAATATGACCTATGATTATTGTACATTGATTTACTTGTACTAATATCCTCATCATCGCTCTTATACTGGCAATGTTTTGCCAGTTCTGCCCTTCTTCAGGTGACTGTCATATTGGTTATATATTTCTTGGTGTTTTGGACTGAACTCTTTATTCAGTCAATAAGGATCTCATTCTGTTGTTTAATGCCAGGGGAGATAACTTGTGTCAGTTAATACTTCCTTGTTTATTCTTTGTGATGTTGCTTGTCTTTTCCAATGAACCAAAGAATATTTGACTTTTTGCATTACCTAATCCAAGGATTAAACCCACTATCACCAGATAATTAAATTCATATAGCCAATACGTAGAGTGAATTGACAAAGTTTGTAATAAGCAATAACAAGAAAAAGAAAAAATAGGGCAAAAATAATATAAACAAGCAAACAATATATTCAAGGCAAATTAAAACTAATATGGCAAAAAGTTCGCAAACTAAGAATTGGCGTTGATACACAAAAGCAAATTAAGATGAACAAATGCAGCGTTCTGACTTCAAGGCAAGACAGATGGGGACTGCGTCAGATGATACCAACAAGTGGTCTATCTTATTGGCTAGGAAGAGTCCCAGCATGCTTCCACCTATAAATTGGGGAGTGGCAAGTGTCTTGCAGTCATTCCCTATGGAGAGTGGAACCAACCCAATACCTTTATCCATTAGGTTATGAATTATGAGAGGCACCTAAAAATGACTGGAGGGTACAATAATGGAAACATTGTAATTCTAACATTAAAGATGAAAACTCTAATCCACGTGAACCTGGGTAGTAAGAATTCTGGATCTCATGAAAAATTCAGTGAAAAATCAAAGTCTGAGGTTCATGATTTACATGGGTGAATTGATATGGGACGCCTGTCTTAGAGTTATTGTTGTTTTGTAGATTATTGCTAGTTTAGTGAATTTAAGCCTTGCTGAGTTTGAGCCACACTGAGTGCCTGTGTAAAAATTGGTTGGATGCAGACACAGGAAAAGAAAAGGAAAAAAAGTTAGTGCCAGTCCAGCAGGTCCACAAGGCAAATCAAATCCACACTTCTCTCTGCATCTCAATCTCCAATATACCACGCCCCGTCAGAAGCAAGAAAGCCATCTGCTCTTGAATGAGCATACCATGCTTTTATACACCTGACCCAGCCATCACTCAGCCAATGAGTGCCCAGAACCAGCCAATAAAAATGGCTACAAGCGATAACACCACTTCAATTAGCACAATGTGCTGTCCAATTCACTGTCCATCCAAAGCTCGCCAATTTGCCATCTCCACACTCCCTTGCAAAACATACACACCAACTCTGGCTCTTTTGGGTCTCTGAGGTAAGTCACCCCTACAGTACCCACCTACTGTGGCTCAAACTAAATTAAGCTTGATAAATATCTTAGAGTTGGCTTTAAGTTGCTGTGAAAATGTCATTATATTTATTGAACTCAATTTCAAACAAAAAATATAATCACCTTTAAAAAAATGAACTACTTCTCGTTTTCTTGCTTTCAATTTAATCTACTTTTCTTCCCGCCCTGAAGATGACACATGGGAAATGAAAGTTTGGGCACAGCGTTGATTTGGGATATTTTTTGCATCTGCAGCAGCCAGGATTATGGACGGTGATTTGCAGTTTGGGGAAAAGACAATGGATAAATTCAATAGACATACAATTCTTTTTAATAAAACTTGTTTAAAAAAACAATTGCAACCTTGATACAATTGATACTATATATATATATATATATATATATATATATATATATATATATATGTATAGTAAAAGTAATAAATCCGTTGGTATAGAATCCAAGTGGATCCTAGAAATATAAAATATTAAAACCACTTTTTATTCCTCTTTTAATTTTAAATTAATATTTCATTCTTCATATAACTGCAAATTAATGTCATAAGGTTAATATTTGGGTTTAATTTTATAAAACTTTTTCCCTTTAAGACAATTGCCTTCCATACTTTCCTGACCCCTGTCTTGTTCCTTTCATCTGACTGAAAAATTGAAATGGATAAATTCTGTATTAGTTTTTGACAGGTTGATTTTTTTTTTTAGCTTTTACAGTTAAATTTCTTTTTTTAATACAAACTCAGTCCACACCAGAGTTGATAAGACAGACCACCGACATCATCATCTGCCAAAATAGGCTATTCTCCATATGAGGTGATTTTGTATTTTATTGTTTATTAATTATATTGACCTGTAACAATAAATACATTGATCTCTTTTTATGGATCAGTTTTAATATCTTACATTACTAGAATCCACTTGGATTATATACCAATGGATTTGTTACCTTTACTTTTTGTTTTTTCTTTCAATTTGTAGGTCTGATGAATTGGATCGTATTTACAATTCCAATGGAATAGATTATGACCATGGAATATTAGTGTTTAAGTCTTTTTCTTATATATATATATATATATATATATATATATATATATATAGAGAGAGGTAAAATGAGAACAAATGGAGTATGACTCTACTGAACAAAACATTTAATTTAATAGAGAGCTCAATACATAATAGTGCTAAATATTATTTATTTTAGGATATTAAAACATGTTAAAAATCGCTACACAATTACAATTATGTTTCAGCACCAAAAATGTGTCTCTTCAGGCGATACTAAACTACTGGCGAGTGAAAGATTATTTCCTATATATAATTAATAAGATTAATTCTTATATATATATATATATATATATATATATATATATATATATATATATATATATATATATATATATATGTATATATTAATAAATATACATTTTTTACTCACTTGTAGCAAGCATGACTCAGAGTTTCATGCACAATGCAATCTTCATATAGCTCTGTTATATTACATCGAGCACTATTTTATTGACACCACCACTCAATGTGCAATATTACATATTTATATTTAAATTATATAAAAAAAATCATATATATATATAATAAATGCAAATGTCAGTGTGTCACTGTGTCACGTTTATTCAACTTTACTCCTAGAGGTTGTCACCCAACATATCATACCATTTTGGAATCAGGGTGACTCCATGAGCAAATTAAAAACATTCTGGGCTGGATCTAGATCCACAATCCTGAAATTTTGGATTTCCAAGTTTCCATTACTGTGATTGTTTTCAGATTCAGCCATCTTGGCTTATACTGAGAAAAACAATTAAAAGGACACAACTCTCTAACTTTCAAAAGCTCATGTTCAAAGGAAAAAATTACTGTTCTCAAATTACAGTGTTTCAAAATAAAATTGTACAGGTTTTCAACTTTGCTCCTATTAAGTTAATTAGAAACATTCTGATTCGGATCCAGACCCACAATCCTGATTTTGTTATCGGTGATTTTTTTATGTGATTTTTTTTGACAAATTTTTTGTAACAATTTTTATAACTTGGAAATGAATTTGGGAATAATCAAAATTAATTGTGAAATCTAGCAAAAGTCACCCATGAAATAAAAATAAATGTACAGAAAGTAAGGACCTACATACATCAAATTCAGTAGTGGCAGAAGAATTATTGTTGAACTTTCAAAAGGTAAGCTTAAATATTAATGCATTACTTAAATGCAGCAATCTAATTTGAGTTCTGTAGTTTATTGTTGCCTATCACATCTACTCCTATTTTTTTACACCGTCATTTCTTATAAATATTTTTTTTGAACATACGTGTGTTAGCACGTGCGATACCTTGTCTTTATCAGCCGCTGACCAGGGGTGATATTACGGTTTTGGTGGCTATGGTGGGACCGCCACCAGCCGTGTTTGCCACCAGACAGGGAATGAAGATAAGCTAATTGATCGTTCCTCTTTGTAAATTCTCGTAATGAATAAAAAGACTGTTTCTCTTTGCAGCTTCTATCTGTAATGAAAGTTTCCTGAGTGCATTTGCCATCATTGACGCGCTCGTAAAAATCGCTATAGACGACCACGCAAATATTTCACTTGCGCCTGTTAGGACGTGATGTTGCGCGCGTTTTATTTGCTTGTTGTTTTGATCTTGACCAAATCCAACTTGATGCATGCTGAACTGTTGCTTGAATGTGATGCGAAACACTTTTCAACCAACGGCCAGTGATGCCTATTTTTGAAAGGAAGGAAATGACTGAATGTCCCAGAAACCCAATCTCAATAGGCATCACATGACACATCCAACCATTTTCCACACATTTGGCACGCAGTGACTCGTACCTGTTTTTCTTTAGTTTGTACGCCTCCAACCTGTTCTCTTCCTGGGGGACTGTTAACTTTATTAGGAAGACAGTCTTTTTGAGTCGGACCACAACATGATGTCGGGGCGATTGTCTGTCTGTGTGATGTGTATTGGAATAATTTAAGGATGTCATTAGATCCACTGAAACCTTCCACTCACTGGCTCTGCTCAGCAACTTCATATTGGGGGCTGTTTGTTTTTTCTCTGCGGGAAATTCACCTTCCTTATGAAATTCGATCTTAGTTTCCTTGGCTGCCACAAGCTGTTAATTTCCTGCCTCACATTGTGTTATTATTAGATCCTTGATCACCTCTAATACCTTTTTGTGTCACCACGTGTACATCTGAAGCAATCGTGGACAAGCAGAAAGCACATGACACAAGGTACCTCGGTCTTTTTTACACAAAAAACAGAGATCTGTATCTGTGTATCCCCACATTTTGAGGTTTGTTTCATTTGGGAGAAGATCGTATGTAGATCGAAGGAAAGATATCGCTAATGGCTCCATCGCAATTAACGAGTTCCACAAAAGTTTAATGGGTTCGATATCATTCCAGGTTGTCCACTCACATTGTTTAGCTTGAGTAACAGCGGTGACTATTCTATGCTCCTCTTCGAACATTTTGACTTCTTCAATTACCATACGCCTTTTTCCCTTTGGTTTCTCCTTGGAGAAGTACTTGTGCAGGCTGGTTTCTGCTTCTTGAGTGGCCTCTGCAGCTGACCACTTTGTACCTGATTTAATCTCTGGATGTACTCTCCGTATGTGCAAGTGTAAATGTCATTTGGTAGGTATATATTTTTGTTTGCTTTCTGTGTAGGTATAAAGGTTAATGATGACATTCTATGTTTCAATTCCTGTACAAACGTTGTTGTTGGTGAAATGTTTGTGTTGTTATCACAGTATTGACCAGGTAGAGTCAATGATGTACTGAAAACCATTTCAGGTGGTGTACCACCCAAATCCTCTTTTACAATGTTTCTGATCAATAAAAGTGCCAGTGGTAAATTTTCTAGCCAATTAGTTTTGTTTTGTTTCATTGTTAGAGCTGCCAACAATTGTCTGTAGAAACATTCTACCATCCCGTTTGCACAAGGATGATAGGCTGTAGTTTTTATATGTCGAGTTCCAAGTAGGTGATTGAAATCTTCTAAATAATGTAGACTGGAACTGAGCTCCACTGTCTGTTGTAATTACTGAAGGGACTCCAAATAGTGCAATCCATTCAGTAAGGATAGTTTTGGCTATTGCTGTGGCTGTGGTATCTTTGATTGCTACTGCAGCAGGCCAGTGAGTAAACATATCTATGATAGTAAGGATATATGTATATCCTTGTGAACAAGGTAAGGGTCCTACAATATCAACGTGTATGTTCCTAAATCTTGCATCAGATGTGCTGAATGTGCCTGTGGGTGATTTGGTGTGCTTATTTATCTTGTTCTCCTGGCATGATAAACAAGATTTTGTCCAATTTCTTATATCAGTTGACATATTTGGCCAGACAAAATGTTCAGTAACTAACTTCACAGTTGCATGTTTTCCTAAGTGAGACAATTTATGGAAGTGTTGGAATACTTGCTGTCTCAAATTTGGTGGTATGTAAGGCCGTGGTTGAGTTTGTGATTTGTCATAATAAAATTTTGTATCACTGAATAGAGCAGATAGTTCAACTAATTTTAGTGATGTGTTTTGTTGTACTTCTTGTAGTGAATTGTCTGTGGCTTGTTCTTTAGTGACTAATTCGAGAATCTAAAGAAGCAATTGTGGCACATGATTATCCATCTGCCACTATATTTTCTTGACATTTCCCATATCTGATATGTGAAGAGAATTGGAAAATGTAATCGAGGTGTCTGATTTCCCAAGGATTATATTTGTCAGTATGTGTGTGTAATGCATATATTAATGGTTTATGGTCTGTGTATATGGTGAAGTCTCTGTCCTTCAGGAGGTGTTGGAAATGTTTGATGGAAAGGTATATTGCTAATAGCTTCCTAGAAAAGGTGCTGTGCTTAGTTTGTGCCTTTAGTTTAGCGGTGAAGAAAGATATAAGTGTGATTTGTTTGTGCAAGATTTGTTGCATAACCACACCCACAGCTGTTGATGAAGCATCTGTTGTGAGGATGAGTTTAATTTTATAGCTTCCCTTGATGTAATTCAGCTTAGTGAAGTTAGATTAAGATGATTTGGCGTTGTTGAATGCTTCTAAACTGTCTTCCTTTAACATAATCTTTTCGTTCTTGTTCTTGAGTAGATTCATCAAAGGTGATAGTACCACTGAACAATTGGGTATAAATCACCTGTAATAATTAATAAGGCCTGTAAATCTTCGCAATTGTCTTAGTGATGTCGGTTGCGGAAAATTGGTAATTGCTTCTAATTTGTCTGGTAAAAGTGAAATACTTTCATTGTCAATTTCATGTCCAAGGAAATTTATTTTTGGTTCTCCAAAAACACACTTGTGGACACTGATTTTGAGTCCAAAATATGAAAGTCTATGGAAAGCTTGTTCCAAATGCAGTTTGTGTCCTTCCTGGTTTTTGTTGGTGATTAAATCATCGTCTATGTAGGCATATGTGAAAGGTAAACCTCTAAATACCTTGTCGATTAGTCTCTGGAAGGTCTGTGCAGCGTTATGTAACTCAAAAGGCACTCTCACAAACTCATATAATCTGAACAGCGAAGTTTTGTGGATGATCTCTTCGGCAACCGGTACTTGGTAATATGCCTTCACCAGGTCTAGCTTCAAGAAAATGCGCATACTTTGGAGACTCATTGCAAAATCGTGTATATGGAGAATTGGGTATCTGTCAGGGATGGTTTTAGCATTCAATCTACGGAAATCGCCACATGGACACCATGCTGTCATGTTGGATTTTTGGATCATGTGCAATGGTGATGACTATGCACTCTTGGAAGGGCGTATGATTCCCAACTGTAGCATTTGCTGAAACTCTGCCTTGGCTATTTTATATTTGTCAGGTTTTAATCGCTCGGTGTAGAGTGTATCAGTTGTCCTGTTGTTTTTATGTAGTGTTTGGCATTGTGTTTAATTTTGTTTGTGTTTTTAAAAGGTTGAGTGATTTCCACATATTTTTGTATTAATTCCTTAACCCCGCTAGCTTGTAGTAGGGCAGAACTAATTCCAGTTGACTGGTATCGGGAGCAAATTTTTCTCACAGAATGTTCTGTCAGATTGTCAACTAGGAAATGAGTGGTCATGTTAACCAATAAATTAAATTTAGCTAGAAAATCTGCACCTAATATTGGTGTGGTCGTATTAGCTTGGTTAAAAATCCACAGAAAATTTCACCGCATACCCAGGTCGTGGTCACTGCTTTTTGTACCGTTAGTAGCTTGAAATTTGTAAAGTCCTGGTTTTGAATTTTGTTTTGGATCCAGAGGTAAAACGCTCACTTCGGTTCTGGTGTCTATTAAAAAATTATATCCGTGATTTCTATCAAGGATATAGAACAGACAATACTTTTGTGGGAGTCCAGCAACAGTCGTCGTCTCTACTGGCTGGAATTTAAGTTTTCTGATGCTGTGTTTACAAAGGTACAAGTTTTCAAACAGCATCTTGCTTCTGCACCAAATTTATAATGGTAGTAGCAGATGTTGAATTTCCATCTTCCTCCATCATTGCTGAAACTCCTGCTGTTACTCCTTCATCTGTACTTAGGTCTGGTAGTTTCACGAGAAGTTTGTTGTTGTTTTTTGCAGGTCCAAGATGGACTGCATCTCTTTGGCTAAACTTGCAACCATTGCTTGCAGTTGCTCGTTTGTAGGTTGCGGGGTCAATACATTCACCCCCCCCGTCTCTGAAACCAACGTGGATCCGATCAGCAGAATCTGCAAGTTTTTCCAATTCTGTTTCCTCTGCCATGGGTGGTAAAATTTGTGTCATTGCGTTGGGTAGTTTGTCCAACCACAATCTCCTTAAAATATTTTCTGCCATGACAGGAGTACTCAACAGAGTCTTCATGTGTCTCAATAACTGGGAAGGAGTCCAGTCACCTAGTTCTACCCAGGTAAACAAGTCACGTAACATTGTCTCGTTTGAAATTCCGGTTTGTTTAATAATGGCCATTTTCAATTTATCGTAGCAGTTTTCTTCTGGCATTGTCTTGAGTATATCCGTAACCTCTTTTACAACTTCTGCTGGAAGTTTTTCCACTAAATAGCAGTATCGGGCTCTTTGCAAAACAATTTTTTTGCATTGAATATGGTCTATATTTGTATAAACCATGATTTTATGATTTTATGCAGGTAAATTCCGAGTGACTGTTGTCAACAAAGCTTCTGTACTATTTGTGTTTTGTTGTTACATTTTCTTTTTTTTTTTTAAAGATATGTATATTTGTGTTTTCTATTTACCAACTTTGGTGTTTTCCCAATGGAATAGAGTCATGGTCATCATTTGTAGGATTTCTTCTACTCAGTTTTTCATTGAATGTTAAAATTTGGAGTGTCGGGATTTGATACAACAAAATATTGTTGTGGGGTTGCTCGTAATTTGGCCGTTTAGAATAATCACACAATTTTCATTGAAAGAATAAAATTTAGGAGAAAAGACAACGTAGTTTCAACAAATAAACATTAATTTAATATAACGACAAGAATACAAGCAGTTGGTGATAGATTGGAAAGTAATGTCTTTTTGTTTGGGTTGATAAAGTTCTGAAATAAAATATAAATTGTCTTTGTCTACGTATGTGAGAAACAATGAAATGTTGTTTTATGTGTGTTTGTATGTAAAAGTCAACACGTGTGTGCGTGATTCATAGTAAGGAGTATACAAGAGATGATGGCAGTGTTGCCGTAGTCTGAAGTGGTCTCTTTGTAGTTTGTCATCACCATCGCTTTTAGCATGAGGTTGTGAAGACCATAAGCGAGAGTGGCATGGAACTTGGTGACAGCTGTGTGTATCCTGTTTAGGACCAGATTTTGTGTTTTATACACTTTTTCATTGGCTCCCGAATTAAATTGTTTATTTCTTCCTATTTGGCCTTAAAAAGCCATGGTATGTCTTCTACTACGTCCACACAATATTTTGGCAGTATCTACCTAAATCATGATGACTAATACAACAAACTTTCTGATTCTATGATTTTATTGATGTTTTTTAAGATGTATTTTCTTGAGTGTGATCGGTTTATAAATATTGTATTTGATATTTTAGTGGCCACAACAGACATTTGAAAGGGCATTAAAGCAAAAGCAGACTAGGCAAGAATTTGAACTCAGCTTGGCAATTCCATTTACTGCACCAATATCCATTACACAACCTGCACACCCTTACAAGCTTTATATTTTCAGTTCACACTTTCCCATAAATAAATGAATTGTAATTCAATTTCTGTGTGACCAATAAAACTTAGAATTTGTAAACAAAAGTAGAATAAATATATTTGTGAAGTTTAGTTTTCATAGTTAACTAATTGTTATTATGTGATTTAAATATATTGTATTGCATTTTGGGAGAGAGCTATTTGAAATGCAGAGGGTTCAGCAGAATAAAACCTAATCCACACAAAAAACGACGACGACAAAAAAGAAAAAGTGGTGTATCATGGTAAGGGAAGAGAACTAAAAATCAGTATTTGGCATATAAAAATCGTTTGAAACGCTAAACTTAATAAAAAATGTTTGCACATTATTCAGTATATTTGTGATTGATGAGCAGTACAACGGAAACAGTAAAAAAAACAAAAAAATAATAATACTGAAATGTTCTCATGACACTAACACACAAGGTCCACGGGTATTGAATAACTTACAAATTATTAGGAGCGTTATTTTCGTACTAAAAATCACGGCAATAATATTTATTTACTGATTATTTCTTTATTTTCTGTTTTGAAACTATTCTCGAAATATTTATTATTAAAAGTTCAATCTTCAAAATAAAAATAAAATACTGAAGAGTTAAAAGTTTAGATATTTTCGAAAATAAAATTAAAATTGATACTAACTCTGTTTGACAAGAAACCGGAAACATAAAATGATTATCTCCCTTCCAAATGAAGCGCATAAAAAATTTAAAAAAAAAGTCCATCAAGAAAAGTAGTTCGGAATTAAGTATTGATTGAAAGCCTGTATCCAATCGATAAGTTATTTTGGACTTCTTTTGGATGTCAGTACACTTACATTCAATTACTTGTAACTGATCTTAACGATATTGGTGTAGATTTCTGCTGTGTATAAATCAAGAAGTTTTTTGTAGGCGTAGTTATACAACAGGAAGTGACTATCACTACCCTCTTCGTCTTCAAACCAGCAAGATGGTAAGTCGGTGATTTTTCCCCTCTGCGATTGATTTCGTTTATATTCTTTGTATTTAATTGTTTATCATCGCTAAAATAATAAATTTGTGTCGTTAAATACCTACGCTTATAATTTCTATATATTTTATCGGGTTAATATAGATGCATCTTTTAAGAACGACTGATTTTTTTCAAAGATCTCTAAAATTCTCGATTACGCTTTTTAAGCCACCTCACTCGAGTCCCTTTTAAAATAACCCGGTGTTAGTTTATTCTCTTTGTTTAAAGTGTTACGTGTTTAATCAGATTGCATGCTTTCTAAAGTGTAAAAAATGCTTAATATTAAGGCTTGAACTTATTTCCTCAATTTTTAATAATACCTAGACTCGTATGCATTAGTTATATCCACGTGTTGGCACGAATCAACCGCCATGTTTTTTGACTTGCCGGATAATTAACATACTTTCACACTGTTTATATGGGCCATGTGTTAAATAGGCTAAAAAAAGCTATGTAAATCTATTCTTTTTAGGTCTTGTAGCTTTGCTTTTGGAATAACAACTTCGTTAGTGCTAATTCAGAGTAATGGATTTTAAGCATCTCTTTTAGTTGGAATGTCATTTAAGATTCGATACATTTGATTTTTTTTTTTCTTTTTGCATAATAAAGAATTCGGATAGTGTTTTTTTTTATGCAATTCTGAATCGCGTTTTTTATTAATTATTGCATATATATATTTATATATATATATTTAATAAGAGGGCATTTCCGTACGTACTTTGTTAAAGTTCAATCCTTTTTTTTAAAACTATTTCAGATTTCGTACTGTTTTTAGCGGTCATAAAACTAAATAAGAACTAATTTGAAGTTAATTTAGTAATAGTGACGAGAGAGAAAAAAACGTCTAAAACAAAACTTTTGAGGCGGAAATCAATTTACGATATTAACTTGGCTCTTTGTATTCGATTTTATTTCTGTAGAAAATCTTTTTCGTTATCATTTTGGTAATTTTAAAATACGATAGCTTAAGAAAATAGATCTGCGACTTTTTAAATTGAATTCCTGATGTGGCCAAAACAGAAATATCTTTAGCTTACCAATCCAAAGTTATGAGTTGATTTCCGTATTTAAAAAAAATTTGAGCATTTGCATAAGATCGGTACACCCAGATTGGATATACATTAAATTTACAATGTGAATTCAAAAGCCTATGTTGTCAGGTTTAGCGTCATTTTGACCATTTGAACATTAACTTTATTTTTCTATTTTTTTCCTAAATGAACATTAGAAATAAAGTTGGTCAAACTATAAGAAAAAAAATTTAGACAAAATTCCATTACTTCGATTTAGCAAATTCTTAAGAATATTTGCGGGATGAGAGAACATGTGTTGTTTTTTTTTGTACATTTGAGTGCATTTTTTGAGAATTTGAATCTTCTGCAGGAATAGTAATACTCAAAAACAAAACCAACAAAATGGATACTAGTGTAGTTATGTGTACTTGACCAGATGAACCCTGTGGTTTGGCTCAACTTCGCTTGTCCATAATCAATTTTGAGGAAAAACTTCACTATTCCCTGACTGCCTTTGTAATAAGCATAGTGTCAGCAAATAGCACGTACAAAATTGCTTGTTAAAAAAGACCTTTCCTATTTGGTTGTCTTTTTCTGTTGTTCAGGGTGGTGTACAAGTGATATACTGGGATTTGAGTGAAGTTGACAATTTTTGCATGGATAATGATCTATTTTGGTTTTGAAGAGAACATTTCATTGATCAACTTGTAATGTTTCTTCAAAAATGAAATATTTGATGCTGACTGTATTTCAGTTTGTGCTGACATTGATTCAAGTTGCTTTAAATGGCCAAATAAAACAGAAAATTTGTACCTTTTATTTTGTTCTTCAGTTTGAGGTGGGGCAATAACTATACAAGCACCCAAATTTTTTTTTTCTTTTATATAGGTACTGATCTACTGATGGGTTGCATTTATATGATTTGCTTGAATACTTAAGTATTTGATTAATAATTATAAAACCTTTTTCTTTTCAGACTTCCAAAAGGAGAAACAATGGTCGTAGCAAGAAAGGGCGTGGTCACGTGAAGTACATTCGTTGTACGAATTGTGCTCGCTGCGTGCCTAAAGACAAAGCAATCAAGAAGTTTGTCATCAGAAATATTGTGGAAGCTGCAGCTGTGAGAGACATTTCAGATGCCAGTGTTTATGAAGGTAGGCATTCATATGCTATTTAAATAGGATATCAAAGGTTTCTCAATATTTTAAGCAATTCATCACCAAAATTATCTCAAGACAGTAACACAGGTTAAAAGCAATTTGCTTTGCAAGCTGAAGTATTTGTAATCTTCAAGATATGTGAACTTACATTTTTTTTTTTAATGAAATCCTGAATTTTTTAAGGAGGTTCCTAAACTTTGTTTTGGTATAATATTTGTTGATTTCCTTTTGTTAAAATCTAAATGTTAGTAATCAGCCTTAACTCGTGGTTGACTACTTTGGTTTCTGTGAGTGAGTGAACAATGTGGCATGATTTTATACGTGCTATTTGTTGACACTGTGTCTTGTCATTTTGTTCTAGCTACTGTTTGCTTAAAAATTAATTTCTGCGATTATAACAAATAATTTCAAATAATGTTTGATTAAAAAGAAAGATAAATAAGTACTGTTGATTTCATAGCATAAAAATGCTCAAGTGAAATATAAAAAATATTTAACATCAGTATTTCAAAGTTGTAAAGAAAAGACAAGTTCAAGACAAACATTTAAAATTTTTGTTTTGATGTTGATTGAATCAAGTGGGTGAGTTTTTGATCATCTCTCAATGAATTGCAAAAATGTCTTAAATTATCCTCACCCATGCAGGTGAGGTGTAGCCATAATGATGAAAGTAGCAGAAATGCCTTTTAATGACTTTGATAGGAGTAATTTTCACTTTTTTCTTTTTGGATCAGATCTTATTAAATACAAGAGTGTGCTACACTATTTATTGACATGTGTTTGTAACTTTTTTCCAAATAAACAGATTTTGAATAATCATTTCTAAAGGGCATTCAGTATTCCTGTAGTAGAAAGTAATGTTTGCTTTCTTTCACTTTGCGTAGATTATGTCATCCATAGTTTTAAATTAGATATCTTTTTTAAAAGACTTGTTTAGGAATTACTGGATTTTAGTGGTCAATGTTTCAGGACATGAAGCACTAGAATTTGCCATTTCTTTTACAAGTAACGTTGAAAAAGCAATCATTTTTGTCTATTGATTAAAATAATCAATAGACAAAAATGATTGCTTTTTCAATGTTACTTGTAAAGCCTATGATACAAAAAAAAAACCCTGTTGTAGATATTTTGAACTGCTTTGGCAATTCTTTCAAATCTTATTGCAAGTTATTTGAAAAATGTCTTTCTCATTTCAGTTTATGCTCTTCCCAAATTGTATGCCAAGTTGCTCTACTGCGTCTCTTGTGCCATTCACTCTAAAATTGTGAGGAATCGTTCCCGCGAGGCCCGCAAAGACCGTACCCCACCAATCCGATTCAGACCAATGAGAGGTGTAAGTTTCTAGCTTTTTTAGTTTTACTTACTAATTGTTTTTAAGGCCCAAGAGTCACTCTTATGAGACAAGGTTACAAGTGTAACCTGTGAGGATGTGTAGGGAAGGTAAAAAGTTCCCCCTAGACTTGAGGAATTTAAGATTGTAGCGATCGGGGAAGCATCCCCTCGGGAGTGTTACACAAAATAGTGAATCTGTCTGAATGGAATTTCCTTCTTACTAGGTATGTCCATTTTAGGCTTTTTTAGCATTTTATTTATTTTTTTTCAGTTGAAAGACACATTAATTTGGAAATTCTTGTAAAAATTAAGTACTTGTTGGATTTTAATGAAAACTTCAGAAATGAATGAACTTATTTTAGAAATGTTTGTCTCTCTCTTTGAAAGTCATGGTATAAATTTTTTTTTTTTTATATATCTGTTACCCCTCTCGAACTTAATTTTATGAAAACTCAAAAAAAATTTTATTTGCAACCTGAATTTTTTTTTTTAATTAAATGCACAAAACTGAAAAATCTAAATCATCAATTTTTTTAATTTTTTTTTGTTAAAAAAAAATGTCCAAAATTGTCCAAACTTTTACCTCAATTGTAAAAATACAAAACCCAATAAAACTAAGACAATATTTAATTAAGAACGTTTTTAATGGCTTTTCTGAATAATATATACGATGGTAATTTATTATCTGAAAGAAAAAAAATTTTTTGATGAAAATTGAATTTTTACATTAAATTTTTTTTTTCTTTCTTTTTTTTTTTTTTTTTTTTTTTTTTTCAATTTTAAATACACAATATGACAAAAGGTTGTTATATATTTATAAATTAAGTTCTTTATGCAACCTTATGGAAATGATATATTATGTTCTCTACTTTTTAAAGATCATAAATTTGAAAGCTTATTAAAATCTGACAACCATTGATATTTTTAAAATAATTTTGAATATTCCAAAATTGTATTTAAAATCGTCTCCAACGAAAGTAATAATGCACAGCATTGAAATAATGTCATGTGAGTAGTTTCCCTTCATAGACGCAAGTTGTTTTTACTTCAGAAATTGCTTTGCATTCGTTCAGTAACAACACAACAACGCTTGTCAAGTTTTCTGACTGAATATCGTCGCATTTTCAATTTTTTTCTTTTGATTTTCAAATATAATCAAATAGTGGGATAAAAGAAAATATCGACTATTTACAATTACAAAAAAAAACGCCCTTGGAAGTCCACCCAAATTTTCAAGTTTGAAATCAAATGCATAAATTCATTGTACATTACTTTGGAATTATTATCCACACGACAAATTATCAATTAAAACGACTTTTGGAGTTTAAATTCTCTGGAGTTAGCTCGCCACTAAATACTTGTTGAGTCAAACCCAACATAGCATGTTAATTTTATTAATAGATAAAACTCATAACTGCCATATCATAATTATTAATAAATAGAAAAAAATCTGCCTTAATAAAAAGAAATAAAATCTCATTTCATTAAGTTAACCTGTTTCAATTAATGGTGTTTCATGTAATTTTTATATTCCCAGAAAAATATTTCATGACTGAAATAATAAACCCCAATTTAAAAAAATGTTTTTACTGTTTTATTTTTACTTGTAAAATTTGATTTTCTTTCATAATTTAAATGTTATTTTCAGTGCAGAATTCTTCCTCAAACGTAAGGTAAAAAAAAAATAATTTGAATGTGAATTTTTTTAATCTACTAACCAGATTCACTTAAAATTAGAACGAATTATATCACTTCTGCGCTACTGTCCGATAAATTCCCCTGCCGTAAGTTGTCAATATATTGCCGTACATCAATTAACGCCTGTCAAATGCGCACGAAATGAATGACTACGGTTGGAAATATCTCTTAAAAAATTTTCTGCTAAAAATTAAGTAATGTTTCTTTCAAATTACATTAAGTATACTTTAATTATTCTAAATTTCCTAAGATAACAGAAGAAAAAGGTGTAATTGAATTTTACATGATTTTTTTAACTAACTAACTAACTATGATCTTATTTACAAATTCAGACAGGCTAAGTTCGATTTTACGAAAAAAATTTGACTAAAAAAAAACAAGATTTTTAAATAGAATTTTTAACATTTATAGGAAGGATTAAAAAATATTCAGAAAATACTTTGGTCTTTCCTCTTTAATAACAACATAAATATTTAAACGTTAAAAATTGTTTTATCAATTTGGGGACCTTTTTTCGTCAAGGTATACCACTTTTTAGCGAAATATTGGACATACCGCTTTCTAATGCAAAAAAATGGGGATGGTTTGTTCCAGTGTATATGATACGGGGGCAGGTCTAAGGTGTTAGTCAGAACTTGTGGAACTAAGAAATGTAGCTTATCAGAAAATTTGTCTTGGAAATGAGTGCTTAGAAGTGCCTGAAATTGGGTTAACCTTTCAGTGGAGCATTTTTTGAGGGCAGGTGGTGAGAAAGATCTAGCAGATTTTTGTAATGTTCTGTTGTATCAGGAACTTGAGTGGAAGAAAATGTAACCGTTTATTAGAAATGAGTGGAATTTTGTTGGCTCAACTACATTCTAAAAGTTCTGAATTTAGGCTAAAAATAAAGTTATTGAAAACCATTTAATTTTAGCTTGCTGATTGTAATATCATCTTGTGTAGGGATGTTCACTTTCGCTTAAAAAAATTTTGCATTGTCTCGATGTCTCATTATTTAGAAGACAGATCAAAGTATTTTTTAATCCTTTCTAGCATGCCTGGAATTTTAGCTAAAAATCTTCTCTTTTGAGTCATCAGTAAACAGTAAAATCAATCATTATTGACAGTTTTATAAACAAAAGTAAAGTTTCCCATTTAAAAATCTTGTAAAATTCAATTATACTTTTTTCACAAGTTATTTTAAGAAAATTAGAAAATTTAAAGTATACTTAATGTAATTTGAAAGAAACATTACTTACTTTTTCATCAGAAAATTTTTTAAAAAGACATTTCCAACCGTGGTGCTTGTTTTTTGGGGCCTGATTGAGGGGTGTTAACTGATGTACGTCAATCTGTCAACAACTTACATCAGGGGAATTTATCGGATGTAGGGCAAAAGTGATATAAATCATTCTAGCTTTAAGTGAACCAGTTTTATATATATACTTTCAATTTTTTTTTTACCTTGCGTTTGAGGGAGAATTCTTGAATAAAAATAACATTTAAATTACGAAAATACATTTATAGTTCAAATTTTACCAGACAAAACTTTTGTAACAATATTGTTATGTACATGTTAAATTTTATGTTCATTTTTTTTATTAAGTTTTAGCACAGCTGTTTTTTGAGTGTTCCTAGCCCCACTAAACTTAGTCAGTTAAGGTTTGCTATAGTAGAAGTTCGTTTTGTTTTTTTAACACCTACTGACCCGGATGATGACAACACTGAACAGATGACTTTACTTTTTTTTTTTTTTTTTTGGCCACATGTCTTTGATATGACAAAAACAGGCATTTTAAACAGCTATTTTTTTAGTTATGGAAAACTTTTCTGAGAATTTTCTCCAAAGACCCCTTTTTTGTTGTTTCTGTCCCTAAATTTGAATTAAAAAAATAATTTGCAGTATGTCTCTCACTGAAAAAGAATTTGATTATATGAAGAAGAAAAAATTTAGAAAAGCTTTGACAATGCGCCAATAATGAAAATTTGACAAGTGTGTCCAGAATAAGATAATTTCACTCAATCAGGGGAATAACTCTAACATTTTTTTTTTTTTTTTAATGGGCATCCATAGTTTTGTCAGATGATTTTAATACATTTTTTGAAATCATAAAAAATTATTTTAAAATATTCCGCGAGTAACAGATTGTAATAAGCTTTCTAATTTATGATCTATACAAATAGATCTTTTTAATGAGCGAAAAAAACGAGGGGTAACCGTTCTAATTTATTTATGAAATATTTATCAATATTATCATTTTTTTTTTTTTTTTTTTTTTTTTTTTTTTTCAACCTAAAAAAATTTTTGACTTCAGACAAAAAAGTCCATAATATATATTATTGATAAAATCCATTAAAAGCTGTTTTCATAAAATAATGTCTTAGTTTTCTTGCATTTTTGTATTTTAAATTCAGAGCTGAAATTGAGGTTCATGCTAGTCAAAATTTGACACAAAATTTATGATTTATATTCCTCAGTCTTCTTTATTTAATTAAAAAATAAAAATACGGGTAACTATTCTAGTTTTAAAGTTTTCATAAAATTAAGCAAGGGAGGTATCAGACGTAATTAAAAAAAATCATTATTACCAGGATTTTCTAAAAGACTAACATTTCTAAAATAAATTCATTCATTTCGGAATAAGTTCTGAAAGTTTCACTAAATTGTGACAATTATTTGATTTTTGCCAGAATTTCCAAATCAATGTTTTTTAAATGAAAAGAAAGTGAATGCAAAGTAGCAAAAATTGAACATCCCTAATCTTGTCGATTTTGTAAGTTTCTTCTAAAATGTGTTTTTTTTTTTAAAAAAAAGAAAATTCTGATCTCTTTTTCTTTTTTTTCTTTTCAGGAGGGTGGTCAAGGTGCCAGAACTGGACAAGCCAAGTAAATGTCAATTACAAAATAATAAAAAAATATCTGTATAAAAGTTGTTTCTTTCCATTTTTATTATTATTGTTAATGAAAATCTTAGTTACAAAAGATTGCTCAACTGGATGAATCTGAAACTGCATTTGGCTCAGCATTGATTCTTTAATTGAATGAAAAGGCCTGATTACTTGACAGTGATTATGTTCTATTTAAAGAGGTTCATTGATTACATTCTCAAAATGTCATTTAACATAAAAAACACTTGGGTTTTTATTGCAAATTCTTTAGGGGTATAGATCAATCCTGTCTTGATGAAAATTTTAGATTTTCAAAGGTATCTAATGATATCCAATCAGTAACAGTCCAAATTCATGAGTGAATTTTTAGTGCATTCAAAAGTTTTTTTTTTTTTTTTTTTTTTCTTCCCTCTGTGTGTGCATTCAAGGCATTTTTAGTGCTGGTTGGAAAAGATTCTCACCTTACACTGAAAATAACACTAAGAACCTCAGTTTAACAGAGAAATGGCTGAGTTGTTTCCCTCCTGTTAGTTGACTGTCCGTTAAACCTCCATAGCCAAAGGGAATAAGGTAGCCATGATTTGAGTGCAAATAAATGAATGTTTCTTTTGGTTCAATGAAGAAAAAAGAATGTTAGGTGATCAAATTCAATATTATGTTTTATAAAAAAAAAAAAAATTGTTACTCAAAACCACAATAGTTAAGATCCACTTGAGATATCTTTTGGGAAATTTGTTTTGCTCATTTTTATTGCATGATAAAGGCCAAAGCAATAATTATTCAGCAGTTAATATCTTGATGGGATGATGTGAAATATCAAGATTAACATGGTTTATTGAAGAAAAAAATTTTCTGACCAAAGAATTTAAAAAAAAAATATCCTCAAATAAAATTTCAGTCTATTTTACATATAACTGAGTCATGATATTCTTTATTTCTGGGAATTGTACCCCATCTCTTTTAATCTTGTTTCTCTCTGGTTAACTTGTCAATTTAAATCTTTTTTAAAATGTTTACAAATTGAATTCAAGTAGGGGTAGATCACATTTTATGAAGCAAGTTATCGTTCTTGTTTATTTCATCCTTTTGATTTACAAAGCTTAATCCAGCACATAACCAAAGAAAATAGTATTATTTGTCATTCAAATGGGAAGCTTTCCTGACCTGAAAATCTGGGTTTGAATTTTTGTAGCTACATCACTTATTATTATTGACTGCTTAAAAACGAGTAATGGGCTTTCATGACTGAATGCTGTTACAAACAATTTATTGGGCTTTCTATTTATGAAAGATGTGGAGGGGGGTGGGTACAAATTGAACCACTGAATTTCCAAACTGCACAACTCTATTAAAATGTGTTTCAGCTGTTTAAGGCAGTATTTCTCTTAGTTTTATTGTTGTTCATCTGGTAATCACAGTATATAGACATGCACCCTGTACATGTGGTACAGTGGTAACATTGTCACCATACACTTTGATTTTTTTTCTTTCTTTTTTCATGGTATATATATGTGAACAATGGATGAGCCAAAACATTGTTGAAATCAGTTATACCAGGAATTGTTTCCCATGTCTAGACAATAATAGCAATATCTTTTTTTTTGCTTTTATAAATATATTTTACTTAGTTAATGGCCTTTTTACTGGTCTTGATTATTGCACAATTTTCGTGAAATTTAATTTAAAACGTACATGCTTTGCTTAATGTGCATTTTTTTTTTAAATGAAGCTTTAAATGATTTTTTGTAAAGTGAAGCTTTAATGAATTCTTTTCTTTTTAAATTGGTTTAAATTATTTAAAAAAAAAAACAGTTGTATGCTTTTCTAAATAAATGTCATGCATAAACCCTTTTTCCAAAATAAAAAAAATAATGATAGTATCTTAATCAAAATTTAAACCAAAAGAATTCTAAAGACAATATTGCCCTTAATAAATCTGCTTATAACAAAAATGAAACAACATTTTGCCCTAAAATGTAATTTCTCGATAGTTCATGAAGTTAAGTGACTTCCCCAAAAAATTGTTGAACAAAAAAACATTTTTTTTTTTTTATCCTTTCATTTTACTTTTCCCTTTTTCTGTTGGGTTACTTTTAAAAATTTTGTGCATTACGCAGTAATCAAGATTAGTGAAGTTTCTGTGTATTACTACTTGAGGCAAATGCATGTAAACAAAGCCGGTAATGGCAGCCATTCTGTTACTGCGATACAAATGAGGCCAAAATTACATTGTCGATAACTACTAAATGGTTTTCTTCTGCAAACTTGTTTTCGAAGTAATCAGGCATTTTCACGCATTAAGCAAAGCATGTGCATTTTAAATAAAATAGCACAGTAATCAAGACGAGTAAGATCAGTAAAAAGGCCGTTAACTAAGTAAGGTTCCGCGTATTACTACTCGAGGTAAACAACGTCAGTAATGGCGGCCAAGCTGTAGACGCTACGCGAATAAGGCTAAACTAAGATTGTCGATAACACCTAAACGGTATTCCACAAAATTTTATTTCCGAAATAATCAGGCAATTTCACACCATAATGGAAAATTTTCATTACAATTGGTTTTTGGGGATTATAATGCAAAGTAACCAGTTATTTTACAGTAATAAAATACATTTTAGTTGAATTTCGAAAAATTTATCAGTTTTTTTTGTTTGTTTTTTTTTTTTTTTAAATTTGAACAATTGAAGAAATGTTATTCACATGTCAATTTCAAAAGTAAAAAGTCCCTTTCATCTCTAGTCAGCTGGTGGGTGAGTTCATGTCGAAAAATAGATACTTTATGCGTCTCATGTCAATGTCTATCTCTGTGTAAACTACGTTTGCTTAAATTGTCAAAAGTAACAAGTTTGAGAATCAAATTTGACTCAAAATATGGACGGGAAGGAAGATAGAAAACGGGGTTTAAGATAGAATAGGAAATAGGTCTTTGAAAAAATAAGATTGTTATTTTTAAAGTTTGTAAGCTAATAATGACCTGTATCTCTAGCTTTTGTTGTGTGAAAAAGAAAATATTAAAACATATTTGGCTTTTATTGCTTGGCTGCCTATTAAAGTTCAGTGTGGCAACCCTGTCTCTTTACTTTTGTATTTCTGCCATAGATGGTTAGAAAATGTACAAACATGTGAACAACTGGATATTTGATCAGATGTCATCAAATTTAATTTTAAAAAAAGTTTCCAGGCCAAGTCCTCTGGTGGTGAATGACGTTTTATTTCCAGTGAAACTGCAGATTTTTGTTTGTTTCAAAATACATTGAACCGTTTCTGATAAAATATCAGAACAATAAACTGTTGCTTCCTTTCCTTGCAGATGATCTTTTTAGCATGATCATGAAACTTAAGATTTGTAAAGGAAGAGCACACTAAAAAGATAATTACATTTTCCAAACTGAATGAATTTGTAAGAATTTTGTTAAAACCCAAAGATGAGTGTGGATTTCTGGCAGATAGGTCTCTGCAAAATTTATCCCAAAAAGGAAATGTGTCAACAAAAGATCTGTTTGCATGCAGAATAGTAACAAAGACAATGTTCATCACCGTCACTGAGAAACTTCTGGCAAATTCTCCCCTTAGATACCCTCTTGTAAGGTCACTTGCGTAGCTCAACCCTGGATCCATTTGTGAAAGTCTGCCACAGAAGATAGTCTAAAAAGATGTCTTTCCCACATGATTGACAGAAGTCAGCAAGTCTGTGATGACATCATCAGTCAGTACAAAGAATTTGAGGAGGAGGCTGCTGGAAAGATTGCTTTCAAGAATTTCAGCAAAGCATGAAGACCATCTGAACACTTTGTTCTACTTTTCTTTGTCAAGTTCCAAAGAATATCAAAAACTGGAAATTTTTTTTTCAGATTGCTGGTACTCTCTCATGGACATGCCTCAGTGGAGAGAGGTTTCTCAGCCAATAAGAAAATTTCCATTGACAATATGAAACAGCAGACTCTGATTGCACAGTGCATTATTACGGATTATTTGGCCACAGTTGGAGGTGTTAGGAATGTTCCCATGACTAAAGCTCTTCTCTGCAGTGCTTCCAATGCCAGAACAGCATAGAATCAATAACTTGAGGCTGAGAAGGAAAAGGGCAGGAAGAAGCAACTGGACAAAAAAAAACCAAGCGTGAAAGTTGCATACAAGATTTGCACGTCAGCTGACAGCTACGTGAAGAAAGCTGAACAGATTCAGCACTTCACACTTATCACAAAGTCCAATGCTATGCAAAGGACAAGTCTATAGAGATATCAAAATCAGAAGAGGGGCTGAATGCTAAACTAGATGAACTGAAAAAATGTTAACATCATTGTGTTCTGTGCCATGTGCAATGAAAGCCATAGGGGTAGCTAAAATGTGTCATCTTTTTGTGAGAATTTCTATTTGTAGTTCTATTCATGAAAACTGTTATAATTCACAGGAAATGTGCAGCAATCAAGAATTTTTGTGCCATTCATAAACCATGACTCGTCTAGATAGCTGAAATGTGTAGCAGTAAGAGTTAAAGTGTGTCATTCAAAATTTTCAAGTGTAGTAGAACTCCAAATTGTCGAATGCTACACAAAATATGTAACATAACTAGGTCTCCATTCAATTGTGTTTTAGACTTCAGCACTTTGATTTCGTCACCGCTTTCAACTAATCCATGTGACATGAATTATTAGAACCAGCTGTAACTTTTCTTTGGACATCTCATCTGTCAAACTATTAAAAGATAAATCACAAAGTTTGTGTTTTTGAAATTGATGACCATTCACTTTGTGTGTGTGTGCGTGTGTGTGTGTCTATGCGTACGCACCAGTTTCAGTCTTTGAAAAGTCCTGGAGTTATTTTGTTACTCAGATCTGTGGGAGTCGGTTCCACGGGGCAGTATTTCGCGGGAAGAAGTTGCTCGAGTGGAACTTACTTTTTCACTTATGGGACACACAGTGGTAATGTTGGTGGTTTGTTACTACGTAAGTGGCATGGTGTGTTCTTGCCGTAAATGTTTCACTCGGCAGCTCCAGGGAATATAGTTCGTCTGAGCGCTTTCCGTGGCAGTAGCGGTAGATCAGCCCAAATATGACAACAGTACTCCATTTTGGACCTGATCTGGCTCTTGTAAAGGTAGAGGATAGCAGAAGGAGTCACTTATTTACTGGAGCGGTACAGAGAGCCAACTATTTTACCTGTATCCTTGGCAAGTTCCACCTTAGGTCGGGTGTGTGCTTGAGACCCAACAGCCTTTCAAGGCACGCTGCTTCCTTGAGAGGACCCCCTTTCATCAAGATTTGTGGTAGTTCGGGGTTAGATCGGCGATGATGGAACGTAACTAGCTTTGGTCTTCGAGGCATTGAATGTAACCAGACAGTTTTTACCCCATTGGGTAGTTTGTGCAAGACTGGAAGAGAGATCAGTCACCAATCTGTGACCGTCGAGAGATTTAGGGGTGCTCCTGTATATAGTCGTATCATCGGCATAGATGTTCATAAATGATCTGAGTATATTCTTAGGCAGATCATTTATGCAGATCAAAAAGAGGGTTGGTCCAAGGAGTGACCCCTGGGGAATGCATGCGTTGACTGCTAGAGCTCCAGAGGACTGGCCATTAATAACTACCTTCAGGGACCTTTGCTGTTGTAGAGTAGGACTCAGCGTTTTTCCTTCTCTCCCCTACTACTGTGACAATGGACTGCTCTTACTTATAAATATGGCAAGTAGCTACATTAGAGTAGGATTTGAAGAGTAGTTGATTTACTTCTGTTAGCATTTAATAAACCGTTTCTTTGTTTTTCCTACCTAGTCTTCATTTCCTTCGATACTCTAACTACAACCTTCCTAATTCTCGGTTATTTTGAACAAAGACTACATTACAGCAGATATTTAAGGAAGTGTTTAATTTATGAGTTAAAAATTTTTTTTCTAATCTCTCTTCTGTTATGTGTCATGTTTCTTCAGGATAACTCCAGAACTTTCTATTCTTTGTCACTCTTAGCAAATGCCTCCCCCCCATCTATCCCACGCACTGTTCTGCCATTTGTTTACACTAGATTGTTAAGTAGGTTACTCTGTGTTTTCCTCTGTCTCTTTTTCCTTCAATATACCCTGTGTGTGTCAAGTTCCCTCAGCCTTCTTTCCTCGTTATGTGTCCCAGAAATTTCAGCTGTTTCTATAAGTGTTCTTTTTGTTTCCATTTTCCTTTAAGCATCCTCATTTCTAACATGGTCTGTCCACGTTATTCATAGCATTTGTCAGCCGAACAACATCTGTTTTCTCAAGTCTACTCTTCAGATCTAAGAGTTATTAATAAACAATTCAAATTTCAAATAAGATAAAGATTGTCCTTGTTATTTGTAAGAGAAATCCTCACTCAAATGCAACACAGAATCACACCTCAAGTGTGACTCAATGCAGTGACTCTTCCTCAGTAAAATAATGACAATCAAAATAAATTTGCTATTTTAATGAGTATATTGAAATTACCAAAAATAATAATTAATGAAAAAAAATCAGTCCATGATCAGATGAATGAAAACTGAGTTTTTTGTTTTTAATAGAAGAAAAGAGAGAGAGAGAGATAGAGATAGATAGATTCAAACGAATGTCAATTGAGATTTCAAAAGTCAAGAATTGGACCAAAATTGGAAGAACAAAATAACAACACATAGGTAAAAATAAGAACAAAAACATTTTCTTTTTCTTTTTTTAATCAATTCACCCAAGGCGATGTTACCACTAAAACGCAAAAGGCTTACTAAGAATCAAAGTGCTGTACTTGCGTCTCTCAACTACTACTGTAAAAATGAACAGCTATTACTTATAAATATGGCAAGTAGCCACATTAGAGTAGGATTTGAGGAGTGGTTGATTTATTCAGGTTTTCCGTTCTCTGTATGAGTATTTAACAAACTTCTTTGTTTTCCTTACCTAGTCTTCTGTTCCTTCGATACTCTAACTACGGCCTTCCTAATTCTCGGCTATTTAAAAAAAAAAACATTACAACTGCATGTCACACTTATTTCCGTGGCAAAAAATTACGCAGGCTGCCATGAAACCAATGAGAATCACTCGCAGGAACGTTTTAAAAGAATCAGCAACCCCTTTCTTTTCTCTCCAGACATTACTCATAGGGGTCGGTCTTTTTTCATCTGCTTGTCACTGTAGAAAGGCGTTGTATTAATGCCTCCCAAAATGCATCCGTCACAGGAAGGGGGTACTTTCAAGATCAGTTTGAATTTATGCTGTAAGACTGCTGACGTACTCGTAAGCAAATATCCACTGGACACCTCCTCTCTTGTAATCGGCAACTTCACATAATTTAAGGACGGAGTCCACTTCATTATCAACTTCTACAAATAACTATATTGACTTATCCAATGTGTACCACATTGGTCAGATTAGTTACGTTGTTGTCTTGTTTAAAACCAACAAAAGAATTACCTGGACTCAAGTGGGAATAAAAGCCGCCGAAGACAGCTCTACTTGAAGAAAATCCAAATTTTACACAAACGTCGTCGAACCAATCTTCAGAAACGCCAACATACAAATTGACTATTCTGGGTTTGATTCAAAATTCAAAGAAATGAACTGAAGAAGGCCGGGGCGTACAACGGCCGAAACTTTGTGAATGTGACAATTAAGATGAGGACAACAGTCCAAACAATTTAAATAGTATAAATATATATTTATGTTCTTTACTATAACCTAACAAAGGTGGCAAACATGGATATTCTTACCAAAAAAACGTCTTTTTTATAATTCTTAAGTTTGAAATATGATATTGATTGGCTGTACCCGTAAAAATCTGACCAAATCGCCAGTACCCTACAAAATTATCTTAATATTTGTTTCACTCTAGCGTAGCGGTTATTGGTGAAGCAAGTGGGATTGACATACCAAGTTCAAATTCAAGGCGTTCACTTTCGCTCAAATACTCCGAAGAAGGTGGGAATTAATCTATTCAGAAGGACAGACTGGCAACCAGTCTAGAAGGACAACTGAATTCAAAACGCCGTAAAAAAACTTCTTCATACAGAAAGCACAACAGCAATGTCTAGCGCGATGAGATTGTAGTCTGATGCACCGTACGGGATTCTAAAAGACCCACATAGATCCCCTTCATTTGAACACCTTTTCAATATCAATTACTGTGGTCAAAATTTATTTCCTTAACATGTAAATTTTCCTGGAAATGTTCTCCATTCAAGTCATGAAGTAACAATGGAGGTCATTAAAGATTTATGCTATGTATTATTTATATTCGATACTTTTTAAAGCATAATTTTTGTTGTTAGAAAATAGTTTTGTTTGCATCAATATATATATATATTATTTATTTGAATATTACAACATAAATATGTTATAAAATCACGACAAAAATAGCCATTTTGTTTCAACACTATATATATATATATATATATATATATATATATATATATGATGATTTTATATCTACTTTTAACTGAATGTATGGATTGTTTTATGTATGTATCATCTAGAGTTATAGGAGTGTTATATTTTACAAACACGGTTAGCACATTGTCGATGTGTTCACAGTTGATATTGAGTATTGTTTTTGTTTTTTTTTATTAATAATGCTTCCATTATTTTTAGCCTTGTTTTACTTGTGGTTGAACTACAACGCCCACTTCATATATATATATATATATATATATATATATATATATATATATATATATATATATATATAATATCAATTGGTAATTAGTAGGGATAATTCCAAGGAGGACATGAATCCAAAGAGACCTCAATGTAAGTAACAGAGTAACATAATAATAATGGGTACAGAAAATCCTTAAAAATCCATTCAGTTATAATTTATTTTATGAATATACAAATATTCATCTCCTCAGACCGATTTTTTTTATTTAAAAAAAACTTGTATTAAAAAATTCAGTATTAAGAAATAAGAATAGAAATTAAAATGTTCCAAAATATATCTCCCGGCTTCAAGAAATTTAACCTCATAACAGGGGTGAGACAAATCATCTGAATTTATTAACAGATATCATGTTACTGCGATAAGGAGTTATCATTATTTACACTATACTATTTATATGTGGTTTATTAGATTAGTCCGCATGTAAATAGTATAAATAATGATATCATATAGTATTTATATGTGTGTGTGACATAATATATATAAGGTCTGTCTGTTTAATTTTTTATTATATTTTCCAATTATCGGATAAAGTGTTGTGGATAAACTGTGCGAAGTTCATATTTTGTTGTTTTTGTTCAAGTACTTTCGACTATCGCAGTCATCATCAAGAACCAATGACAAGCTCTGTCACTTTTATATATATTATCGGGTTATCTCCTCCTCATTTCCTAACCCTTCAACAAGGGTCTCTCTCCCACGTGTATAAATACTGGCTGACCCTTCTCTCTTTTTCTTTTTCTCTGCTTACGCGCACGTGCGAGCAACTACCTCGATTTAGACCGCGGGCCGAAACCTCGCGCGTGAGGCTAGGTATAAAAAAACTCTCATTTTACTTTCCAATATGTGACCTCTCACACAAACAGCGTTTCCCATATTCTGGGAACACGCTAAAAACAATATACGCGTTCGTACGGACACTCAACACACACACACAATAACTTCTCCTTACAAATACTCTGCAACTTTCCATGTCTTCAATGTATTTGTAACTCGTGTTTTAATCTATTTGTTATTAATATATATTTGTTTGCATACATATATATCGGTCTTGTTTGTTTCTTTATCATCTTTGGACGCCATTATAGTCCAACATTCCTATGTAGCTGGACCGGCCAGCAGGAAATCTTAGCCCAGAGATTTTCATCCTCATCTTCACCCCCCGGTCCTCTACAATATATATATATATATATATATATATATATATATATATATATATATATATATATATATATATATATATATAAAAGTGATCATTGCAGTCAACACTCAGAGGCGACAGGCTGTTTCATGCTAGACGCAATCGTCAGGCCGCTTGACAATTGCGTCTAGCATGAAACAGCCTGTCGCCTCTGAGTGTTGACTTCAATGTTCACTTTTACATTCACACACGCTCTATCTCTGATATTGAGCACTTTATCCCATAAATACAGCACATCTTAAGACAATATTTCTTCATCTTCTTAGTTAACGTTTTTTTTTATATCCTGGACCATTTCCTGCTTTCCGATGGAATTTTGAATATAAATTGCCTGATTCCTGAATACTTTCGGGGTTTTTGAAGCTATTATCATTTCTTCAATATCCGTATTTCTTCTATGTAAGTATGTGTGTGTGTTTATCTATTTTGTTCTAGTCTTACACAAGACGACACTAATGAGCTACGCACTTGGGAATAAAAATTGACGACACGAGCGAATTAATTTGCAAAAGTGGATACCCAAAGCGCTAGGGTTAGGTGCCTTAACAGAAACACACACAAGGAAAGCATAAAATTTCACAGCGCACGCGCGCACACAGACTTTAATAAAAATAACAACATTTTTGTTGAAAATTGTGGAAATGTTTAACAAAATATTTATTAATATCTTTTGTTTTGTAACAGTCTTTAAAAAAAACATATGTTCTTTGTTATCGACATGCAGTTTTAAGGATGGTATTTGATTTGTATTTGTATACAATTCTTTTTTTTTTCTCATTGTTGTTTTTTCACACTTTATTTTTGTGTTATTTAATGGCTTCTTTTGATCGTTCACTACAATTAAGGCGTTTGTTTGACATAGTTTTCACCGTCTCTAAATCGTTAAGAGGTCACTAAGGGCGCATAATAGGGCCAAACTGTGCCTTGCAAAAAATCGAACTGTTTAATTAACTTTTCTTTCTATTCCCCAATAAACAGCGCTTGGCCGGTCACGTGACCCTTAACGACCAATCAGTGAAGCCCAGTCTGTACAGTTTTCGTGTAGTCGCAACATGACGTACCGGACTTTTGTGTAAAGATAGCTTTTGTAACATCCATTAACTTTCCGTTTCGGGGTCGGAGAGAAGGCTTTTCTACACTTTGATAGCATTTTCTGTTTCTAGAAGATAAAAGCTACATTTAAGTTTTTCCGACATTGTCCTAGCGATCTTTATTTTTTTATTAGAAATGTTTGGTAAATATCTGTACCGATAGGCAGATACTACTAAGGCATATATTTGATAAAACCAAGGGACTTTTTTATTGTTGTAAACGTGTGAATTCACGCGTCTGGTTTTACGAATATGTCACAGTAAACTTACAAGAGGAAATAGCCTATAATTTGGTTACTTCTTTACCCTCTCCCCCGACCGCTTTATAATGTGAAATTCCATTTGAAATATTTTGCATTAATTGTAGTTCATCTCTAAATAAAACGAACATCGGTGCGATGAACCAGATGATGATTGGCACGGTTTGCCGATCAAAACTGTAACTTCATTTCAAAAAGTAAAGAAGGAGAAGTTTCTTTTTACAAAAAATGTTGACAAGCAGTAAATGGACCCCTTTTTTTTCCTTTACATCTTGAACACCTGAAGTCGTTTGTAGAATAGACCAACCGAAACATTGTGCTATCAACAAGCACAACAAAGCGAATGAATTTAATCGTTTGGACAAGATGATAAACGACCTTGAAAATTTATGGGAGTTCAATTTTGGGAAAAGGTCAAGTTTTCGACGTGAGTAAATTTAGTAACTTTTAGCGACCTTAAGTTATTTTTTGAATAAAATTATTTGGCAAAATCTAAGAAATATTTTCAAATAAAGAAAGCAATAGCTTGTTTTTTTAGAATTCTTCACCAAAAAGGAAGGAAAATTAATAAAATCATGAAAATGCAATAAAATGAAATACATAAAATAGGTTAAAAAAATAAAATCTTAAAAATATTTTCGTATTGAGAAATCTTAAAGCAATGATATTTTGTAGATTTAGAATCTGGAAATTTTCATCGTTAATTCCAAAACCATCTTCTATAACCTCTTAAAACCAAAGTGATTTCAAAACGGCGCTCTAGTACCGATGAAGTTAAACTTTAAGACTTCTATTTACATTATTCGGACTATTGTCCTCATCTTTGTCGCCATGTTTATCACAACACATTCCAACCACCTGAAGAAGACCGGCCGAAACATTGGAATAAACATGTCGACAAAGATGACAATAGTCCGAATAATGTAAATAGTGTACATAATACCTCATATCAGAAATATAGACAGATATTTAAGACGTCTTTTCATCTTTTGTTTCTCAATTTCAGTCAGGCGATTATTTCTCGTTTGAAATTATCTAGATCGCTGTTAATTTACTTTTATTCTCCGAGTATAATGACTAGAATCGGATGGATAGTTGAAGAAAAAAAAAACATTGTGTGTACAATAAATTTAATTTGTGGATCGGACAAGCAGCATGACAACTGGATAAACTTTAAACTTTATCAACTGTCTATTAAAATATTTTTGTCATTGAAATCAAATATGCATGCATGGAGGATCTAACTAACCACGAGTAATAAAATAACCAGCCAGTCCAATTTTAACCGTCCATTATTTGGGTTTCGACGTCTTATTTCAGACACAGTGAACCCAAACTCAACAACATTTTTATCTGCGCTTTGGACACAGAATGCGAAACAATACGAATTCAACATAAGGTTTGGGCTTAAAATTCTTACTTTTATTTTATCTTATTTTTTTAAACATTTTTTTAATCAAAATTCGTAAAAAAAAACAACGTTACAGATTTCATGTTTCAATTCCCCAATCTAAGATGGCGTCTTTCATGATGTTGCAGATAACACTTGTCCTTTACTGTATAAAGAAAAGTAATGCATATATTTCTTGATAATATTATGCTATTATGACATACTACTCCTGCCTTTTTATCCTTTAGCTCCGACCCTCACACAACCAATCTTTAAAAGTGTTCCACTTTAAGCAGTTGATGAATGAACTATTATGCATTGATAGCGATACAACGCTCGCTTCATGTGAAAAATTTCAAAGGTCGAGAAGCATTGGAAATCGTTTGTGATTTTTGTTGCTTTTTTTTTTAGTTTTTCAACTCTCCCCTCCAATTTGAATATTTATTGGATTCAGTTAACTTTTGGAGATTTATGAAGTACTCGGTAAGGATTGAAGTCGATTTGCACGCTGACCGTCATATTATTTTCAGTGGGCTCTTCAACTTCTGCCTTAAAGATCGTTTCAAAATATTCGACAATATCCATGGTGTGTATTAAAGGATGGTAAAAACATGGAACTGGACGTCATAAGTTTTCTTATAGTGAAGTCTGGAAG
>OZ038506.1:10030456-10050456 GCA_964036315.1 Acanthosepion esculentum | reverse complement strand
ATGACGAAAATTTTAGTGTTTAATATGCTCAAAGTTATCTCCCTTGCCACGTCATTGTTATATTTTGTTTGGATCCGTTTTTTTTTTTTTTAGACACTGGCCATTTAGTGTTGACGAGCAAGTTGTAATATTTTCAAGGTTATCTCCCTTGTTACTCTTTTAATTTGCCTTTTTTTTTTTTTTTTTTTTTTTTTTTCGTTTTTAAGATCACCATTTTGAGCATAGGTGTTGTCGGCTTTGATAATTCGTCTACTGAAATATTTTATTTTATCCACTGTTTTTGGTCACTTAGAAATGCCATTCTCTTCACTTTTTCAAAGGCTTGCTTCTTTTCTTTTCTCTTGTGTCTTTTTTTTTTTTTTTTTTTTGACAAACTTTGGTAAATTATTCCACCGAATAAATAATCAGCAGAGGACTGGTTCATTCGGATTTTAATCTCTATTTTTAGACCCAGAATTATTCTCGTCGCTCAGCAGCCGTTCTCCCGAAGAAGACCTTGCAGCCCTATCTTCTTGACTGTTAGCTTCTCTTTCATCGGAATCGTAATGAGATCGCCGATGCCGTCTACGTTCGTCCTCAGAACTATAATCATACATTCGTTTGCCGCTGTTGTTGTTACCGTCACTATCCAAGGCGAACCTCTCGTCCTCGGGCGTATACCTTGGGCTTTGACCATCGCTGTGTCGCAGAGGCATGTCCCTTCGTTCATCGAAGCGTCTGTCGATTTTATCTTCTTCAGAACCACTGTCCATATAGTGCGGGTCACGCCTCCGTCGGAAACCAGTGCTACCGTCCGATGCGTCCTCATCACTGCGTGCGAAGTCTCGCCGATTATCGCGCATGTTATTCACATCGCTGTCGTTATCCCGTAAACGCTGACGCTCTTGACTGGTATATCGATCGTCTTCGCTACCGTAATCATTTCGATAGTAATCATCCTCGTCTTGACTTCCCCTTCGATTATTATCCCTTCGATATCTGCGTTGACGTTGTCTCTCGTCTTCCGAGTCTTCCTGGTCCTCACCGCCGCTTCGATATCTTGGCCCTCGATCGGAACCGGAACCTGAACAGGACTCGGCGCCCGAACGCCGCTGTCTGCGTCTTCTCGCGTCTTCCTCTTCGTCTTCGTCAGGTGATATATACTCCAAATCACCCATTACGTCCTCGTCGTCCAAAATCCTCGCTTTGCCTTTGATATTTTCATCTTCGTCTTCCTCGTCGTCATCTTCGTCTTCCTGGCGGGCGCCATCTTCCAGATTTTCCTCCTCCTCCTCCTCCTCTTCGCTGTCTGAAGTCGGCGACGACACGGCCGCCACGTCTTCCAACATCACTTTGATCGTTGAGAAGTCAGTTGGCTCAACAAGGTCCAGCGGGCGTTCTCCATTGTCTGTCATGATGTGTCGATCAGCACCTTTCGTCAAAAGGAACCTGCAAAGACAAAGAACAGGAACGAATAAATAAAAATGAACAAACAAAATTTATATTAAAACATGGGGGGTGGGCAAGGATAATAAAAATACTCACCAAATCAGAAAAGAACAACAATTAACCACTTTAATGTGATCAAATTTATTTATATATCTTTGCTCTTCCTTTCCTTTTTGTTTTAATATATTTGTATATATTATTTAATATCTAATATTTTAAAATGTCCGTTTTTAAAAGCCATACTTATTAGTATTTTTCTTCTGTTCTGATTTTTTACTGCGTTTTATCACAATTTTATTCATGACGTCAATCTGGAGCAGTGCTGAGACATTTTGGATGGATAAAGAATAACTTCTCGATAAGACACCACCTCACATAATCTTTTTCTAAGGGTAACCTTGTTAACTGTGCCAGCTGCTCTCACCATCTGAACTACAGGGAACTTTACGGTTGGCGGAAGATCAACTCTAAACTTTTAATACACACGTTTTACATCTCTCTCTCTCTCGGTGTCATATTCGTTATTGTCTTTACGATTAACAACGACATTAGTATCTTTATTTTCGAGATAAAAAGCAAGAAAAATTAAGATAAAAGAAGATTGTTGGTTTCAATCCTATCTGGCAATGACTGCAAAATACTTTCCACTCCCCATTTTATAGGTTGAAGCGTACAAATGCATGCTGGGATTTTTCCTATCCAATAAAATAATCCTGTTCGGTTTCATCTGATTCAGTCTTGATCCGTCGGTTCAAGCGGTTCAAGCGGATTTGGGCTGACTTGTCGAACTCCCTGCCTTCGGGGAGAGGAACCCAGACGAGGCTATGCCGAAGAACAGTGTCGCGTTTGGGGAGGTAGACAGCCCGACCCCGTGTATGCGGGGGTCTACGGGGAATTTTTACCCAAGCCTACGGGCTTGAAATCGTCCCACTTAAAAAAACTGCCTTGTGGGGGAGGCTAAGGTAGATAAGCTCAGTCCTGATCTGTCTTGTCTTGAAATCAGAAAACTACATTTGCTTGCCTGAACTTGCTTTGGTGTGTCAATACCAATTCTTAGTTTATGAACTTTTTGCCTTATGAGTGTTACTTTGCCTTATTACAGTTGCTTTGCCTTATTACAGTTGCTTTGCCTTGCATATATTGCTTGCTTGCTTTATATTATTTTTTGCCTTGTTCTTATTATTGTTTTTGCAAACTTCGTCAATTCTGTTTGACTCAGTTCTGTCAGTTATTTTGTAGTTGGACATGGACTCCTCACAGGTCAAAATTAACAATGACTGACAATGCTTAAACTAAAAATAAAAAATAATGATAATATTGTAGCTTTGTTGAGTTTTATCCAGGGACGTAAGAGTGTGGCACCCAGTGAGGACTCACTAGAAAGAGTCTGTAAGACGAGTATGCTATTGCAGACAGCCAACAATATACCAAAATTTGTATTTGATGACGTTGACTTTGATGCAAGGTTTTAATTCTAAAACATCGAGCTGGCGATGTTATAGGTAATCACGATAATTATTGCTGATTTTCATGAATTAGATGAGCCGATGACAGCCAGAGAATTTCAATTTTGTTTTTACGGGTGAACGGTTTGAAAAAAATCAACAAAACCTAGATATTACTTGCCCAAATTTTCTTTTTAAAAATTACGGTGGTGAGAGGTGCTTAAAAGTTCTCAGCCCAACTAAAACCCCCCACCCCCCCAAAAAAGAATCCGATGTTTAATCATTTGTCAGATTTGGTGAAGTGGGTCGGGCTAAGAAATTCTCAGCATCTCGTTAAAAGAAAGTTAATTTCTGTTATTCATTCATGCCTACTAATGACGTCACTACTGACGTCATCTTCCACAGATTTTTACGTTCAACTACTTTGTGTCCGTCTCTGCGAAAGTATTTTAGTTAGATAATGATTATTATTTTTTTAATTTTTTTTTCGAAAATGCCGACCAAAAACTAAAAAAAAAAAATAAATGAAATACAGTCGTAGCATTAGTGGTGTATTTTTTTATTTTTTTTTTTGTCTAGGTGGGTTTGATAATACAAAACACACGCCGCCATCTTCCACTTCGTCAATCATTGAGAATGTTTGTTCGGCGGTAAAACGAATTCCGGCATATTATGTCCACATTTGGTGTTAAATGAGCAAACAGCAAGTCACAGAAATATGGCGACAAGCCTTTGGTCCGCTTGTCTATTTTCTGTTTCTCAAGAGTTACGGAATTAGATTTTAGAAGGACGTCAATGGAAGAAGTAAGAAATTTATGTTATGAGGATATGTAGGATATACATAATATTTGAAGATCGAAGTTAAGCCTGGTCAGTACCTAGATAGCTGGCCGCTTGGAAAATACCATTTGCTGTAAGCTTCAATATACGGATGGTGTATTCACTTACGCGCAAATACCGTTGGGGAAAGTATGAATCCACCTCTTCTCCCCCAGCTATGGGTTAATTAGTAAAACTTGTATTAATAAACTATTATTATCTCAAAATATTCTTACAATCTAAAAATATTTTCTAGCTTTAAATAACCTGCAATGGGTTGATAAGCCATAAAATACGAATTAATCAAATCAAAATTAAATAACAGATGACACTAGACTTTAACATAAGAGGTTAACATTGTGATGTTTGGGGAAGCAACCTTTCGGGAGTCTGTTCCACACAGTAACAGTTCTGGGGAAGAAGCTGTTTGAGTAGAACTTCCTCCTTGCTAATGGAATAGGAAGAGAATGAGATTGAGTTGATCCTGTTTACGTGACATGGTGGATCTCAGCTGTGAAGGTCTGGGTTGGTGAAGCTAATGAATGTAGCTCGCTCGAACAGCCGCCAGGAACATAGCGATAGAGTAGAGAGAGGCGAGCAACGTTTCGTCTGTGGGAAAAGAGGTTGTAGGGTGGAAAACAATTCATTCATCATAGGTCGGGTAATTTGAAAAGCGCTCACGAACCGAATGTAGTACGGATTTTTTAGGTTATGAAATATGATTTAATCCCTTACTGTAAATAACTGATTTTATTTAAAATACCCCCCCCTCAATCCCTCTCTGTGTCACACTCTCATTTTCTCTCTACGTTCCTCTCTCTTTCTGTTTTTTCTCTCTATAGACATCTCTCTTTCTGCTTTCCTCTCAGACTCTCACCTCAGTCTGGGTTTAACAGGATGTTTTTATGGGAAGTACATCTTCTGTTTTTATTATATCACGCAATGATTATAATTATTAAAGAAAGATTTTAATTTCAAAAGGTCACTTGCAGTTCAGGGGCGAATTTCACCTCAACAGGTCGTTAGGGCATGAAACATGATTTAACCCCTCACTACAAACAAATGCCTTTATTTAATATGACCCCCCACTCCGTCTAATTCTTCTCTTTTTTTTTCGCTCTATGTCCCTCTCTCTCTTTCTGTTTTATTTCCTACGTCCCTCTGTTTCTCTTTCTGCTTTCTCTCTCGGACGCTCGACACAGTCTGGGTTTAATAGGATTTTTGGTTAGAAGAACATCATCTATTTTTATCATATTACAAAATGATTATAATTATTAAGAAATATTTTTATTTCAAAAGGTCACTTGCAGTTTAGGAGCAAATTTGACCTCAAGAGATCGTTAGGTCACGAAACATGATTTATCCCATCATTACAAACAACTGCTTCTCTCTAAGATGTCCTCACCCCACAATCCCTCCCTAATCCTTCTCTGTCGCACTCTCTTTTTGTCTCTCTACGTCCATCTCTCATTCTCTCTTTTTCTGTTTTACTCTCTCTATCCATCTCTTTATCTGTTTCCCATCTCGGACGCTCAACACAGTCAGGGTTTAATGGAATTTTTTTATGAGAAGCACATCATCTATTTTTGTTATATCACACAATGATTATTATTATTATTAAAGAGAGATTTTAATTTCAAAAGTTCAGTTGCAGTTCAGGGGCAAATTTGTCCTCAACAGATCGTTAGGTTACGAAACATGATTTACAGTGGGGTTGAATAAGTGATCGTACACATGAAAATATTTCATATTTTTATTTGTAACATATTAAATTAACAAAACGGGAATATAGCTACCGTATCAGATTGCATACTAAAAATGTATGCATATAAAACTAAATAATATTCCATGGTTAAGAAAATATAGCGATATTTAAATTTTTAGGGGTTTAAAAAATTATCGTACAGCAGAACAAAAACACTTTTTTTCTCCATTTAATATTTTGTAGCAAAGCCTTTATTAAGGTCAACAGCAACCAATCTCTTCCTGTAGTCTTTAATTAACGATTCGCATACTTTAGTAGGTATTTTGTCCCATTCTTGCTGAGTAATTGTCTTCAGGTTTTTTATGTTTGTTGGACCTCTATCACGGATCTTATTTTTCAAAAACCGCCATAAATTCTATATTGGATTCAAATCCGTCGACTGACTGGGCCATTGTAAGATGTTAACGTTGTTATTAGCAAGCCAATTCTTCGTACCCTTAGCAGTATGCTTGGGATCATTGTTCTGCTGGAAGATCCAATCAGGAGGAAGCCCAAGATTCTCTACAGAAAGCGCTAAATTTTCGCTTAGGATTTGTTGATATTTTTCTTCATTCATTCTACCGTCTATAATTGCTAGTTTGCTAACACCTCGCACCAAAAAGCAGCCCCAAACCATGATACTACCCCCACCAAATTTGACAGTTGGTATGTTCTTGAGTGCGTATGCTTCGCCGTATTTCCTCCATACATGATTAAGGGAAACATGACCAAACAACTCAATTTTACTCTCATCTGTTCAAAAAACTCTTTCCCAAGAAACTCTTTTCTTATCTTTATGTTCTGTCGTAAATTTCAACCTGGCATCTCTATGCCGTTTCAGAAGGAGTGGTGTCTTTCTTGGGGAGCGCGACATTATACCGTCTCTGCGTAGTTCATTACTAATCGATTGCTTAGTTACGTTAACTCCTGAAAAACTCAGATCATTCTGGAGGTCTTGTCTGTTGGCCATTGGGTTATTTTGGACCTGTCGCATCAACTTTCTTCGTAATCATGGATAGATCTTCCTGGGAGCACCGGGTCTGCCTTTGTTCTCAACAGTATTACGTCTTTTAAATCTTGCAATAAATGAACCAATTGTTGAAAAAGGTATGTTCGTGTCACTGGAGATGTTTCTGTAACCTTTTCCATTGTTCCATAGCTTAATAATTATCTCTTTTTGAGCACAAATCATTTCCTTACGTCTAGCCATTATTAGAACCGTCATCAGCGAACAGTGACTGCAGAATGATCCAATTTTGAACTGAATCTTGCAATAGAGTTACTGAGAATATTCTAGAACAGATTAGAATCTTCTACTTTGAAGTACAACCAAAATCTACAGTATTATAATGCAAAAATTGATATTGTACGAACATTTTTCCACTATTCGAAATATGAAAAATTTGTATAACTATCACTTATCGATGAATTTCTAATTTTAAATTGCAGATTCTGATTCTATGCCCCAAAATACATATATAACATTGTTATTCGAGGTTTTCATTCGCTATAAGTGAGAATAACAAGCATTCGTTTGCCGTACGATCACTTATTCAGCCCAACTGTAACTCCTTACGTCACGGAACTGCCTTTTTCTAACTATTATATATGAATATCTGTTCTTTTTTATATTAAGGTTCACTAGATGCCTAGTTCAAGAGACATTCATGATAGAGGGGTACTATTAAAATGCTTATGGTGTGTGTGATATAAATGAAAGAGGTGGTGGCAGATTAAACAGAAAAAAAACATGTATCGATCGAATATTTATAAGTACAAGCAAGCCCCGTGTAAATTGCACGGATTTGCTAAACATTTTTAATGCTGCGCTCTGTACTCTTCAACTCATGACCATTATAAGAAAAGTGACATAGTCTTTTTTAAAAATGCTGAAATGTCCTCAACAGATAGTTAGGGTACGAAACATGATTTAACCCCTCACTACAAACAACTCCCTTTAAGATGATCCCCACGTCTAATCCTTCTCTGTATTGCATTCTCTTTTTGTCTCTACGTTCTTTTCTCTTTCTGTTTTACTCTCTACGTCTCCCTCTCTCTCTCTTTCTGTTTCCCCTCTCGGACGCTCGACACAGTCTGGGTTTAATAGGATTTTTAGTTAGAAGAGCATCATCTATTTTTTATTATATTGCAAAATGATTATAATTATTAAGAAATATTTTTATTTCAAAAGGTCACTTGCAGTTTAGGGGTAAATTTGACCTCAACAGATCGTTAGAGCACGAAACTTGATTTAACCCCTCACTACAAACAACTGCCTTTAAGATGATCCCCACGTCTCTGTATTGCATTCTCTTTTTGTCCCTCTACGTTATTTTCTCTATTTCTCTTTCTGTTTTACTCTCTACGTCTCCCTCAATCTCTTTCTGTTTCCCCTCTCGGACGCTCGACACAGTCTGGGTTTAATAGGATTTTTAGTTAGAAGAGCATCATCTATTTTTTATTATATTACAAAATGATTATAATTATTAAGAAATATTTTTATTTCAAAAGGTCACTTGCAGTTTAGGGGTAAATTTGACCTCAACAGATCGTTAGAGCACGAAACATGATTTAACCCCTCACTACTTCCTTTATCTAAGATGTTTTCCCTTCTAATCCTTCTCTGTGTCGCACTCTCCTTTTGTCTCTTTACGTTCCCTCTCTCTCTTTCTGTTTTATTTTCTGTACCCCTCTCTCTTTTTTTCAGTTTTAACGCTGCGCTCTGTACTTTTCAAATCATGACCATTCCCAGTTATAAGAAAAGTGACATCGTCTCGCTTACAAATATTAAAATGTCCTCAACAGATCATTTTATTATTATCAATAATACAAACAGTAGAAACTTATTAAAATGTATCAAAACATAGAGATTTTAGATGCAAGTATTGTTCTAATTGAAGTCTTACTTTTCTCTTTCCGTAGGACGAGTATTCGACTAGTATATTAAAAATAATGATCCTCTCTTGTATCATTCTCTTGCTCTGTCTCTACATAAAGAATTTTCAAAGTATAGTCATTTTTGCGCATTTTCATGCCCCAATCGTTGTCTCTTGAATTCTGGCCAATTAGCCTGTCTCTCTTTCTTTCTTTCTCCTTCATCTCGCCCCTCTCTATATCTATATATTTTCCTTCCATCTGGTTTTCTTTTTAGTTTCTCTCTATTTTTATCATCCCCCCACCTTTCATTCTTCAAAAGCCCCCCCCCCACGCTTTCCTCCTCTCCCTCGCTTAGACAGTCTTCTCAGTCAGATATTACACTCTGATCTGAGGTAAAATAAATTATAAGCGTAACGGCCATAGATACAAACAGAGACACATAAAAATTATAACACTTTAAAGCTTAAAATATGTTCTCAATGCTATCTTTTATGTGCCGTGTACCTTCAGGACGTTGGCGATCACGGTTCTCCACAATTTCCTGTCATTTGTAGCTCTTAATAAATTTTGCCTTTTTGTTATCTCTCCTAGACCTTGTTCCGCCATCCATTTACTGAAGCTCGCTAGGTAAGTTATGCTTTGGTTTTCTCTGTCCCTCTTGCCTCTAATCTCTCCTGTGAGCATCAGATTTTCCAAGCCCTCTTTCCTCATTATATGCCATAGGAATTTCAAGTATCTCTTCCTTTTTTTTTTTTGCATTTCTCTAAACCTTCGTTGTTGTTTGCATATTCGGTTCATGGTATCCTCAGCATTCTTCTGTAGAAGTACATTTCCGTTGCTTCAAGTTTCTTCTTCATCTGTGAGGAGATTGTCCAACATTTACTGTCATATATAGGAGGACTGATATTACGTGACAGTTCAATACACTTTTCTTTGTTTCTAACGAATTTTTTCTGTTTCTTAATACTTTACTTATCTTTTGGAAGGTATTTTTTGCTATACCAAATCGCCTTCAGATTTTATTGTCGAACTTTTGTTAAAACTCTTCACAGATATTTAAGTCTTTTTACGTGTTTGATTTTGGTATCTCCAATTTGCATATTGGTCCGTTCCTACCTGCTGGCAACCATTCATTTTGTCTTCCTGAAATTGATGTTTAGTTCTTTCTTCTCGCTTTTCTAAACTACCTTCTGTAGGGATTATTTTAGTTTTCTTTCTGCTATCAACGCTGCATCATCTGCACATCTTATGTTGTTAAGATTATGGCCGCCAACAAGAACTGAAGACACTCTGGTGTATTAAAGATTTTGGTAATTCTGTTAGACTGATTTTCACAGAGGTGTATGAATGGATCAATACGTAATTTTTTTTCTCGAAATATTGGCAAATGCCCTTCCATTTTCCACAGATTACTTCTTTAATCTAAAGAAAAGATGCTCTCAACAGTGAAATAAAAACGACTTTCGAACAGTACCAACGACGCATTTTAAGCAGATTGTGCAGTTCAAATAAAACGCGCTTAAGAAAAACGTAAGTAGGAATAGTTAAAACCCCGGTATACGAAGGGTTGCCGAAAAGTTCCCTGCCCGACCGACCCACTTTTCAAAATTTGATCAAATGACTAAACATTTTTTAAAATCATTTCAACCCAAGCAAGGCGATAATGCCACTAAGACGCAAGGAGCTACTGGGAGTGAAAGAGAACGAGAGGACGTTAGAAGGAACCGGAAACCAAGTCCTAAACAGGGAACAAGGGATAAAGCTCTACTTCTGTTCAAAAGACCGTGGAGGAGTTTGAACTGGACAATAGGCGAACATATTTAATCCTTAGAAGTTAAAAAAAAATACTTTTTTTGGTCAGGCCGAGTACTTTTGAACACAATCTCGTAAAAAACAAATGTAAAATTCTAAGATATAAGTTTCGTATTATCATTGAACTGACACATTTTATTACAGTGTGTCTCCACTCTTTCTTTTTCTTTTTGTTAAATCTAAATTAATCTATTAATTCTGTAATAAGACATTTAACAGCAGGATCTTTTTTAATACTAAATGCCACTAAATACAAGGCCCGAGAGCCACTCAAAGAAGAGGATTATTTTTAAAATGGCGATGAATGAGAAGGTGATAGAAAGTGAAGTTGAGGATGACAGTTAAAGTTTGCCTCTTGTGTTGAAGCGGTTAAGAGTGTCGTGTTGAGAGAAGCATCCACGCAGGGGTTTGTTTCACACAAGTAGAAGTTCTCGGGGTGAGCTGGGGGAAGCCGTCAATGGAATTGTCTCCTTACATTTGAAATACAGAGGAAATGAGGGCGATTCTACGCCCTGGAAGTAACATGGCTCGTCCTTGGCTGTAAAGGTCTGAACTGGTGGAACTGAAGAATGGAACGCTCATCTGAACATTTGCCATGGAAATGGAAACAGAGCAGCGATAGGTTTGCAACTTTGCGTCTGTGTGGAAAGAGGCTGCAGAATGGAAAATAAGTCAAACCTCTCCCACAAAACTGCGTAAACAATTTCGAATTCTATCAAGTCTAGAAAGTGAAGATTGAACAGCTCCAGCCAAGATTTTTTTTATTATTGATAGTTCAACCAATTCAAGCCCCAAGCGCCACTTAAGGTAGAGGGTTACTGAGTAAGATTGTAAGAACCATGATCAACCTACTTAATGATCCGGTGTCAATGGATGGCAGAAAAGAGACTGGGAGGGATAGTAAAGGGACAAACATTACTTAGCATTACAAAAGATAGGAAGTTGTGGAGAGCCATGATCAAGTTACCTAATGAGCTTGTGTAAAGGGATGACATAACAGGGGCTGGGAGGGATAGTAGGGAGATACATATTTCTTATATCTACAAAGGATGGGAACTTGTGGAGAGCCATGATCAACCTACTTAATGAACCTTTTTGAATGGATCTCAGAACTGGGACATGGAAGGATAATAGGGGGACAAACATTACTTAGAGTTACAAAAGGTAGGAAGTTGTGGAGAGCCATAAGAGAATGGTAACTTAGCTGAAACAGCCGGTTCTTACACGCAATTCAAATACAATTTGTTTTTTTCACCTTGAAGCATTTGCACCTTGATTCGAAAACTTTTATTTGATATTCGACATGGTCTACAGCTGAACTAACGTACCCGTAACGGTGAGAAAAGGGATTGAAGCCGAAATGCCCGGTCAGGACCAATAACATTGCAGATTCATTTTTGATTGGTTAAATGATTTGTTTTTTTATGACTTATCAACCTTTTGCATACTATTTAAAGCCAGAAAATATTTTCGACTGTAAGGATTTTTGGAGATAATAATAATTTTACTGATACAAGTTCTACTAATTAATCCATAGCTGGAGGAGAAGAAGCGATCCGATTTCGAATTTCGAGCCGTTATCCGCTACACCACTCTCGCATCCAAGCCTACTGCACTTGGTATTCGCAAACGGTTACTCATCTAGGTACTGACCAGGCTTGACGTTGCTTAACTTCGGTGATCCTACGAGAACATTATTTCAATGTGATATAGCTGTAAGCAGGATTCTTCTTTGGATTTTGTCAAGAATCTCCAGAGACATAGTAGAAGCACCAGACCAGATGCTGCAATAATATTCAGCGCAAGAACGAATGGCGACTGCGTCAAGCACAAAATGGACGTCAAAGATTATTTACTAAGTTTAACATTGTATGGCACAAGGCCATTAGTAAGACTCATACAGGATCGAATTCACTACAGTAGCCTGTGAAACTAGTTTGCTAACTACTGTTCCACGTACGGCAGCCATGTCTGTTTAAGTATCGGAAATGATAAACGTGAAGATCCTTTTAGATTCGTATATAACTCTTAGCCCGTGTGCGCGCTTCTGAGATCGTATACTTCTGCAGGTATCTTTTTTCACGCGGAGAAAACTTATACCCACGCAAAACGGACAAAAATAAAACGATCTCTCAAAGGCGCTGGTCGGTAGATTACGTTACTCCTCAAGATAGGGAACATACATAGCTTGCAAATAATTCCCACAACTCCGTTTCTCGCTCGTATTACAAGACAAAGATGTTGAAGTAGAAGCAAAGGATTATGTTGTAAGAGAAAGAAGATTTATCGTTCTGTCGAAACACGTCGCCATTGGAGTTTTTACATCGTGTGTTCTAAAAGTTACGAAAAGGTTTTTGAAAGTTAATATCATTTTATATCACAATTTCGGATGATCTATTTTTAAACCTTTAAATTTGATGTGAATTCAGAAAGAAATGGAAGAAATAGCCCCAGATAAGTCTGACATTAACACAGTGAGGATTGGACAGCAAGTATAGGATTTTGTTATTTAGCAGTCTCTACCTGGCTACAAAACCCGTTTCTATTCCACGAGAAATGGTCTATAATACTTGATTTGAAACTGTCTCTCTGTGGTAGGCATCCTTAAATATTTACTAAGCCTAACTTCATCTTGGAAAGGGTTAAAACAGTGGGGAACCCATTAAAGATCAATCAGTGTGGGAAATCATCTTACTAATCAGATAGCTATGACGGAGAAACATTAATATATACTGAGAGGAACACACGAGACACAGATTGGTGTATGTCGTACAGCTCGTGTGTCAGAATTGAATGACAAAAGAATTTTGAGCTTCTTTCGAGCAAATATTGAGATGTTTATCCGGCTCGCAAATGATTTTTGCTTCTCTTGATTTGGTTTTATCAGTGGCTAGAGGTTTCGTTTTTTTTAAATTTTAAAATTAAACCAAAACTGGTAAATATTTAAGACAATTTGGAAAACTCATTTTGACACGCTTAGGTCATCGAACAGGGTCATTAGAAAAAATGGATTTTATTACAGCTAAATCTCCATTGGCGAGACAGAATGTGATTCACGTTAGTTATATGAAGGATGGATTTTATTTTCTGTCGAAACAATTTGAGATACGAAAAATCTTGGAACAAATGAATATATAAATAAATTAAGACACGATACAGTTAAATTTTAAAAAAATCCAGCGTTCATAGGACAAACGGGATTCATGTTGTCTCCTCAATGACCAAAAGCTTCGGGTTGGCCAAAAGCTTCGTTCGGTTATTAGGTATATTTTCTACTTAATAAAACTAACAAACTTTGTAGCCAATCCAATCCAACTCAATAGATTTGACTATTTGAAAAAAAACAAACAAAAAAAAAACAAACAAACAATTTTCTGATGACGCTCTTTGATAAGCGAAACTTAGAGTTTTTCAAATTGTTTTATAAAATTTATCGTGGCGTCAGATTTTCATCCAAATTGAAATCCGTCCTGGGTAAGACGACAAACTACATCCAACAGCAAGGCCTCTGATCAGGAGGCTTTGAGGAGCATGGAACCACCTCTTAATTGCTGGTGTTCCCAGGTCCACTCTGACCTGGGATGGTAGCACCTGTTAGGGTCCCAGCTATGGGCAAATAGTTAACCCCCGAAACTGGGGTCAAAACACTATGAAAGTGTAAAAATGGGTTTTAATACCAGAAATACTTTGTAAAAAATTATTATCAGCAATAAATTTTTGAAAAACAAATATTACCAGCTATACATTTTTGAAAAAATATTACCAGCGATACATATCTGAAGGAAAAATATTACCAGAAATAGATTTTTTGAAGGAAAAATATTACCAGAAATAGATTTTTTGAAGGAAAAATATTACCAGAAATAGGTTTTTTTGAAGGAAAAATATTACCAGAAATAGATTTTTGAAAAAAAAATTACCAACAATAAAATTTTTTTCGGCATTAAATAACCTATTGAGGTTGATATGCAATAAAACAAACCAAACCAACCCAAATGGAAATCAAATCAAACACTGGGATATAAGTTGACTTTATTGATTTAAAAAAAATGCAAAATACTTTTTAAAACATTTTTGTCTCCAAGAAAGTTTTTTTCCAGTACTTTGTATTTTAGACACGAGTAGCCTTAATAATTCAAAAATCAATGTCAATTGAATTAATTTTATCTTTTTATTGAACCATAAATTTTAATAGAATATCAATTTTTAATGCTTCTCCTATTTAGTTAAGAAAATAGATGATCTGAAACTGAATCAAAGAATTGGCAGCAGATTTCAAACTTACACTGAGAGAAAATTTTCTGAGTATACGAGCGGTGCTCATATCTAGTTTAGGGATGGGTTTCCAGGGGTTTTCTTAATGTATCAGTATTCGTTTTAATCCTTCCTAGTCCTCCTATTATTACTAGAATAACGGTTGTGTTTAAATAGCACATTCTTGCAATTTATTATTATTCTTATTTTATTTCCTTTGATTCCTGATGTATACGCATTTCTTTCCGGGTCCCACCCAGAGACCTAAGCTCAGAAATGGCACAATGACATTTTCCGCTGAGCATTTTTGAAAAGAAAAAAAAGGAAAAAGCTCACAGATATTTTACACAGATAAAACCCTTAGTAAGGTATGGGTTGTACTCTGGAGAACGATTTTTTGTATTTCTTTAAGCCATCGGCTTCCAGGAATATCTTCAATGAGTCTATTGGAATCTTTTCCAATTAATACGAGGACTCCAACTGCAACTGGTATTTGTTGATGTCCTCATGCGCCACATTTTTGAGATTTCGATTTCAAGATCCTTGTATTTTGATCCATGAAGATCCATCGCAGTCTGCAGGGACTGCCATGTCAATAATGAGGCACATTTTGTCTTTGCGGTCTTTAATCACGATGTCAGGGAGATTAGCTTTGATTGTTCTGTCTGTGTGCATTGTAAAGTCCCATAAAATTGTTACAGGTCCAATTATTATTATTATTATTATTATTATTATTATTATTATTATTATTATTATTATTTCCTTTAATTACTCATTTCCTTCCGGCTCACAACTCGAGGTCAGAAATTGGCTTCATGACATTTTCCCCTACATATATTTTGAAAAAAAAAATCCCACACCGCCCTAAGATCACATACACATTTTACATAAATAAAGCCCTTCGTAAGGCTTGAGGTGTACTTGTTTGTACATTTTTTGTATTTCTTTAAGGCATGGGTTACCAAGAATCCCTTCAATGAGTCTTCAACCACAATTGGAAGTATTGATGTCCTCGGGTGCCACATTTTTGAGATTTCTCTTTCAAGATCCTTGTATTTTGATAGTTTTTTTGAAGATCTTCAAAGATACATTACAGTTGGCTGTGACTATCATGTCAAATAAGAAAGCACATTCTTTTTTTTTTTAAATATATATTTTTAATTATTTCTGTATCGGTGTCTTGGGTAACTGTCTCAATAAACATTCATTACTCAATTCTCCATCGCTGTAGCCTGTATGTCAAAGAGCGGCTGTTACGAAAGGGTAACTACGAACTAAAGAAGTTGAGAGGCTTCTGCTTCCTGACATATGCACGTGTGTACCCCGCACACCTGACACCATGAGGAGTAGGCACCTTTGTAAAGGTTGCAATGTATGTTACACACTTATCTCGCCGAAATATTAAAAATAAACCTTCTCGTTTGGTATCATCATCCAAATAGTTTCCGAGAATGGTGTGGCTAGACATTGAAATATTGACAAAACCACCTACGCTTTCTTGTTAATCAAATCACCGTATGGACCACTTTTGGATATTTTCATCTTCTTTTAAACACACACACACACACACACACACACACACACACACACACACACACATATATATATATATATATATATATATATATATATATATATATATATATATATATATATATATACACACGTAGGATTACGCAAATGGTTGTGCACAAATTGAAATTCTGCCAATGTAACCTTCGAACAAAACGAGGGCAGCTTCTCGAAGAAACCAGATCTGTTAATTCCTGAAGACATTCTGAACTTGTAAAAATATTTCAGGCGAGAATCGGCGAAGAAAACCGAACAGCCAACTGCCATGTCTGCCCACCGCGAATTCAACGTGCAGCTAAGCGAATGCTTAATGGCAAGAGAAAACAAATACATAACCAAATAAACACCGTTCCCAGATAGCAAATAAGTTGTAAACACTGTGGGTTTTCAGCCCATTGTTTGTTTATCATGCAAACCGAACGTCTTTTTCCTATCGTTCATTATAAGTAAGGAAAAGCCTTCACCCACGCATACGCGTTATACAAAAAATCATATCGAAATTAACAATGCGTCCAGCGTTTTGAATTTTTTCTAGTGATATCGATTAAGTTTAACTTACCTCGTTCTATGAATTAATTATAACAAATCTAGTATTAGAAATAAGTAAACTGAACATAGAATTAGGCACAGAATAAACTACGCTACAGGTTAGTGCAGTGAGTCCCGATATAAATAAAATATAAAAATATAGAAACTAATATAAAAGATTTAAATTAAAATAAGGCATATGCTCTTTCCTTTAAAAACCTTATCTCTCTCTCTCTCTCTCTCTCTCTCTCTAAACTTCTCTCTACATACTTCACTCTAAACTAACGAGAAGGCAACCTTCAAATTAAAATTGCGGAAGAAGAACACTGGAAGTTTGCGGGTTTAGTGCCTACTTATTTGTGACTAAAACAAACCAAAAACCAGGGAGGCTCCACGCATAACTTCCGTTATAGAAAACCGGAAAAAAGGAACGCCGGAAAATAAAATAATTTTGGCCAATCAAAAAAATTAACACGAAGAGACTTTTGATGTTAGCCGAAACCAAAGTTCGTGCAAGAGTCTCGGAGCCCGGTCAAAAGGATATAAGCATACACTTCTGAGTTAGACAACAGAAGAGACGGCGAGAGTAAATATAAGAAATGCTAACGCCGGAAAAAAACAGCCATGCGTGAAGAAGTGGTTAAGAGGTCATCTGCTAATGATATTCTGCCCTGCTTAGAGCCGAGAAAAACACAGTAGATCAACACTGACCTATTTCTAATATTGCTACCATCCCTATCCCGGTCTGACTTCAAAACTACCATTGCCGGACTTTTTTCAAGCTACTATGAATATCCACCTTATAAACAAACATTTTTGTGACACCGAATATCAAAGGGCTCATTTTAAAACAAATAAAAATATATTATTTATTTTATACCCCTGAGTTAGTTCGTTTTATTCCAAAGTTTCTAGTAAAGAAAATCCTACCACCTATCACCAGTAGTTTTGTCCAACATCGTAAAATACAACACAATTAAAATATTCATCTAAGAACTCGAGTCATAAAAAAGACTTTCAATTGGTACAACTGCTAAATACTGTTAACAAACTCCCTGCCAACATGACAAATATACATTTACCAGTTTGGGTGATGCGGTGTCTTTTTCAGGTGTATATGAAATCAGTCATTTAAAATAGCAGATAAGAAAATTGAACGCAGGATAGGTTACACAATATGTGTTCTTTTGTTCAAGACTAAGATGTTCTTTCTTCTTTTTATGCGCCGTGTCCCTTCGTAGGTGATCATGGCTCTCACCTTCCCCCTATCCCTTGTAGCTCTCAATGAGTTTTGTCACTCTGCCACCTCGCCAGGCCAGGTTCTGCCATCCACTTGCTTAAGCCTGCTAGGTATGTCATACGTTGCTTTCTCTTGTCTCTCTTTCCCTCTATTCGACCTGTGAGTATCAGATTCTCCTGGCCCTTCTTTCTCATTACGTGTCCCAGAAATCTCAGCTGCATCTTCCTTATGTTAAGTGTAAGCTTCTTCCTTGTTTTCATCCTCTCCAAAACCTCATCGTTGCTCACACGCTCGGTCCATGATATCCTTAGCATTCTTCTGTAGAACCATGCCTCCGTTTCCTCGTGTCTATTCTTCATCAGACCGTCCAACATTCGCTGCCGTAAATATTAACCTACGAATTCGAGTCATGTTCTTAAATAGTCTTGTCAGATCTAAACTTTCAGGTGGATGTCATACATAGCATCCAACCCATTCAGAAATGTCTAAACTATCAGCTGTATACAACTGTTTCCTCAGATCGATGATGAAACCAGAAGGGAAAATGATATGATCACGGTGATGACTTCTGATATTAACATAAGCAAAAGGTGGTGGAAGGGAACTCTTTTCCTGGAGAAACTGTTTTAAGAAAAAAGATTTTATAAATTTCAATCGACAGTAATGCTAAACGTTCAGCCCATTGAATGTCGAATGTTTCCTTATAAGGAAACGGGTAAATTTGATCATTATGATTATTCTAGCAAATGGAAATTTGGGAACGAGTCAGAAGATTATTTTGGAGCAGCCAGCTGTTTGGAGATTCAGTGTTGGAAATCTCGTCTTATAACTGATCTTGGATACCTATCACTATCATCAGGGATACGCAACTGCCTTTGCCATTGGACATTTCCTGAATTATATTGTCATACCTAGATAGATTATTACAATACGAACATAATAATTGTAAAAATTATTTATGCATGAATTTACATTTCGGTCTAAGATCAGTAAAGTAGCTGTGCGCTCTGTCTAGGATCATTTGCCGCTCTTTGGCCTTTTGCCGAGACTTTGACCCTTCAGCAGAATTACCGATCTATCTATCTATCTATCTATCTATCTAGAATGTCAGCTTTGTTTACAGTAAGTTTTATTTACGTATTTATGAACGCGCACCCACCCCTAGACATATACATAAGTAAAGCTTCGTGGAGGAGCAGTGGTTGGCAGACTAAACTCGCCCACCATTCGTTAGTGTAGTGAAGTCGATTGGTGTTTACCTCCCACCAGTGATCTCGTTCCATTTAACCACCCCACCCACATAAATTATTCGCAATAATACCCAATGAGAATCGAACTGACGACACTAACAAAGAGGTCTGGTGACTATCTGAAATGCTTATATATAAGGGGTGATGAAAATGAAGATTACCAATTATTATTGTCTTTATATATATATATATATATATATATATATATATATATATATATATGTGTGTGTGTGTGTGTGTGTGTGTGTGTGTGTGTGTGTGTGTGTACCTCGACAGATTCGATAAAAAATGAACATGCCATGATGAAAAATGCCACAAACTTAAAAACAAAGTTTTATCGTCAAAATCTTTGTTATTATTAAGAGGAAAGGCCAAAGGATTTTTTAATTATTAAATATACTTTTTTTATCCATTTGAGAATGGCTAAATTTTCACTTTAACACCCGAGCGTCATTCACTGCTGCACTATTTTCTTTCAGAAATTAGTACACGCTTCCGGAAGGCAATTTTTTTTTGTACTTAATTTAAGAAGAAAGTTAACTTTCATTCAAATATATGTAAACATCGACAAATAAATTAATAACAAAGTAATTTCTTTTTTAAGAAGAAAGTTAACTTTCAAATATATAAAAATAATAATACAAAAATTAATGCACAAACTTGGTAAAGTAGAAGGGTTGATTCTATTATTTCATTAGTTTTTAAAAACAGAAAGAACCCCTCCCAAACCTTTACTCTTAACCCTGAAGAAAAATAAAAAAACATTAAATAAAATAATTGCTTCTTTACGGAAGCGCGTACTAATTTCTTGAAGGACTTCCTGTTTAGGGAAGTAATAGGGTCAAATTTTATAACTACCCAGGAAGTTGTCAGCACTGAATTACTTATCAATAAGCCGGTTATGGCTGACGAAAGACCAGGAAAAAGTCCGATTTTTTTCGGGGCGTTAACATCCAAAAAGGTAAGTTTTTTCAATATCTAATTGTTGATATACATTTGCACGGAAATAAGACTATTTTTGAAATATATGA
>OZ038506.1:10017956-10025456 GCA_964036315.1 Acanthosepion esculentum | reverse complement strand
GTAAATATTGCACATATTCTAGGGAAAAACCGTATGATAGGTAGATATATAAACACCCACTGGAGAGGGGAGAAGAGTATCTCTCGTGTCATGGCAAGATATATAGGGTGCCCAGTAAAAAAGCGGTAAATTCAAAAAGACGTGAGACGGATGTTCTTCTTTGAAAGGTACGATAACTTGACGCTCAAAATCAGTGAGTTGTTTAGACATACGAGAAGAGCAGAACGAAAGACGGAAGTCGTCTGCAAATAACCTTTAAATCATAAAAGAACCAATCAGAGTTAAGTAAGATGTAAAAAAAAAAAAAGAAAAAAAATTACCAAGATTTTCTAAAAAACATTTTGAAATAATTTCATTCATTTGTGATCAAGCCCTGAAAATTTCATTAAAAGCTTTAAATCCCAAATTTGAGAAGCACTGGGCTACAGTATACGATAATCTGTGCGAAAACTACATAAGGTCACGTGACTTATTGAGATACTCACTGTAATATCTTTTTGCAGAGTGCCTAGTAAAAAAAGCGGTAAATTCAAAAAGACGCGAGACGACCGCTGAAAACTGGTGACGACTGATGTGACTGAAAAATCCAGGAAGAATTTCTGTACATTTCGTCAGTCCCCACATCGGATGTTCTTCTTTGAAAGGTACGATAACTTGACGCTTAAAATCAGTGAGTTGTTTAGACATACAAGAAGGGCAGAACGAAAGACGGAAGTCGTCTGCAAATAACCTTTAAATGTCGAGTCACAATATCGAACAACAATTAATCAATCATAAAAGAACTAATCAAAGTTAATTAATTATTCGAGAATCGAATTATTATTCAAGGTCATAAATTTATTCAATTTTATTCAAGGTCAATTATTCCTGAAAGATAAAACAATGATAACAAATTTTCCGCATTTTTACTGTACACCCTGTAGAATCCACGTTTGGAGAGAGATACCCACACTCACTGACAGCAGTTGACAAAATCTAAAGTTAAATAAACAATGTAATGCTACATATGAGAGATTTGATTTCGTGTTTTTTATTAGTCTGACGACATAACGTTACAAAGCATTCCGAAGAGAATTTCCGAAAATGATGTGAATAGTCATCGAAATATTAAAATCTTCTTAGTAAATCCACCAAGGAGCATCGCCTTCCATACTTTCCAGACGATCTTTCCCTGCACCCACCACTTCCGTTCAACTTGTTCCGCAATTAACCGACCGTTTTGTGCCTCAAAGATGAAACCATCTGCTGAAAGTGGGTAAAAGATGCAATGCATTTTTATTATTAACATCGAATAACTGTTGTTACATTTAACATCGAATTTCTGTTCTATCCCCCCCCCCCCCCAATCGCTAACAATATCAATGACCTAATCTGACCAAAGTTCCGTGATTGATTCTTTTCATGGTCTGATGTAAGCATACAAAAATTTTATTTTCATCATTTTAAAAATGTTAAAATTTTAGATGTATAATCATCTAGATTATTTTTTTTAATACACGTTTTTTAAGGGAAGTATATTTTTACGAAGACCAGACGGTTTGTGTAAAAATTGTTACATTTTTATGACCTATTTGGCTCAAGCGGTTGACCGCCAGAATTATTTGTTTTTCGAATTCTTGAAGAAAGGCTTTGTATATATTGGCCAATGAGACGATCTCTTGAAGCCCTTGTGAAAACTTGAAATGAGCCGTTATGACGGTCCCTTTTTACGATAAAAAGGACTGCTATGAGCGGATAAACAGATCAGAAATAAGGAACCGTTGAGAAAGCAATTAACAGTTGAGGGGAAGCCATAGCGCCCACACTCAAAAGACAGAGGGGTGATAAATCAACACGGCGGAAGAAATAGCAAGGCAGATTCTACCCCATAACAGAATATTCTTTTCCGTGCCTCCCCGAGAAGAATTTAAGGCGGAATAACTTTCGAGTTAACTTTACAGTAAAATACTTCAAAAAGCCCTCGAGAAAACAACCTGCGAAAACATGAAACCCCTTCGAGCTGAGACGTCCCGTTTGAGTATTCAGTTAAGAGATGAGGTAGGGCAATGCTTGTATTTTCTGTCTTGTGCAATTTGTTTTTTTTTACTTCCTTGAATTTTTCCCCCTTTTTTTTCCATTTTTAAGTGTTATAATATTTCCCCAGAAAATTGTTATCTTGCCGCAATAGGCACAAAAACGAAATTGTTGTGCAGCTTTGCATGTGTACCTTTTCTTGTAACATCGTAAAATAAATATTTTTCCTTTTTAAAATTTGTTGTAATGGAATTTTCCACTCTCCCTATTGCCTATTGTGGACTGACTATATCAATATATATATATATATATATATATATATATATATATATATATATATATATATATATATATATATATATATATATATATATATATATATATATATATATATATATATATCGTGCACAGGACAAATACCTGAGACTTGCTTCGAGAAGTGCTAGCCTGCTAACCGATTCCCTGTCTTTCAGTAGTGTATTCTCTTTTACAATAAGCCCCTCTTTCTTTCATCTACGCCCGTGTTGCTGTTCCTTCCACTCGAGTACCACCTTTGTCTGTTTGTAACCTTCTTTAAGGATACAACAAAATTTTACCCAGTGGTTGTCTTGTTTTGTAAGTTTGCGCCTATTAGAGTGACTTGCGGTTTCTACTAGTTTTGTATGTGGCACAAGAAGTTGGATTTTGTAGAACATAATTTTTCTTAGACGCATTCTATAAGTGGCAGTGCGGAGTTTTGCATCGTCCATATTTGTCGGAGACGAATATCCAGATCGTCTGCATTAGGCAGGTTATCCAGTTAGAAAAGAAATCCCAAAACGAATTTGCGAACGGAGCCAACTGGAGAAAGAGTTAACGTGTTTACCATTTCTTAGTTATCGGCATAACATCGTCCAGCTGTGTTGCTGACCCAGAGGGATATTTTTGTAGAATTTTTCGACAGCGTAACATGTGATTGGACTGCTGTGTTTTTCCATTAACCACGAAAGAAATGGAGCGTTTGCTTTATACAAACAAAAGTTCATAATTGCTAAATTGGATAGTGGTCTAATTTTGTTAATACGGTCCGAGCCTCATACACTCTCTCTTTCTTTCTTTCTTTCTCTTTCTCTCTCTCTCTCTCTCTCACACACACTATACATATATATATATATATATATATATATGGTGAACTCTCCCGTCGTATTTCGACGTATGAGGGTCAAGCAGCTCAGGTCCTAGGAACCGACAGCCCAGACACCAGCACATGAGATTTGATTATAGTGGTGAAGGCTTTGTGCAGAACCATCCACACTTTTTGAAGGGCCGAATACAGAGACTTGGCGCACAACGTGACACAAGGTCCCCAAACGACCCGTCGCAGGTTTTGAATACAGAGTTGTTTTTCTCCTAGACCAGTTGCCATCCAAGGCTATAGAACCCAGTCTGTCCTGCTAATTACCCATAGCTGGAGGGAGAAGAAGAAGATCAATGCCTTTTCCAAGGGTATTAGCACATAAGTGAATGTAATGGATTCGACTAGAATGCGAACTCCTATATATATATATATATATATATATATATATGATAAAGATATAGTTTTAAGGTATACTATATGTAGTCCTTTGTCTCAATATAAGGGGTACAGCGTGTGTAAATATAAAAGTAGACATTGAAGGCGACAGTCTGTTTCATTCTTAAATATAATCTTCAGAAAATTTGAATAAGTAAATGTTTTTTATAGCAATAAAGAAACATTCTTGATAATAGCTAATATATTAGGGAGAGAGGGAGAAAAAGAGAGAGAGGTGGAGAAAGAAATTGAGAAAAAGAGAGAGGAGAAAGGAGAAAGAGGGTGAAAGAGGAAGAGAGAGAGGATGAAAGAGAGCAAAAGGGAGAGAGAGAGGAAGAGAGAGAGAGAGAGAGAAGGATAATAGTCAGTTGGATATATGATCCTGGTAGATGACTAAAAAATTGAAACGATCACAAAAGCCAAAAAGATCAAAATCGACATTAGTATTTTGTGAAAGATTTTGGATCAAACCCGATACACTTGCTAAATGAACCCCTTAGAAAAAGCTAATGGTCATATATTGGGGTTGGCAACCTATGGCACGCGTGCCACACGTAGCACGCCAAGCAGTTTCCAACGGCACGCAAATGAGATCACGATGTCCGAATCAATAACTACTACAACGCAAAGAAAATATTAAGCTGTTTCAATTTTAATATATACTAAAGTATATATACGATATATTACTATAAAGAATATACTGTAGAACAGGTATATTGAGCTTGACATGTATAAAAATACGTATGCTGTTGGCACACTGAATGATTTTAAAACCCTAAGTCGGCACATAGTTAGCAAAAGGTTGCCGACTCCTGGTCATATATACAAACAAACGGAATAATAGTATAAATAATATAACTCCTTAAAGCAAAAACGTTATTAAATACTATAATTTCTTTTTCAAAGAGCCGAAGACAGCAACAAAATTTGCGTCATATTGTCAAGAAGGATTTTCACAAAGCGAGTAATTTTTTCTCAAAATACTGGCAAAGTCAATGCAACTTTTTCATTATTAAACATAAAATGACACGATTGTGGCTTACAAAGCAATGAACAGTGGCGTTTATATATATATATATATATATATATATATATATTTAGGCAGTAATCCTTCGTTTATGTATGTTTCATTAAAAACGACAGACAAGGTACTACGATTGAGCTTTTTATTTAATTTTTCTTGTGTACGAACAAGAGCTTTCTTTACAGGACAAAGGGTGTGTAAGAACTGTCCAAATGTTTTATGTTTCCGAGCGCTTTCGGCTATACCTTTAGCCATTATCAAGGATGATTCGATTTTTCAGCTTAATTGAGTGTGTGCATTATGTGTATGTCTTAGTGTGTAGTAGGGATGTTTTTAATTTCCGAATACGATTAGCACATTGTGGCTTTGTTCGTAGTTAATATTGTTGAGGGTAGGCTTTTTCTTTTTTATTATTAAAGCCTCCATTATTTTTAATCTTTTTTTGCAGATGGATGCAGTTAATATATTTGTGTTATCTACGAGTATGTTTCTAATGGAGTCCGGTAAATTTGTGTGCGTGTTTAAATGCGTTCTAATGGAGCTGTGGTCAGATATGTGTAACGTAAGACGTCTGGATAAGCATGTAGTTGTGTAACCGATGTAATTATTCATGAGTCCTGTTTGATCAGGAACACAGTTCCTTAAGGGGCATTTGAACTCAACCACCTTATAGACCACCAAATTAGACTATTTCTCCATAAAGTAAGTAATAACGATAGTGAACACACAGTCAACAATCACATACATATTTATTACAAAAACCAAACGCATAGGAATTACAAACAAGATAAATCCTCACTAAGACACATTATAAAGAAATACACTACCCCAATTGACCCGAATAAAAAAATCAAATTAATTATCTACTATAAAAAATTTAAGACGGCTAACCTTATCCTCAAAAATAACAACACACCAGCTAAGTCAAAATTACAAAGAACGAACATTATCTATGAGTTAAATGGGTTATTTAATGCCAACAAAGTTTTTATTGCTGGTAATATTTTGTTTTGTCAAAAATTTATTTCTGGTAATATTTTTTTCCTTCAAAAATGTATTGCTGGTAATATTTTTCAAAAACATATTGTTGGCAATATTTTTTTCTTCAAAAATGTATTGCTGGTAATAGTTTTTTTTCTTCAAAAATTTATTGCTGATAATAATATTTTTTTACAGAGTATTTCTGGTATTAAAACCCATTTTACCCCAGTTTTGGGGTTAACTATTTGCCCATAGCTGGGAGCCTAAGAGGTGCTACCACCCCGGGTCAGGGTGGACCTGGGAGCACCAGCAATTAAGAGGTGGTTCCACGCTCCTCAAAACCTCCTGATCAGAGGCCTTGTTGCTGGACGTAGTTTATTGTCTTACCCAGGACGCGGATATAATTTATCGTCATACCCAGGACGATATATATATATATATATATATATATATATATATATATATATATATATATATATATATATATATATATATATATATATATATATATATATATATATATACTTCGTCCCATTGGACAGAGGAAAACCGTTGTTAGATCCTATGTGCCTTAACCGACTCGGTCACGACAGTTTCACTCTGCCTAGAAGGACGCAGGTTCGAATCCTGCTTGGGAGCGCATTTTTTTCTTTAATAAGATATCTCGAATATTCCGGACGGTAGACAGAAATAAATAAATATACTGTTTTTAATAAATAAATGGAGCGTCTACTCAAATATGAGTATCCACTGAATATAACATTTAAAGTGATAAAGATCTCTTGGGATTGATAAATAAAATTCATTACCTTAGAAAATGACTTTGTTTATCTTTGGATATGAAACCAATTAGATATGAAAATTTCGAGGAATTTCATGCGACAAGGATTTCGCTTGAAGGCACACGTTTCAAACTTTGTTTTGATCAACGAGGCTGCTCTTCGTGGCTGAGTTGGTTATGGCACGTCTTATCTCTCTCTCTATATATTTGTCACTGACCAGACAGGGTGAAACTTTCTCCAGATCATATCAACTGAAGTGATATTAGTCGTTAATGTTATCACATTTATAAAAACTTAAATTTAAACACAAGAAAAAAATTGATTCCCACTGCCGACTGAGGACATGGGACTGTAATCATGCGTATAAGGTTCCCGCTGTCTTATTTGTTGCCAAGTTATGACAGGGCTGTGTATCTGCTTCTTCAGATATTCGAAAACGTTGAATAGAGTCCGGATAAACTTCGCAGGCAGAAGCGATTTACGGAACTGTTTTATAAGTCGCCATTGTAAGATATACTTAACAAAATGTGGAGAAGAATTTGTTTTTCCGGGATTCAAAGCAACCATTGAAAACGAGGGTGGAGAGAGTTAGAGAAGAAGACAAACGAAAGACAGATAAAAAGAAGCGGTGTGTGTGTGTGTGGGGGGGAGATATTCATCAAGATTGAGATTTTCATTTGTTTTATTTTATGCATATCAAAGCATCACTTTCGAGATTTTGTGGAGTTTAAAAGAATCTGCCAAATTACAATTCCTACTATTCCACGTTTATCGCCTCTTTCATTCCGGAATCTCTTTTTTCAACTACTACTACTACGAATACTACTGCTAATAATAAAATTGCTGCTATTAATAATAATACAGCTACTACCAATACCACTACTACTACTACTACTACTAGTAGTACTACTATTACTACTACTAATAATAATGGTACTGCTACTACTACTACTGCTACTACTAATAATAATACTGCTACTACTACTACTACTAGTAGTACTAATAATATTGCTACTGCTAATAATAATAATACTGTTACTACTACTAAAAAATAAAAATAATACTGCTAATATTACTAATAATATTAATAATAATACCACTACTACTATTACTACTACTACTAATAATAATAATACTTCTACAACTAC
>OZ038506.1:9977956-10010456 GCA_964036315.1 Acanthosepion esculentum | reverse complement strand
ATCTTTTTTTTAAATATATTTTATTATAAACTAATAGTCTTCGCCTGCTTTCTATCTGGTAATTTTTATAGGAAAAATTAGTTATTTTTCTATGGGATTAATGTTCAGTATTTATGAAATGTTGAAGGGGTTGTACAATATAGACTGTAAAGACAGGAAAAATTAATTGATCGGCTGTGGGAGCAGGCTTGTTATAGTTATGGAAAGTTTTACAAATAGATGCCAACTTGTTGAAGGCCAAGTAAAATGCAAATTTCAAACACTTTGCTGCACTGTATAAGACAATATTCCTAAATAGAACTATTTTTGATATGAAAATCAAAACACTCCTCGAATAAAAAAACAGTAATGAAGGACAGTTAATTAATGAAATACTTTTTAAAATCAATATGCAAATTAGTTAATTCTGAAAGGTTATATCACCTAAAAGTACATAATATATAAGTCAGATATTGACCCTTTAGCATTTTGAATAATTTCACGTCTACTTATTATCTCTCAGTTGGGTCTATGACTTTGGGGAGAGTACGCTCAGGGGCTTCTTTGTCAAAGGACAGAGGGGCAACTGAGGAAAATCATACGGAAGAAGTGCCCAGCCCTGGGGAACAGCTGCCCAAGGCCGCGCCCTCCGATTGCGCTAGAGGGAGGGATCGGTGCTCGCACCGAGGCCAGCGCAACCGACAGTTGCGGGGGAATGAGGGGAATTTTTGTTCCTGCCCCGGGCGTACGCACTATAAAAGTAAATTTCTATAAAGTAGTGCTGGAAACTTTTAACCTCAGAATTCGTGGAATAATTGATCTCCAATTTCGCATTTATTCATATGGAAGATGTGACTTTGTTCGTTTCTGCATGTTGATAGAGAAAGTTTTTTTTTATTATTTGTAGTAAAGACTTGTTAATACTGATAGCTAATTGGACGGACACCAAAGAAAGTTCTAAGACAACACTAATATTAATGAATTAATTATATGTAGGAGGTAAATAAAAATATTACAAATGATTTCATTGTAGAAATCCATAGAAAATCAAGGAAGAAATGTAATTGTTAGTTATCAGTAATTAATGCTTAATATAATTGCATTTCTTATTATTTTCCTATAGAAATGAAATTAAGACGAAAAGGAAATGGATTCTCATTGGTCAGGAATTAATGCAAGTGTTACTGACAATATAATGCTATTATATATATATACGAGGGCGGACCCAAAAGTAAACGGAATTGTGTCATATAATTTTATTCATTTATTGTTGCACGTTTATATTCTTATCTCCTTCAAAGTATTCTCCATTTGAAACAATGCACCGGTCCAAACGTGTTTTCCATTGTTCAAAGCAGACCTGGAACTCTTGTGATGTTATGTTTTTTAATGACTCCGTCGTTTTCTTCTTAACTTCTTCCGCATCTGCAAGACGTTTTCCTTTGAGGACTTTCTTCATTTGCGGGGAACAAAAAAAAGTCGCTGGGAGCGAGATAGGATGAATAGGGAGGGTGCGGAAGTGGTGTCATACCATTCTTGGTCAGAAATGGTCTCACACTCAAGGCGGTGTGCGCTGTCGCATTGTCGTGACGCAACCACCACCCCTACTTTGCCACAGTTCAGGGCGTTTTCGTCTCACCTTGTCTCGCAAACGCTTCAGGACTTCAAAGTAAAAAGCCTGGTTAACAGTTTGACCAGGAGAAACAAATTCTTTTTGGAGAATTCCTTTCACATCAAAGAAACAAATCAGCATCGTCTTGACATTGAACTTCACTTGACGCGCTTTTTTGTGTCGTGGTGACGTTGGATGCTTCCACTGACTTGATTGCTGCTTCGTTTCCGGGTCGTAGCCATAGCACCAGCTTTCGTTACTAGGTGATGACTTTCGAAAAAGGTCTGGATCAACTTCCAACTGTTCTTTCAGTTTACGACAGGCATCCTTTCATCCATGGTAAAAAATAGACGAAAAAGCGTGAATCACTTCAAAACAAATGTCTACCACGGAGTTGTACGTCTTCCCACGATGACACCAGTTAGCACACCGATGCCTGAGGGTTGCCTCAAGTGGCATCTAGCGGTAGAAGCCTGAACTACTACGGGCTTGTCACACAGAAAACAATTCCGTTTACTTTTGGGTCCCCCCTCGTATATCTAGCTATCTATCGATCTATCTATCTATCTATCTATCTATCTATCTATCTATATATATATATATATATATATATATATATATTAAGCGTTTCGCCCCAAGCAAGGCGGGAAGCCACTAGCACACAAGGGATTACAGAGAGTTGGAGCGAGAGCAAAGAGGAGGAAAGGACGAAGAGAAGGATAGGGGATAAATCACGGCATCTGGAGACGTCGATTGACATTACATTTGAACGGTTGAAGATTATAGCTATCAGGGAAACAGGAAAAAGGGAGGGAGTTCCACAGGCGAGAAGTGCGAGACATAAAGCTATTTGAGTAGAACAGATGGCTACATTTAACATTTTCGACAGTGAAAGGGTGTGAGCGAGATGCTAGCTTAGTAGAACGCTTAAATTCATGAAGTCTGGGAACCAGCAAAAGCAGCTCATCGGAGCAGTTACCATAAGTATTTGTAAAAAAGACAGAGGGAGGCAACGCCACGTCTGTGAGAGAGCGGCTGCAGACGAGATGCCAGATCAGGGCCAATTACATTGCATATCCGTCTCTGGATTTTATCAAGGACCTTGAGACAAACAGAAGGGGCTCCAGACCATATATGGCAGCAATAAATAAAGAGAAAGAACAGACAGATTAAGAATCCACAGTTCTTTAGCGTTTACTTTTTAAAAAAGAAGTGCTCGATACAAATACTTTAATAATATTTTTATTTAAAAAATATTTTACATAAAAAAGTAAATCATTTTCATTATAAGTTACCTAACATCGCCTAATGATGGAACAATTTTAAGTTCAGAAAAATATATATATATATATATATATATATATATATATATATATATATATATATATATATATATATAGGAAAGAACAATCAGATTTATAATCCAGAGTTCTTTAGCAATTATTTTTATTTTTAAAAAACAGTGCCCGACACACACACACACACACACACACACACACACACACACACACACATATATATATATATATATATATATATATATATATATATATATAAAATAGCTGTATATATAGCCTCATCTAGATGTAAAAAGACAAGAATAATGGAAGCAATAATGATAAAAGTCAAAACTCAATAACATCAAATATGTACTGACCGCGTTTGGAAAATTAAAAACATTCCCATCACTCTAGAAACATATATAAAAATCTACACATTCAGTTAAATATAATAAAAAAAATCCATGCTAATCGCTAATAGAATAGCCGAAAGCGTTCGGATATATAGAACATTCGGGCAGTTTTCACATACTTTATGTCCAGAAAACAAATCACTTATACGAATAAAAGAAAAATTGAGTGATTGTGATTTTTAAAAACATTAGCTTACATTAAAAACATTTTTAAAACATTGGCTAACATTAAAAGAACATTAGCTAACCTTTACTTGACGTTCTTAATTTAAATGCCACCAAAAATAAATTGTATCTTATTTTTCGTTTCCATCAATACGAACCATATGTAAAAAGAGAACCTTGTGGAAGTTTTTCGTTTGGAATATACAATGTGATGGTGGAAAGATGCAAGACTATACGTGCAGTATGATACCGCTCAACGGAAACGCACGCTCATTTGGTGCTGAGTCAGTTTTCGCGCCATCTATTCGTGCTCAATTATTACGCGGGGTTTTGTAATCTAGTCTAGCTAAGCATTTCTAAGATATCGTCAATTAAGGAACTCCAAATTTGTGTCATTGTGTCTGACTAAGAAAGGGTTACTGAGCATTGACACTTTAAAAGTGAATGTTTTGTATCGAATCACTTTGTCATATCTGAACGTAAAGGAAAGAGCGCTGAACTGCTGTGTAATATCGATCCTCCAAAATGGCTGTGAATGATGAATAACTTTCTCACTGATGAAGAGGGGACTTGAGGTATCAAACATGTGGTTCTACAGAAGGATGCAGGGAATACCACTGATGAAGCATGTGAGCAACGAGGAATTTTAAAGGAAATGGATACTTTCGCATAGAATGAGAAAGAGACAACGAAATTTTTCAGACGCATAAGGAAAGAAAACTTGGAGAATTTGACACTCACAGGACATATTGAAGACAGAGGAAAATAGATTCGGGACATAACAAGGAGTGGGTCACGATCACGAGTCCCGTAACTCATTAGGGTCGTAGCGACACTACCATGTATTACAGCAGTGGTGTTTATTGGGCACGATAGCCTGACAGATACCAACTCTCTCCAGGCTGGTTTGAAGACAGATTTTGCCATCTCTTAGTCTAGTAGCCAAGCAACGATAGGATCCAATCTAACTGGGAAGAGAAGAGATTTATACTATTCCAAAGTGTATTAGCACGTAAGTGAATCTATTGAACCTGACTGAAATTCGAACTCGATTCTCCGATTCCTCAATCCGAGACGCTAACCATTACTCCGACGTTGAGTGGGGGGGATAGTAAAAAGACAAATGTTACTAACAGTTAAGAAATATAGGAAGTTGTGGAGAGCCATGATTGTCCACGTCCTTGAGGGAGAGAACACGTAAAAGAAAAAAAATCGGAACATTATATCTTGCCGAAACTCTGCGCAAGGGGCCTTGATTGATGTTTCCTGAAGATGGGCCGGAAAAGGGAATGACATGAACATCGCTTATGGTGCACGATACCTTGACTCTCATCGACGCAGTGTCATCGGATACTTATTCTATTCGACTGGAATGGGAAAGAGAAAGAAAGAAGGAGAGAGAGAGAGGGGGATAGGGGGTTCTGCAGAATGGGAGTGGCCCTTAGCGCCGGCTGAGGTGTAATGGGGTAGTAAGAATATATGTAAATGCCTTCAGAAGATAAAAGGCTTAAATCTACAAGAATACCGGTGAACAGCCTGCCTGTTTGTCTGTCTGTATGACTCTCTCTATTTCTCCACGCTGTCTCCCTCATTCATATACGCACATATGCGCACACACAGACCGTACACTCACAAACACAAGGACATATGCTCATATGAACACAGATATAGAAGCAATCACACAGCTGAAACACTGTAACACATCTCCGAAAAAAAAAGAGTAGGTGAACAGGAAACTTTTCGTTAGATGAAGAAGAGATACGAAACAACAGAGCTGTGGTCCTACAGAAGGATGCTGAGAATATCATGGACGGTGCATGAAAATTTTGTTTCAAACAAAGATAAGAGTGCTGAACTGCTATGTACTATCAATCCTTCTATATGGCAGGGAATGCTGGACAATTTCCTCACAGATGAAGAGGAGGTATGGGGTAACAGAGACGTGGTTCTACAGAAGGATGCTGAGAATGTCATAAACAAAGCCTATTAGCAACGTGGAAGTTTTAAGGAAAATGGAAACAAAAGAGACAATTATACAACAGAAAAGGGATAGTTAAAAATTTATGGACACATTATGAGAAAAGAAGGCTTGGAAAATTTGACACTCACAGAGGACACTGAAGTCGAGAGGGGGCAGAAGGAAGTAGCGAGTGACCCACCTGTGTAAATTGAAGGCAGAACAAGGTGTGGGAGAGAGAGAGTAAAAAGACAAAAATTGCTAAGGGTTAAAAGGGAAGTTGTGAAGAGCCGTGAAGGGATATTGCACATAAAAGAAGTATGTGATTTTATACATTCGAACTTATGTGATCAGTCTAAGTATGAGCACACACACACACACACAAACACACACACATACAAACACACACACACACACACACACACACAAACACACACACACACACACACACACACACACACACACAAACACACACACACAAACACACACACACACACAAACACACACACACAAACACACACGCACACACAGATAGATAGATATAAACAGACATTGTGTTTGCGTGGATTCATATAATGTATATGAAAATATAAATGTCTAGTTTTGTCTTCCTGTCACCTCAACGTCGTTACAGATACAGTATCCATGTTACGGTTGATTGCTAATATTTAAAAATAGCAATAGTAGCCGACGTTGCGCGGGAATGAATTTTGTCGAAATAAATGTAAATATTTTATTTGTATAGATTGTTAAAATGACTAAGGGAAGTAACCCCCTCATAAATTTACTACATTTGAGTTGATTTATCTCCCTTCCCAATCTAAAGCATGACATGAAATATAAAAATAAATATACAACGGTCAATATTAGTGTTGAATGAATAACAGTAACAACATTTGAAATAGGGTTTTCTTGTCAGTCACCTTTTCTATCAATGTCGATTTGAATTCAACGAGAAACTAAAGTTTCATAGAAATTCGTTTAGAGAATTTTTTTTCGTTTTTATAAGAACCTGGTCTCCGTTAGATCTCTCTCTGTCTTTCTTCCTTTCTTACATACATACATACGTACACACACACACACATATATATATATATATATATATATATATATATATATATATATATATATATATATATATATAAAAGTGAACATAGAAGTCAACACTTAGAGGCGACAGATTTGTTTCATGCTAGATGAAATCGTGGCCTGACGATTGCTTCCAGCATGAAACAGCCTGTCGCCTCTAAGCATTGACTTCTATGTTCACTTTTATATTTACACACGCTCTATCTCTGATATTGAGCACTTTATCCCATACATATAGCACACCTTAAGACTATATGTCTTCATATATATATATATATATATATATATATATATATATATATATATATATATATGAAGACATATAGTTTTAAAATGTGTTATATATATGGGATAAAGTGCTCAATATCAGAGATAGGGCGTGTGTAAATATAAAAGTGAACATAGAAGTCAACACTCTGAAGCGACAGGCTGTTTCATGCTGGACGCATTCGTCTGGCCGCGAATCGATCTGCGTAAGTGAAACCTTGGTAGGTTTGTCTGGCTGATTAGGTTTGACTAGGTCTGCTCTACGTTTGTATCGAGCTCTTTAGTTAGTTGTTTACTCTTATCGGGGTTTTTTCTTTGGGCCTTGAACCTGTATCTGTGCGATTATTTTCGACAGACTTTCATGTTCCTGGCTCTTTCTTTTTTAAAACCTTTTTTTTCCTTGGAGATTGATTTGGGTATTGTTAAATCAAGAATTCGAAGGTTTTTCGACACGAGTATAGTTACTTATATTTATATATATATATATATATATATATATATATATATATAATGTATATTTGGGCAGCAACCTTTCTTTTAAACATCTTTCATTAAGTATGACGGACAATGAATAATTTTTATTTTTTTAATTTTTTTTTAGTTTCTCCGGTGTTCTTCCATTTTCCCGTTTCGTGGGAGTGAGGAAGTACAAAAAAACTGTCCATACCGTCCATTGTCCCAAGTGCTTTCCTTAGCAATTTTTAAAGGGGTTTTGCTTTAGTGTTTAAAGAAAATGTACTTTCTTAAAGTTCATGTAGGAATTAAGCTTGATTTAAGTGGACTTATAGACCCTCTTAGGCACGGAGAAATGCACATCTCTTGTTCGGATCTCTCGAAGCCCATATCCACTAATTTTTATTTTCCGAGGAATTAATGGTTTTTATTTATAACCCGACATTATTTCTTATCATTTTAAACGTTATATTTAGAGTGGATGCACGTGTTTGAGTAGACATCCCTGTTATATTTAAAAGAAACAGCGTACATTTTCGTCTACCAACCTGTGCATTCATATTGGCTTATATGTATACACGTGTGCAGAGGAGGTCGTTATAGTTAACCTATGCAGTTAAAAAAACAAATAAAAAATGTCAGATAATCCATTAAATAATACGACAACGCCGTTGCATTAATAAAATATCCAAATCTTTCTTGTGATCTGCATTTTCTTGTTTATCTCCAATATTTACCGAATATTAAACTAAAAATAAAATTTAGTAAAGACGAAAATCGATACTTTGACTTGTCGCCATGCTGTAAATGAAAAAAAACAACTTATATCGACTTATTTTTTACAGCTTATTAAAACTTTGTGGATTATTTAAAGCCGAAACATATTTTGAGCTGTCAGAATAATTAATATTTTTTTTTGTGGATCAATACTGCAGTAACTTTTCTTTGAGAATAACAATAGTTTCTTTTTACAGATACAAGTTCTACTATTTAACCCACAGTGGGAGGAGAAGTTGGATTCATACATATCGTAAGTGAATGTAACGAACAAGACTGGAATTCGAGCTCGACTCTCTGATTTCTAATCACGAACCGTGACACCATCCGCACATCCATCAACCAATAATAATCAAAGAAACTTATTTTTCATATATAAATATATTTAATTATGCAATATCTGTAAAGGTTTAGCTATTTACAATAACAATTGCAAAGTTATTTTTACACAACATTTGTAATATTAAGAGGTTGTGGGCATATATATATATATATATATATATATATATATATATATATATATATATATATATATATATATATATACGCTCTCTCTCTCTCTCTCTATATATATATATATATTATACACACGCTCTAACTCTGATATTGAGCACTTTATCCCATAAATATAGCACACTTTAAAACTACATTTCTTCATATATATATATATATATATATATATATATATATATATATATATATATATATATATATATATATATAGATAGATAGATAGATATATAGATATATATAGATATATGTACAAGTATAGGATTGGTGTATACAGAATAAATTCCAATAACTCAAAAATGTTATTCTTAAAAGAGTGCTCAATACAGAGTAGTGCAAATATAATTATTTATTCGAAAATTATAACATAAATATGTTATAAAATCAGTACAAAAATAGCCATTTTGTTTCAACAATTCTGGTGTCTTATGAAGACCATGACTTGATAAGACACCAGAAGTGTTGAAACAAAAGGGGTATTTTTGTAGTGATATTATAACATATTTATGTTATAATTTTCGAATAAATAATTATATATATATATATATATATATATATATATATATATATATATATATATATATATATATATATGTATGTGTGTGTGTGTGTGTGTGTGTTGAATATGTCAGATCTATCACTGACATAGTTGTAGGGTAGCTAAATGAAACGGTCAGATATAAGCTGGTGTACACACGCGGGCAAGCAAATAAATAATCGTCAAATATATACATGGGGTGTTAACGTGATTGCGCTCGATGCTTTATATATATATATGTATATGTATATATATATTCATTGTATGGATATGGCAACTGAATATGTTACCTCTATCACTGATATTGAGCGCTTTCCACTAAGAACTGCACGTACAATATATATATATATATATATATATATATATATATTAGTGGATAGCGGCTCAGATTGGGGAATCGGAGAGCCGAGTTCGAATTCCAGTCGAATATTATGCGCTAATACCTTTGGGAAAGGTATTAATCCTCTTATTTTCCCTCCAGCTATGGGTAAATAGAAGAATAGACTGAGTTCTATAGCCTTCGATGGCAACTGGTCTGGAGAAGGACAAAATTCAATACATGCGGAGTGTCATTTGGGGACCTTGGCGCACATAAAAACTGTTCCCGCCAAAATAATAGTTAGAACAAACTACAACAATCAACCCCAAAATTGAACAAATAGCTTTATCTTCCCAAACAAAAACAAAACTATTAAATAAGCTATATAAACAAATTTTTACTACGTTAATAAAAACACCGATAAAAATAAAAATAAAAAAAATAAATAAATATATAAGATAAAAAATAAAAATAAATAAAAACAAGCAAAATAATTTAACCCAAATAATTAAATAAACGACTTCCGGTAAAATAACCGCCAAAACAGACTACCCACAATGCACCACTGACCCGTATATATAAATAGCCGAGAAAAATAACAGCACTCGTGGCCTGACGATTGCATCTAGCATGAAACAGACTGTCGCCTCTAAGTGTTGACTTCTATGTAATGTGTCCAGACCACGCCATTTTTCTCTGTTTGACAGTGGCGAGAAGAGATTCCTGGTGGCCTACAAAAAGTTCCAACCTTTTTCCGCGTGAACTCATTGGTTTTATGTTCCCAATAAAAGATACCAATGCGTTTTCTCATGCATTTGTCCTCAAACGCTTCGATCCTTCTCTCTGTATCTGCCAACAATGTCCGTCTTTCACATCCATATAGGAGAATGGAGACTACCAGTGATTTGTACAGATATAAATTGTAATATATATTTGTATATGTGTGTAAGTTTGGATGTATGTTCATATATATTGTATATGCAGATATATGAATTATATTTGTGCGTATATGTGTATTGCATTTAAAATATGTGTAAGATGTTTATAAATAGCATTTAAATTATATTTGTAGAATATACTGAAAAGTACACACACACACACACACACACACACACACACACACACACATATATATATTACAGTGTGCAGTTTATATTTTATATCATAAAGAATCAATTTATACAAATAATTAAATAGCAATGTTAATGTGATTAATGGTGAAATCACTTCGCTAACAGGACTTAATAAAACATTAACTTAATATCAATTCATTGATAGTAAATTAATGTCTCATTAATTGAAGATCACAATTTGAAATTTTCGAAAGTACATGTGTCTTCCATCTGACAACAACTCGAATATAAGGATAATATTATTCAAGGAATTGATAGTAAATTAATGTCTCATTAATATATATATATATATATATATATATATATATATATATATATATATATATATATATATATATAAGGAAGAGGTTATAGTAGTTCCAACAGAAGAAAAGTGTGTATATTAAAAAGAAGAGAGAAACCGCAAACGTTTTTGGTTATAATGTGGATTTAAAAAAAAAAATATTATGCTTTATTTTCCCTAATTTTGCTACACGGGTTTCCGGTTTCGCGACCGTCATCAGGTAAAAGGTAGAGATTTCAACATATTATTAAAAATAATTAATTTTTTTCCTTTATGTTTTTTGATATTAAATATTCTCGATATGAGTCATTTTCTTTTTTTTTTGTTAGTGAATATTTAACATCGAAAAACATAAAGGAAAAAAAATATTTTTAATATGTGGAAATGTCCACCTTTTGCCTGATGACGGTCGCGAGACCGGAAACGCGTGTAGCAAAATTATGGAAAATAAAGCATAACATTTAAAAAGAAAATACACATTACAATCAAAAACGTTTGCGGTTTCTCTCTTCTTTTTAATATATATATATATACATATATATATATATATATATATATATATATATATATATATATATATATATATATATATATATATAAAAGTGAACATAGAAGTCAACACTTAGAGGCGACAGTCTGTTTCATGCTAGACGCAATCGTCCGACCACCAATTGCGTCTAGCATGAAACAGACTGTTGCCTCTAAGTATTGACTTCTATGTTCACTTTTATATTTACACACGCTCTATCTCTGATATTGAGCACTTTATCCCATAAATATAGCACACCTTAAGACTATATTTCTTCATATATATATATATATATATATATATATATATATATATATATATATACACACACACACACACACACACACACACGCGCACACATACAAATATAAAAACATCACTTACTGACTTTCATTTATTAGATATTGAATTGTATCACCGCAGGTGCTCCATAAATTTACGTGACTTACATTAACCTGATGAATATTCATGACGACTTTGAAACCTAAAAATTTTGAAAAGCCAATAGCATTTTTGCTCTTGTTTATAAATACTTGTGGCAAAATAAAACCCTTGCATTTGCCTTGACAAAGTCCCTCCAAGGAAGAAATGCATTGGCTAAGATAAGGTTTCTATCTGTCTTCATTTATATTGTACTTTTACAGATATACTCTATCTAAACACTTTACACACACACACACACACACACACACACACACACACACACACACACACACACACACACACACACACACATATATATATATGAAGAAATATAGTCTTAAGGTGTGCTATATTTATGGGATAAAGTGCTCAATATCAGAGATAGAGCGTGTGTAAATATAAAAGTGAACATAGAAGCCAACACTTAGAGGCGACAGTCTGTTTCATGCTAGATGCAATCGTTAGGCAACGAGTGTTGTTATTTTTCTCTAAATAGCCGAGAAAAATAACAGCACTCGTGGCCTGACGATTGCGTCTAGCATGAAACAGACTGTCCCCTCTAAGTGTTGACTTCTATGTTCACTTTTATATATATATATATATATATATATATATATATATATATATATATATGCTAGCCAAATTTCCCACGTCTTGTCGCGTGTCTCACATTAAAAAGATCCCGAACATTTTCTAAATTTCAGGTCTATGAGTCTAAAGAAATGACATTGAAATGAAGCGTTTGTTATTTTTCTTTCGACCCCAATCGAGATAAGAGAGTTTACAATTCTACTCTCCAGTTAGTTGTGAACATCATAATCTTTTCAATGGCTATATAGTACACACCTTCCACAAGGCTGTATACAGTTTTGCTTCCTGGGCATGACGATAAATTACATCCGGCAGCAAGGCCTCTGACGGGAGGTTTTGAGGAGCGTGGAACCATCTCTACATTGCTGTTGTTCCCAGGTTCACCCTGACCCGGGGTGATAGCTATGGGCAAATAGTTGACCCCTAAACTGAGGTCAAGACAGTATGCAAGTATAAAAATACATTTTTATAGTAAAAGTACCAGCAATACATTTTCATAATAAAAACTTAACAGCAAAACATTTTTTGTAAAGAAAAATAAATAAATAAATAAATAAAAATAATACTAACAATACATTTTTATTTTTTAAAAATTACCAGCAAATGTATTTTTGAAAAAAAGAATTACCATTTTTGTAAAAGAAATTACTAATGTTCCCAAGAAAATTAAATTTCAGCCTTAAATAACGCATAAGGAGTTGATATGCCGCTAAACAAATAAAAACATACCGTTTTGTATTAAAAGTTGTCACCCCTAACTGGTTGTCCAGTCACTGATAGAAAGGCCAGTCTAACCTACCATTTAACGCATAGCTGGGGGTAGGAATGACTGAGCGATTACTTCAAAGACATTCCTACCCTACGATAACGCTCATACATACATACATACATACGTTCCTGCCTACGTACACATAAACTCATTCTTGCAAGGACTACTACGAACATTTTGACGACCTTGTATCAACCAAAATACATTAATTTCATTTGTAGAGACCTTAATTGATTTATATGTATATAAATTTGTTGTTTCACTTTACAATTTGATTTTCTTGTTTTATACCTCTCGTATGGTGGGCTTGTGGCGGACTTCCACCACATTTATTTAATTTTGATTAGGAAACCAAACTGATGCGGAGAAAGGACAAGGCAAAGGTATCATTATATATAAAAATTGTATTCAACAATGCATACAATAAAGAATGTGTAAGAAAAAGCATGCACTGAGTAAGACAAGAGTTGTCTCTCTTTGATTATCAAGGTTCTCTGAAAAGGAAAGAGTTAATAGTTTGTTATAAATGTTTTTAACAGTTTTACTGTGCAAGAGGGAAAATTTACGTAAGCGTAAAGGAATATGCAGTTTGTGAGTTGAGTGAGAAAATCGGCTCATAGCTTCAACTGTCGTGGATTTCTGTGGCAGCTAAAGTCTCACTGGTGCATCTATGCTTTTCTCTTGCTTTTATAGGTGGTCATTGGATCAGGAGTGTTGCGCGGGAATAATCACTCTTCACGTGCAGAGAATCCGATTGGTCGACACTGACCAATCAGTGAATGAGCTTTGGGGAGATTTCTGGGAGCCTATTCTCCCAAAAGTGCACAAAATCTACTATACGAAAATATAGCGATTTCAAAATTGTCGCATAAGACAGTAGCGTTGATTTCTCTCCAATGAATGATTGTTATTGAAATTTGAATTCGTGTTGGTATGTATGTGTGTGTGTGCGTGATGATGATCGCTATAGGCTATCTCACTGACAAGGCCAAATCAAGCTAATCTGTTTTAACACTCATATACTTCACTATAACTGATCACCCACTATACTGTTTCCAAGGAAAGTGTATATAACAAACTCAACCGGAACTGGAACTCATCTTAGCCGATTTAACTTTCCGAGTCGCTAACCTCTACACTATCTGCACCTATCACTTATTATTTTGCTGTATGACAATAAAACTTTAATTCAAATATTTATTCATGTTTATCTGGATAGAATAATATTGTAAAAATACAAATTCTGTTTCTAGCTGGTCATTTTTTAAGCCAATAAATGCGTGTCGTCCTTCTCCCCATGTACAATGATCAAGTGAAAATAATATCTCTACCCCGAGTATTCTACTCCCAAGTTTGATTTTAAAACCCATCTGTATGCATCACGAACAAGCAACACGACAAACAAGTAACAATAAAAGAAAACGGAACCAAAAACAAAACGGAACCAAAAACAAAACTCGAAACACTAAAAAAACCCGCAAAAAAAAAAAACAAAAAAAAACAGTGCCATTTCAGCGTGTACCCGGCAGAGCAAAAAAGACCTAATCATTCCCCCTTCCCGTTGCCCGCCATTACGTTACGTCTGCTCACAGAATCTGACGAGTCTCTCCATATGAGGCTTCGGGCTGCAAAAGATCAGGAACTCTGCCAGATATAGCCAAAGTCTATCAACAACGAATCAGCAGCAGCAGCAACCGGGTCACACCCACTCACAACCCCCTATCTACCTATCTTGCTCAGTATTTACATACAACCTTTCCCAGGATAGCACAACGCATTATTATATGAATAAAAACTCGAGCGACGAAATCATCGTGCAGTGACTTGCGTCGTACGAAGCCTAGAAAGGTAATCAGAGACGAAGAAGACGAGGAAGAAGAGAGATAGATAAAGAAAGTAAAAGAGAGTGTGTGTGTGTGTGTGTGTGTGTGTGAATGTATGTTTGAGAGAGGTAGAAAGAGTAAGGAAGTGCGTATGAAAGAGTAACAGAAGAAGAAAAAATATGCGAGACAAAAAAAAACAGTGTGTAATAGAAAGAAAGAAATAAGAAAAAGAGGGTGTGCGTGAGAGAGATAATCAGGGAAAGAGAGTGAAAGAGAGTGGGTGAGAGATAACGAGAGTGGGTGATAGATAAAGAGAGGATATGTATAACTAAGAGGGTAAAGGAAAGAGAGAGACTATGTGTGTGCACGTGAGAGTGAGCGAGTTTGGGAAAAGAGATAAAGAGGAAAACTAAAAATCATTTTATCCCACACAATAACTATTAAGTTCGTGTAAAAGTTTCCAGACCCCCACTAGAGACTGAATATACAGTTGTTTTTTTTTTCAAGACAGTTTATACACCTGAGAGTGGGAGAGATTAAAGAAATAGAAAATGCCTGTCGTTTGGGTAGAATAGAGACGTTACCTTTTTTTTTTTTCTTTTAAAAAATAAATGAACACAGGTCATGAATTGTGGCTCGGGATGTATGCAAAATCCTTTGCACAAAATGTAACGAAATTTATTTTAATAGTTTTCTTTTCTTCTTTTAAATCAGGTTATATTTGGCAAACATAAGCTTCTTAGAAATGACCAAAAATGGATGTCAATTTTCACTTAGATAAACAAAAAATAAATAAAATGACAGACTCGTCATTAAGCTATAGTTTGATGAAAAAAAAAGCAACCCACACAGGCACGCACAAACACACATACACAAAAAAAAATATTTCATAACAGGTCTATATATTTCTTGAGATCAATTTTCTATGACGTAAACGGCATGTCAGAATTCTGTCTTCAAGTTGAAATCTAACAAGGCAAGGAAATCGAATCAAGGAATAAAGGGTTACGTAGAAAACCTATTTCTGGTATTCCTTAATGGCTTTCATGGTAGCTATAGTGGGGTGTAGTTTGGACAAAATGGCACAGGATGTAAGCTGGAAAGCGGACGGAAGACATGCGAGAATTGTATGGCTGATTTAAATCAAGAGAATGAATCAGGAAAACACCCTCACATGAAGATAAAAGAAATAAAAAAATTACAGACAGGTGAGAAATCGTGAGAAAACACCGACAGGTAATGAAAGCCGAAATGTCTTTACGTACGGAGATGTGTAGGTGTCTAGCTATGTATTTTTTTATGTATATATAGTATACCCATCTATAAGCATCTATGAAAAGCTTAACAGGATGTGTGTAAATCCGTAACCTTCTCTCTTTCGCTTTTGAACGTAATCTATCTATCTATCTATCTATCTATCTATCTATCTATCTATCTATCTATCTATCTATCTATCTCAGTCTTTTGATATCTATCTATCTATCTATCTATCTATCTATCTATCTATCTATCTATCTATCTATCTGTCTAAAGGACAACTTTTGATTCAAATCGGAGAAGGTAACGGCAAACCCCTCCACTATATTTCCGAAGAACAATAAGGGTAATGCAGATTTTATAATTTTTAAATGGAGTTTAAATGAATTTAATCCGACATTATTAAGTGTTTATAATAATAATAATAATAATAATAATAATAATAATAATAATAATAATAATTGAATAGCTATGATCACTTAAAGAGAGAAGAGAGAATGAAATCAATCTCCATAATTGTAGCCCTGTGCCATACTAGACTAAATACCAATCGCAAAATACCTTGATAATAATTATTAACTTATTTAATTCAAATTAAATTGTGATAATGATAGTGAAAGAGAAATCTTTAAAAATGTCTTACAAATAAGTCTCCATTGGAAATTCAGATATGATTTTTAATGTTTTTAAGTTCATTTAAGATAGTTCTAAAAAGGATGTGTACATGCATACATACGTGTGCGTGCTTGTGTGTGTATGTATAGTTTATGTATTCATGTATACTGGGACTTGTGCTCATGCTTATCGAGAGATTTTAGAAGTCTATATAGACCAAATATTTTCACTATGCACAACTTCAAATGCTAAGGAACCTAAAATTTCTCATAATCACCCTAACTTTCGGGACCTACCAACTTACCAATTTCTTTTCTTCTATCTATCTATCTATCTATCTATCTATCTATCTATCTATTTTACTCTGTTCATTATCTGCCTTTCTCAGTCTGTTCGTTATCTATCTATCTATCTATCTATCTATCTATCTATCTATCTATCTATCTATCTATCTGTCTGTTCATCTACCAGAGAGAGAAAAATATAGGTGATCTTATGCATGAATTGACCGCTTAAGAAAGTTTCTTTTATATTGCTGCTGAAATCGCAGACCTTGCAGTCTTCAGTCCTATGGTCTACTACTGGCTTTGGATTCTCTCCAAAGGTGCCTGCATGTGCATTATTTAATGAATGCAGTCACCGGTTTAAGTGCCTGTTTGCCAGTTGGCACGTGGATGCACGTGTGCCACAAAATAAATAAATAAATAAATAAATACGAAAAAAGACCCTAGTTTCAAATAAATAAAAAGAAAAAAACAAAGAATAAAAGAAAAAAAGAAGTTAAAAAAGGGAGGAAAATAAAAGGAAGCAAAAAGGAAAATAAATAATGACTCACGGGAAAGAAAGAAAGAACGAAAGAAAGAAAGAAAGAAATATATTTTTAAAAAAAGGAAGAAAGAAGGCTTTGAAAAACAGAAAGAAAAAAAATTTAAAGAAAGAAAGAATGAACAAAACGGCTAAAAAAAAAAACCCAAAATCTTTGTGCAACTCACCTGACAATTTCGGAGTGTCCCTCAGCGCAGGCTGCGTGTAGAGGCGTCCAAAAATCCTCATCTTGTTTGTTGACGTCGGCACCATGAGCCACAAGTAACTTGGTGACAGCTATATTCCCATCTAGGACGGCTTGATGCAGAGGTGTCAACCCTGAAAGGTACACAGACATGTCATCAGTGTCCGACATCATGGAACCCACATCGGACAAGTTCGAAACATCTCCGGTCCCCTCTTCCCCTGTACTGATACTCATCTTTCCCTTATAAAGATACCGAAAATTAAATCCTTTGTTCTTTAAAGATCCGCGTTTTTTTTTTTTTTTTTTTTTTTTTACTATCCTTATTACAATTGCAAGAGATGAGGTTATTCCCAATTATGTCGCGTTCGGTCTTCCGTTATGTAAATTTCCTGTGAAATATTTTCTATTGATCGGTGGAGAAAAAAAAAAGTTAAGAAATGATCTGAATTGGAATGTTATTATTTTCTTTTTCTTTGCTGATTTTTTTTTTTAATTATGTTTCACAATTATTAGCAATTTCTGTTTTGCGAGAAAACTCGCCGAAAATAACATGAGGCCGAATTGTGAAAGAAAAGGAACAATTAAAAAAAAAAAAAATTAAAACTTGGGCGAGGCTCCCTACTAGACCGGTTGCAGTAATAGATGAATGAACATATTTGTTCCTTGGAAAAATCCTTCACTTCTTTGGTATTTACACCGTTAATAAAAAAATTTAATATCTAATTTATCGGCTGGTTCTAAAAGACGAATTGTAGGCGTCGTTTGGAGATTTCCTTCCAGCCGTTAGCGACTATGCAATGAAAAGATAATTAAATTGAAAGGGAGAACAAGAGGAGGGTATATAGATAAAGAGCGAGAGGTAAAGAGAGTAGATAGAAGGGGAGGAGTGATAAAGAGAAACAGAAAGTGCAAGAGAGGATAGAAAGGTTTAGATCGAGAGAGGAAGCGAGAACTGGTAAAGAGAAGATGGAGGCGATAAGGAGTAGACAGAGGTGGAATAAGTAGTATAGCGAGTGAGTGTGCAAAACGTGGGGAGATCTATTTTGTTTATGGGAGAACACGATGAAGGGAGCGAAAGAGAGAGAAGAGAGGGAAAGAGAGGCTGATGTGGAGCGAATGTCTTCGTCGAGGGAGGCTTCTGCGCCTATGTGAGAGTGATCACTTAAAAGAGAGAGGGTTTGCACTTGTGTTAGGAACGGGAGGATGGTAGCAAGCAAAAATACATAGAAGACATAAGCATTTATAACGAGCATTTTTCTGCTATCTGAATTAGTTGCTGCGTTGTTATTTCACCGAAAATGCTACGAGAATTTGCGCCAAGCGTAGCAGCGATGGAAAGGGTAACTTCAAAGCCCAAACTTTCGATATTAAGGGTATTTTTGAGTACAGAATTTAAACAGGGTAAACGTCTGTTTTTAATACTCATGCATGCATGATGGCCGCTACCTCTTTATCAGGTGTAACCATCTCAGGACATCATTGTAAGGCTCCGCTGTGTCCTGAACATATCTGGCTATCTAAACCGGACACACCTTTAAAACCTCTAACACAGAGTTGAAAGACATGAGACATATTATTATCATTAGGCTTATTTTTGCGAATGTTTACTTGTCTTTTCAACTAATTTGCACAGTTTTTTTCCCACAAATTTCACGTGAGTTGTTAGTATTTAATGCCAGTTCATAGCTGGTTGGTACGATAAATTTACACATGACACATTTTTTCTGCTTTATACAAGCAAAACCTACCGCAAATAGGATTAGATAGGTTTGCCTATCGCCCGGTTTACACGTCACCCTGGTCTTTTGAACAGGAGTAGAGGCTTATCCTTTGTTCCCTGTTTAGGGCTAGGTATCTGGTTCCTTCTAAAGTTTACTTCAACTTCTGACGTTTCCGTCTGAACTCTTAAAATTTTATTTACTAATTATTTATTTATTATTTCTTCTTATCAAAAGTAGCGGCTAGGTGCGCCTATCATCCAGTTCACCCTCCTCCCCGGGCTTTTGAATAAGAGTAGAGGTTTATCCTTTGTTCCCAGTTTAGGATTGGGTTCCTTCTAAAGTCTATTCATTCACTTTCAGTTGAAATGTAGTCTTTGTTCAAAATAGCCGAGAATTAGGAAGGCCGTAGATCCGAGGAGTAGACTTGAGAAAGCAGATGTTGTTCGGCTGACAAATGCTATGAATAACATGGACAGACCACGTGAGCAACGAGGAAGCTTAAAAGAAAATGGAAACAAAAAGTACACTTATAGAAACAGCTGAAATTTCTGGGACACATAATGAGGAAAGAAGGCTTAGGGAACTTGACACACACAGGGTATATTGAAGCAAAAAGAGACAGAGGAACAACAGAGAGTAACCTACTTAACAATCTAGTGTAAACACATGGCAGAACAGTGCGTGGGATAAATGGGGGGGAAGGCATTTGCTAAGAGTGACAAAGAATAGAAAGTTCTGGAGTTATCCTGAAGAGACATGACACATAACAGAAGAGAGATTAGAAAAAAATCTTTAACTCATAAATTAAACACTTCCTTAAATATCTGTTATAATATAGTCTTTGTTTAAAACAGCCGAGAATGAGGGAAAACGTAGTTAGAGACAGTATCGAAGGAACAGAAGACTAGGTAGGGAAAACAAAGAAGTTTATTAAATACTCATACAGAGAACGGAAAACATGAATAAATCAACCACTCCTCAAATCCTACTCTAATGTGGCTACTTGCCATATTTATAAGTAAGAGTAGTCCATTGTCATAGTACAGTGTAACCCGGATATAAGAGAGTTGTCGGGGCCCGGAGAAGTCTCTTATATCCGGGTTTCTCATATCCGGTTTTGGTCTATTTTGTTTTATTAACACAGGCTCTAATTTGGGACCAGAGAAAATCGCTCTTATATCCGGGTTTCTCTTATATCCGGGTCTCTTATATCCGGGTTACACTGTAGTAGGGGAGAGAAGGAAGTACGGTGAGTTATACTCTACAGCATTTTGACTCTCAGTAACCCCTTGCGTCTTAGTGGTATCATCGCCTTGGGTGAATTGATAAAAAAAGAAAAGAAAAAGCAAACTCACAGGTGAAGTCATGCTTGCCACCTATATGATCTGTAAGTTCTACATTTTTTAGTCTTTTCGGACACTTTCACATACACACACAAACACACGCATATAAATATATATATATATATATATATATATATATATATATATATATATATATATATACATATATATATATATATATATATATATTATAATTTTATCATATAGACGAAACCATTTTACTCACTACAAAGATGCAACTTGGTTTCAGTGCATTTCAACTGCACTTCGACTGGTGAGAGTCGAAAATGGTTATGAACAATCCTGCTTGTAGGCAAGCCGGATGTGAAACGTCACTTTCTTTTTTCCATTTGTTCGAGAAGAAAAATAAATGCATGAAAAAAAAATATATAGGTGTCGGAGTGCAACAATAGTGCTTGTTGATAGCAGATGGTTTTGTCTATATGATAAAATTATAATAAATAAATAATTATCGCTCTACTATCGATATCGAACCCTCTTTTGGATTAATGCTGTGAACGTTGGAATGTATATATTACTTTCGTTCTCATCGCATCGGATATATATATATATATATATATATATATATATATATATATATATATATATATATATATATATATATATATATATATATATATATATATATATATATATATGAGTGGCCAGAACGTTCGCTTTCTGACCATGAGAACAGGGTTCGAATCTCACAAGGAAGATGTTATCGGTCTGGAGGAGGTGATCCCAGCGTGTGGCACCTTGGGAAAGTGCCTGAAAACCAGACGACGGGTTGACCCAAGCCTTGTGAGTGAAAATGGGCAGACGAAACCCTTCGGGGCCGTCGACAGTTATGCTAGCACGATGTCACAAGTCATCGTGACCGAGGGTTTGAGCGTGCTGGCCTTGTTCAGGCTATTCATCACGCTAGATAACGCGCCCTCTCCCAGAAATTGTAACTAAGGTCTTATCAGCATAGTTACAGTATAAACCACAGGTGGGCTCTGTGGGTGTTGAACAAACACAAAATGTTCCTGAGCGGGCGTCTGCAATGGGGATTAGCTTAGTAGATGGGTATCCTCGGACACGAGTGGTCAGTCATTGTATATACAGTGGGAGGAAATAAATATTCGTACACCATGATTTTTTAAAATTAACATAGTTATAACTTATGAAAAAAAATTAAATCTAAAAACATTTCCACACCATTCCATAATGCGGCAATATGCAAAAAAAAAAAAAAAAAACAATTAGAAAACTTTGTTATAAATTAAATTTTGTGTCATTTATAAAATTTCGAGGCGAAAAAAGTGTTCGTACAAAATATGTCTTTAATATCAAAAGGCTTAAATTACCCTTATTTACATAATTCTTTGTAAGATTTTGCTAGATTCTTCCAATTATCTTATAACTGGAACAATCTAGAACATTCTTCAATTCGTTTCTTATATAAGGTTATCTCTGCACACAAATCATACACAATAATTATCATTGTGTGGAAAGGCAAGGAACTATCAAATTCGCAAAAAGAATTTATTATCAAACTATGGAAGGAAGGCAAAAGCCATAGGAAAGTAGCAGATATCCTGAATATACCATTTACTACTATTAGTTCCATTATTGCTAAGTATAAAAAGGTGAATCTGGTGCAGCACACAAGATTTCTCCCAGATCAATGAAAAGAATTCAGCGCCAAATTCAAGAAAATCCAATGACTACTCAGAGAGAAATACAGGAAGAATTAAAAGCATCAGGTGTTATTGTTACAAAGTGAACAATAAGCAAGGAACTTCATAGAAGTCAACTAAGATCACATTCTACAAGAAAAACTCCATTACTATTGAAGAAACAAAGATGCCCGATTAAAATTTGCTTGTGAGCATAAGAATAAACCTGAATCATTTTGAAAGTGTTTTATGGACAGATGAAGCAAAAATTGAACTATTTGGGTGTAATTCAAGGACTCATGTTTGGAGAAAAGGCGGCACAGCCTTGTGCACCAAAGAACACAATCCCAACAGTGAAATTTGGTGGTGGCACTATCATGGTTTGGGGATTCTGCTAATGGTATGGGTAATTTAGAGATAATAGATGGTAGAATGGAATCAGAAATATACCAAGACGTTTTGGACTTTAACTTGTTTGGGTCATTAGTAAAGCCTGGACTCCTAAATGAATGGGTTTTGCAAAAATAATGACCCTAAATATACGGTTAAATCCACGAAAAAGTGGCTTATTGAAAGCAATGTCTATACACTCGAATGGTGATCACAGTCCCCAGACTTGAATCCAATAGTGAATTTATCTATCTATCTATCTATCTATCTATCTATATATATATATATATATATATATATATATATATATATATATATATATTGTTTGATCCGGCCTGTTTTAAGAGAACGCCACAACTTAGCAAGGTTTTATTTAGCCGTTTCAGGAATGAATACCCTCGCTCGCTCGGATCCTCCCGAAAGCTCATATCCGCCCGATTACCTATCCGAAACGAAGCAATTTGCAAACAACCAATGACCATATTTTGGATCTAACATCCCGTACCACTTCAAGCTCAACCTTTAGCGGACAATCGTGTGTCTGTAGACGCCCTGTGATCTTAAAACTTTGTATTACGTCTGCTGGCCTACGCATTCAAAAAATCTTAATAAAGAAAATTTTCTCTCCGGCAGGTTTCGAACCTGCGTCTACCTTTGTAGGAGAAACAACCGTCTGTTCCAGTGTGTATTAGACAACAGAGAGCATCACAGCTCGCGAAGGTTCTATTTACCATTTTAAAGAATGCACATCCTGCCGTTCAGATTTTTACAAAAGCCCCACATCGATTCCGTATCTGAAACGTCAACCAAGCTATCTTAAAAGAATTAATGCATCTATTTTTAATCTGCCATTTTTATTACCTAAAACGTTTTTTTAGTGGCTGCTCGTGTTTGAGTAGACGCCCTGTTTTTAAAATAGTGTATATTACGTCTACTGACCTGTGCACTCGAGAAAACATAATAAAGAGAAATGTTCTGGATCTAAAACGGGTCACAGGCAAAATTTGAAAAGTTATTACTTTCGAATAGAGGGAAAGATTGCAAAAACTACAAAAAATTGCTTACTACAACTGACAAGTTGTTTTCTAATGAGCAAGGCTCAGATGATATTTTTCAACAAGCCAATGCTCCCACACACATTGCAAAGACTAAGAAAAGGTCGATTGTGAACAAGTCGATTGGTTTCATGTTTTGGCCTCGTCAGAGTTCAGAACACAAAACTATACACAGTAATTGGTCTCACATTAAGCACAAACTAACGAGGAACATTTTTCGCCCACTCATCATTTGATTGAAGCCTTCAACATTGAATCGGACAACATTGACTATTCTCTCTCTAAAAATTTTACCGAAAGTTTATCCACAAAAAATGACGCGGAAAAAAGCCATCCCATAATAAGTCATATCATTTAGTCGTCTAGTTCTTACTTATTATCTGATTAATGTTTTGTTAAGACCATCATCAGATGGATAACTGGCCAATTTGGGCGTGAACAAATTTTATGCCTAGTAGTAATATTAGAAGTGGACGAAGTAATTGCTGGAGAGCCCGTCTACGAAACTCTAGAGTCGGGATGCTGAAGGTAACAGCAATAAGTTAAGTGCCAACCTTGAATTTGTATTTGTTCTATATATATATATATATATATATATATATATATATATATATATATATATATATATATATATATATGGGGGGTGCGTGTGTGTAGTCACCCTGTCGACTATGCTTAATTCTTACCTCTTTCCTTTCTTTCCCTCTCTCATTCTCTCTTTGCCTATCTCCTCCCCATGTCTATCACTCTTTAACTTCCCTCTTTTCTTTTTTATGGACAGATGAAGTAAAAATTGAACTATTTGGGTGTCATTCAAGGACTCCCATTTGAAGAAAAGACAGCACAGCCTTTGCACCAAAGAACACAATCCCAACTGTGATATTTGGTGGTGGCAATATCATGGTTTGGGGATTTTTTTCTACTAATGGTACGTTAATTTAGAGATAATAGATTGTAGACTGGAATCAAAAATATACCAAGATGTTTTGGACTTTAATTTGTTTAAAGCTTACATTTCAATTTTTGTCTTTCTTCCCCTTTTCTCTTTCTCCATTTTAATATTAAAACTTTTTCCTTTTTCTCCTTTCTTCTTTTTCCTTTTCCTTCTATCTGAATAAATTGAACTCCATTTATTTATGAAAAACTGAAGAGATGGACGTGAGGTCCACGAAATAAATTTATAACCTGACCTGATGGATTTTTAAGGATTCTGTATTCATCATTATATATATATATATATATATATATATATATATATATATATATATATATATATATATATACACACACAGTGTAACCCGGATATAAGAGAGTTGTCGGGACCGGAGAAGAAGTATCTGATATCCGGGTTTCTCTTATATCCGGGTTTGGTCTATTATATATATATTAACACAGACTCTAATTTGGGACCAGAGAAAATATCTCTTATATCTGGGTTTCTCTTATATCCGGGTCTCTTATATCCGGGTTGCACTATATATATATATATATATATATATATATATATATATATATTATAAATTAACTGATTTAAAATAGGGTTTCTTCGCTACACAGGAATTACCATATTTCAAAAACCGAAGCTAAAAACTTCAAATTTAATTATATAGTTAAAAATATAATTAAATTAAAAACATTAGTTCTGTTTCATCTTGAAGCGAATTTTGGAATAACTTAATTTTAAATTTTAAATAAGTATAATTTAAAAATAAGTTATTCCAAAATTCGCTTGAAGATGAAACAGAACTAATCCTTTTAATTTAATTAAATTTGAAGCTTCTTTAAATCAAATTTGAAGTTTTTAGCTTCGGTTTTTGAAACATGGTAAATCCTGTGTAAGCGAAGAAACCATATTTTAAATCAGTTAATTTATAATATTTATGCTCTGTAAATTTACGTTGAGCACTGTTTTGTAAAAATAACAATAAGAACACCAGATTATATATCTTACTGTTCTTTGTTTTTATTATTATAATATATATATATATATATATATATATATATATATATATATATATATATATATATATATATATATATATATATATAGCTTTTCAGGCTCGAAAGACTGTCCGGCAAACCAAACTTGAATGATTATTATATGGAAAAGCTTTTCTCGCATTAAGATATATCAAAGTTCATATTTGCTAAATTTATTTTCTAATTTGAAATTTGAACAAAGTGTTTTGTTTTCTTGTAAGGAATTAATGGATTTCCCTTAATGTCGGACTATGGATAAAAATCCATTATTTCCTTTAGAAAATACTTTATGCTTTCGATACAAAAATAGAAGTTAGCAAATATTGCCTTCGATAGATTTCAATGAGAGATATGCTTTCCTACATGAAGACAATTCTTCACCCCCTCTCTCTCTTTGTATGTTAAGAAATGTCTGTTAACTACAGAAATCTCGTGATGAGTGAACTGAAACATAACAAAAAGGGTTCAGCTACGAAACTCCGGAGTTGAGTTGCTGAATATAACATAAATCAGTGACAATATTATATTTGCATTAATCTCTCTCTCTCTCTCTTTCTTTCTCTCTCTCTCTCTCTCTCTCTCTCTCTCTCTCTCTCTCTATATATATATATATATATATATATATATATATATATATATATACAATTAAATCCAAAATCAACTCATATGGGGAATAAGCTTATTTTGACGGACGAAAAAATAAAATTCATAAATATTCCAAAATAAAAAACGGCCTCTCCTGACAAACCAAAAGAATAAAAAAAAATATATTGTCGTACCAAATAAATCTATCACATCTACAATTGGAAAGAATCTATCTAAACTCAACATAAAATTTGTTTCAACGAAATCTAAAACAAAGATTTAGTCAATACTAAACAAAACAATATGCTAAAAACTGAAGGAGGAATTTACTCAATCACCTGTAATAATTGTCACAAAAAATACATAGGAGAAACCTCAACGAATCTAAATAAAAGATTATATGAACACAAAAGAAGCATTTTACAAAACTATTCATCAAATGCGTTCGCTTCCCACCGTAACGAGACTGACCACAAATTTGACATAAAAATGCTACTCTGATCAATGGAGAAAATAATTCACTATGACGAATATGTCTCGAGAGTGCCTTGGTCGTAAGGTCATCTACAAGAAATTTGCGCCTCTGGGTCTTACAACATTTCACAATTCATGGCAGAACTTTTATTATCACAGTGTGGGATATCTATTAAGTTAACAAAATTGATGGAAAGAAAAACAATCTAAATAAAATTGGCAAGATAAAAAAAAAAAAATTAATTCCCAGCATACCCCGTTCGTGCGCATGCGTAGTCGCACTTAGTAATAAGATAGTCTGTTGTTATGGTGACACGAGCTATTACTCAATGTCACTTAAAAAATAACTCGTTTGAGCATAACGTTACAATATCTCAATACTAAGTAATGAAACCAAATTACAAAATCATTAAATTTTTATTTTTTATTTTGTGTAATCTTCTTTTAGATATTTTAACTTTTAATGATTTAAAAAACAAAATTCTTCCTTTAAGATTATCACTTCCAAACTAAAAGTTCTATTCAAAGCGGACATTTTGAATTGCATATTAAATTGCTTGGTGTTAAATGGAACCGTAACCCCATTCTAAGATCCATGGTTAAAATGTCTTTGAGTAAGTGAAGCTTGTGAGTCGTGGCGAGGCCATCCTTTTTTTAACCTTGTGGACTGGCGCTACAGGATCACAAACAAAGAACTGAACCAAATAACAGAAACCACATCACTCTTGAGCTACCAGCAGCAGCAGTGACAAATAAAATGGATACCACATGTAAGTCGAAGAGAAAATAATAACGTTATCAAGAGGCTGGCATTCCATGCTATTTCAAAATAGAGTTGGAGGTTGGGAACGAACTTGGGAGTACTGGAAAGAGCGATAACAGTTAGTGGACTTGAGAAACCTATTTTCCTGAAAAGAATTTTAAGAAAAAAAAGTTATTAATTTCAACAGACAGCAGTACTGGCTGTTTAGTTAATGAATGCCAGTTTACCATTCGATTACCATTAGATTATAAAATAAACGACAACAGCAGTTATATCGTTATTTAAAATGCACATATATAACACGCACACACACACACACACACATAAATATATACAGGGATTTGATAAAGCTCGTGTGAAATTGTAAATATTTTAAATTTTGTGGTTATACATGATAGAATTAATCTGTAAAAATATTCAGGAGCGTGACGTGTCTAGTTTTTGCTTGTTATTCAAATAAGTGATTATTGTTCTTTTTACATATTATCCTTTACACTTTTCTTGAAATTACATGTGAACAAATGCGGTTTGGCTTGGTTTATTTGGTTTTACGTCATATCAACACCTCAATGGGTGATTTAATGCCGACAAGATTTTTAGGATAGGTTCGTATGAATAGAATATTCATGGAGGTCAGTAAATGGTATCACCTCTGTGGCTCAAGTTAAGAAGAAACCATTTTCTTCACTGTCTTTTATTTTTGTAAAATACTAACTACACCTTTTCCGTGCAAATTCACCCGAAGAAAGCTGCAGAATAAATTGGCCAAAGTATTATGCTAACAAAAAAGGAGGTCAATTATCTGATCACGGTATGAAAGAATTGACGACTACATATAAAAAAAAATAAAAATTAAAAAAAAGCTTAAACTTCAACTCACAAAATAAAATCCTGTAGGATTATAAGTTTTTATTAAGAGCATTTATAATTTGTTGCCCTTAATATTTACATGATGAAAAGGAGTACGTTGAAAATATTTTAAACTCCTCCAATATCCTAATTGTTTCATATATAATGCAAAGAGGAAAGCTTACAAAATCCGTAAAATAAAATAACACAAATAAAGTTGATAAACTCAGGCACATACATAATACAACTTAGAAACTAAATATCAAGTACAATTGAAAATTATTTATCTAAACTTACATTAATTTATAACTGCTTAAAAATAATAGCAGATTTAATCAACGCAATACAGAATAATGACACATTTAAACCTGAAGTAGAAACTTGTAAAATAAACTATAAAAAATGTGTGAAGAAATATATAGGTTAGGCATGTAGGAATTTAGGTAAAAGATTAAATGAACCCCAAAACAATGTTTTACAAAAATACACTCAGTGAAATTGTCATTCACCGTAATAGGTCTGGTCATAATGTCATTATTTTAAAGAATGTAATTTTGATTAAAAGAGGAAAGAATTTACTAAAACGAAAATATATTGAAAGTGCACTAATTTCGGAATCATATACGATAAATGTAGGCCTGTCATCATACAACATAGCTCCCCTTCCTTACCGAACTGTTGCTATTACAATGCAGCATAACTGAAAGCAGAAGGGATAAAAATCAGAAGCAAAAGCAGTAGAAAGTCGAATGAGATAGTCGAAGTTGAACATTTAAAAGTTTTTTTCCAACTTATCATTCACTTACCCACTATTGATCTGATATATATATGTTTGTTTGTGTGTGTGTGTCGGTGTGAAATTGAAGATAAAACATTATGCATTTCCACAGTTTTCATCCCATTTCGATGAATTTTTTTTTGTTTGATAGATAATTCTTCAGTGCCGGTTTTGAGTTCAAATTGTTAACAACAAAGGCTCTCCACTACTTCCTGTCCATTATAACTCTCAGCAACGTTTTACTATTTACTATCTTTTCTTGGATATAAATCTTTCATAAAAACTTTAATAAAAATAAATAGTTTAAATTATTACAATAATATTATTTATTATTATACAGTTCCCTTTTCAGGGCCGACCCCCCCTTCAAATTGTTAACTCCCCCATTTGGGGATGTCCCTCAGTTGCACCCAAATGTTGTTACTAATATTGATTTTCGGGTGGACTGACTTTAAACTTAAACTGCTCTCACTGAACGGCAAAAATTCCCAGTAATGAAAGACCCAGTCAAAGACGTGTTATACTGCTAGTATATATATATATATATATATATATATATATATATATATATATATATATATATACATATATATATATATATATATATATACACACACACATGGTGTTCATAAAGTTCGTGTGCACTTTAAAAAAATTATAACTTTATTTGTATTTGCGATAGAAATAATCTGTAAAAAATGTTAGAAAGTTTAATGTACCTAGTTTTAAGTATAGCTAAAATAACTCATGTGATTTCAGGCATTACTGTAAATCAGTTGGTAAATGTTTTCCATGAAATGCAAAATCGTTTTACCCTTTAACAAACGTCGTCGGCAAGCACGCTGCAGAGATAAACACGCCAAGTTTGAAATAGATATTTTATTTACTCAGCTTTACCAAATATGGCAGAAAGTGACCATCGCCAGAATCGAACCCATATTTACCGGTTCTCGGATTTTAGATACTCTCTCTCTATATATATATCTGTTCCATTTCCGTGTATAGGAAATCATTGTTCTCCACATTGTTCCCTTGCTACCAGCAGTATCTGGGCTTTTACGAACAGCCTGTAATTCTCCCACCATCAATTTCCTTACATTTCTCAAATATTTAGCTTAACTGATTTTCTTTACTTCTTATTTCTTCAATTTATCCTGTAATTGCTAAATTATTCGAGCTGTCTTTTCTCATTACATGTAAACAATTAATTACGGTTTATCAACCCTTTGCGGGTTATTTAAATCCAGAAGATATTTATGGAATTTAAGAATTTTTCTTTTAGATAATAATGGTTTAATGATAAAAGTCTTATTAATTAACCCATTGCTGGTGGGAGAAGAAGTGGATTCATACCTTCCCCAACTGAATATAACGAACTCAATGGGAATTGAAACTCAACTCTCCGATTAAAAATTCCGTGCTATTATCCATTACACCACCCGCACATCCAAGCTTACAGCCCCTAGTATTCCCAAGAAGTTACCCATCTACTAACTAGGCTTAACGTTGCTTAACTTCAGTGATCGCACCTGGTATTCCCAAGAAGTTACCCATCTAATAACTAGGCTTAACGTTGCTTAACTTCAGTGATCGCACCTGGTATTCCCAAGAAGTTACCCATCTACTAACTAGGCTTAACGTTGCTTAACTTCAGTGATCGCACCTGGTATTCCCAAGCGATTACCCATTTAGGTACCGACCAAGCTCAACGTTGCTTAACTACGGTAATCGTATGGAAACCGGTGTTTCAACATGATGTAGCCATAAGCCTAATTAATTGTCAGTTAATTGCCATACGGGATACACACTTGGGCGATCATGTCACTTTCGAGTCATGACTGACAAGGCAGAAGATATTCCCGCAGTAGGCTGCCGTTTCTTTCTGCGGTAGACTGGTTACTAACCAAGTCTATAGGACACAGTGACCTGTTATTTATCCATACAGCGTGCGATGTAAAAATTGTCATCTAAATTTCGTAAAAATGAAAATAACACTGACATCTCATTTTAACAGATAAATTTACCAAAATTACACAAAAATATCTTGAAATACTAAAGAGTAAATTTATTCAATAAAATCGCCATTGGCTTCAAGCGCAGCCTCCACACAACTTCCGAATCTCTTTTCTGGGCGGTCTCCTTGTTTAAGTTTGTGAATGTTGCCATAATTCTTGCCTTTAGTCCATCTTTGGTGTTACAAAGAGTTTTGTTAGTTTCTCGGTCAACTGTGCCCGACACATAATAATCAAGGGGGTTGCAGTCTGGGGAGTTAGGGGGCCAGATGAAAGGGGGGATGTGGTTGCAGAAATTGTCTGACAGCCATGGCTGAGTTTTCTTATGCTTGTGTGGTATGGTGCAAAGTCCTGTTGCCAGACATAGGGTCTTTCAGCAAACACCCTCTTGAACCAGGGCTGCACTACCTCCTCAAGACACCTGATGTAGGCCTTCTTGTTGAGTCTGAGGCCCTGTGAGAAGATGAATGGAAGCATAACATCACCATCACTAGTGATCCCTCCAAACATCATGATGTTGACTGAATATATCATCCAACTCTTTCCGAATACTCTGAAATGTTCGTATTGGAGCTTCCGGTGCAAATGCTAAGCAGTACAGCATGCCGTTTCCAAATTTCTGACGAAGTAAGTTGCGCCATGCTGCTCTTTTTCTTATAGACGGCGTCCAACTGACCCGATTATACTTGCAGTCGACAAAATCAAAAACATACCACGCGCATGCGCGAAACTAAAAATATAAAATGGCGACAATTTACCCATTACACACTGTATATGGATTCATACCTTTCTCAAGGCTAATTGTAAGTAGATGTGACGAATCCAACTGGAATTCGAACTCAGATCTCCGATTTCTAATTCCGCGCTGACGTCCATTACGTCACTCATGCACATCCAAATACAATTAAAAGTACAAAAATTTAAATATTGCACGAAGAATTAGCGATACGTTGGAATTAACTGTCAAAGGAAGGAGGTATAATGAAATGGCCAGCTTTTTGATCAACTCTCATCAAAGAGGATCATTGATGAATTTTAAAATATGAAATCTGTTATGGGTCCTTACCTATAACTACAGAATGAACTCTTCCT
>OZ038506.1:9962956-9972956 GCA_964036315.1 Acanthosepion esculentum | reverse complement strand
TGTTAATAAAGGCTGAAACCTTGGTTATATATAATGGGTTCAAATGCAGTCAGAGATTATTATGGGATATTCTTTTTACCGGTAGAATCTTTTGTGCGATAGGATGATTATATAATTTTTAGCGTGAATGAACCTTTTAAAGAACTTTAAGTGTGTGCATATTTGACGGAATTTGAACATAAAAAGGGGGGTCATTTTAGGCAGCAATTATATAAATCTGAACTTTATTATAACATAATTATTTTTTTTAATCAATTCACCGCAATCAAGGTGATAATGCCACTAAGATGCAAATACTTAATGGAAATAGAAAAGAACGAAAAAAGACTTTAGAAGGAACCGGAAACCCAATTCTAAGCAGGAAACAAAGGATAAACTTCTGATCCTGTTCAAAAGACCAGGGAGGAGTGTGAACTGGGCGATAGGCGAACCTATGAGATTTCCCAATGATATTAGAGCACTGTTTAAAGTATTTACGTCAGCCCTATAACCACACCACTCAATATTAATGAAATCACACCTAGAACAGACAAAAGGCAAAGACTGAAGCAAACAGTACGATTTCAGTCCTACCGATAATCTGATGAGACACGATAAAATTAGAATAACACTTTAGTATGTTTAATACCAATATTTCTAATATATTATGTAAATAAACGAACAAGTTTCAAGTAAATAAAAAACTACCCCCGATATCATGGTTAGTCTATATAAATTAACAGACATCACTGCTACACCAACCAGTCACGTTTCGTTATCATTATTTTTATTATCGGAAATTTTTGAGAGCAATTTGCCATTATTTAAAATTGGTTCAATATTAAATAACCAAGATTGTGTTGTCCTTAACAGAATTATGACCAGGAAAGTGACTCGTTTCGCCTTCTCGGGCTCCCGTTTTCAGTGGACATGAACTTGAATGATTATATTGAATCCATTGCTAGGCCAGCTGCTAAGAAAGTTTGTTCACTGTGCGAAACAATTTTTCTTTTTCTATCTTACATATCTATAAGTCTACCATTTGTCCATGCTTAGAATATTGTTGCCACATATGGTCAGGTACCCCTGGTATTTACCTTGAGATTCTTGATAAAACAAAAAGAAGAATCAGCAATATTATTGGTCTGGATCTGACGGCTCGGCTTCAGTCTCTTTCCCACCGCCGTAAGGTTGCCTCTCCGTGTTTTTCTATAAATACTTTCATGGTAATTGTTCGGATGAGCTCTTCGATAGGGTACCTAGACTTTTCTCGCATTTCTTGCTTGTGGAACTCTCTTCCGGTTCCATACTTTCCAAACAACTATAGTCTGCAAAAAAATAACTGCAATGTCAATCGCTATCTACTGTCTTCCTGGTTACTCTTTTCTCTTTCTGCTCATTATTAATGTTTCTGTTCCAAATTCTTCTACACCCTGTAACCCCCCTGTGTCTTAGTGACTTTACTGCCTTGCATGGGGTGATACCGATTAAAAAAATATCGCCATAAACCAATGGGATTGTTAGTAAAAAAAACTCTTGAAAGCAATAAAACCTCGATTAAAGCGAGACTCCGAGTAATCATATGTGGCTAGCTTAATTTCAAACTTAGGTGCTAAGTAGAAAGTTCTTTCTCCCGCTACCTCTTAGAATCGCTGCTACCACGTCTGACCCTCTCGTATAATAAAACATAAGAAAAGGAAACCGTTTTTCGTTGATACAGTCTATGGAGTGGCGTCGGGGTCTGCAGGGCTGAAGCCATTAGCGACGCGGCATGCAAAAATATGACGTCACGTGCGTTGTAATGTAAAGAGTGTCATTTAATTTTCCCGCCTTAATAACGAACATGTTCTATATATTTCTTCCAAAGAGGTAATATTTCTATTGTCCACTGCTGACTGTGAATTAGATATCACCCAAATATTTAACATACTCGTATTTAAATTGTAGGCACTCATCAAGAAATTTGGCACATATTCTGTGATATTTTTTCAAATTTCTGATTCTTTAATCTGATGATAATGTAAGACCATTCGGAGATGGTTTTGAACACAGCAAAATGATTGTCCTAGAGCAACTGGCGAGATATATTTGAACTATGTCCACTTATATATATATATATATATGTATATATATATATATATATATATATATATATATATATATATATATATTAAGCTTATCACCCCAAGCAAGGCTGGAAGCCACTAGAACGCAAGGGGTTACAGAAGGTTTGGAGGAAGAGCTGATAGGAGTGGTAAAGGAGGGGATGTGGAGAAAGATAGTGGATCGATCAAGGCAAGGGGGTTACAGAAAATTTGGAGCGAGAGCAAATAGGAATGAAAGGTGAAAGGATGTGGAGAAGGGAAGTGGATAGATCAAGGCAACTGGAGATGTCGATTGACGTTACACTTAAATAGTTGGAGATTATATTTGTCAGGGAAACAGGAATAAGGAAGGGAGTTCCACAGGCGATATGTGCGAGACATGAAGCTATTGGAGTAGAAGAGACGTCTACATCTAACAGTTTCAACGGTGAAGGGGTGGGAACGGGATGTCAGCCTCGTAGGACGTTTAAATTCATGAGGCAGCTCATCGGAGCAATTACCGTGAAAGTATTTATAAAAAAGACAGAGCGAGGCAACGTCTGTGAGAGAGCGACTGCAGACGAGATGACAGATCAGGGCCAATTATATTGCGCTATCCGTCTTTGGATCTTATCAAGAACCCTGAGGCAAACAGCAGGGGCTCCAGACCATAACTGTCATGAATAGACAAAAATTAATTTTCTGTAAACAGAAGGATTTTGTATTAGGCATCCAACTAATTACAATCTAAACATTTTTCTCCAATGCACTTTGTCCTTTTTTTTATTAGATAATTCAGTATATTAACCTCGATTTAGCTATGTTGAGCGAGGTTCGAAACCGGTTAGCTAAGCCCGTTTTTCAGTTGTACTTTTTATTATCATCATGAATGGTAATAATAAAATTCATTTTTGTCTATTCATGGTAGTTATAAAGTTTTGTACCACTAAACATATCTTTAAATATATATATATATATATATATATATATATATATATATGATGTTTTAGATTATTTCTAAAGATAACCTTTACTTTGCTTTACTTTATTTCTTTCTTTTAAATTCATTATTTTATTTATATATTTTGTCTATTTTTTTATTTATGTATTAATTAACCATTAGCCCTAAACACCCCAATCTAAAGTGGAGGTACTCATCAAGAAATGTCATACATATTCCTTTGAAAATTCTGTGATATTTTATCAAATTTCTGGTTCTTTAATCTGAGGGTAATGTAAGACCATTCGGAGATGGTTTTGAACACAGCAAAATGATTGTCCTAGAGTGACTGACGATATATATATATATATATATATATATATATATATATATATATATATATATATATATATATATTATAAATTAATTGATTTAAAATATGTTTTTTTTCTCTACACAATGATAACCATGTTTCAAAAATGGAAGCTAAAGCCCTCGAATTTAATTTTGTTATTAAATTAAAGACATTAGTTCCATTTCCTCGTCAGGCGAATTTTGGAGCACTATTGTGTAAAAATAAAAATATCTATAAGAACACCGGATTTTATATCTTTCTTTTTCTTATGTTCTTTCTTTTTATTATATATATATATATATATATATATATATATATATATATATATATATATATATATATATATATATATAATACTATTTTGCCTAAAAACTGTCGACGAGAATAATTTTGGAAGATAACGATCTTTAAAGCTTGCTGTCTTTGTAATTAGAGTGCTTGATATAAAATGAAATTAATAAAGTTACAAATTGGAATTGAAAATTGATAGGAACCTTAAAAGAAAAAGGCTGTGAAATTTATTGTAAAATTAGAAAAATGAAAGAAATAAAAGAGGAAAACTTTCTCCCTCTTGAAGAAATAAAAAAGATGGAAAACATATTTTTTTTTTAATACTGAAGAGTTAATAAATCCTACTCGTGATAGCAATCTAGACATGAGAACAAAGTCCATTACTTCACTTCGATCTACTTCAGCGTGAGAAAATAAAACCAATTTGCAAAGAGTCGGCGGTATAACAATAAACTACATCCGCGTCTTGGGTAAGACGATAAACTACACCAACAGCAAGGCCTCTGATCAGGAGGTTTTTCGTAATTACTGGTGTTCCCAGGTCCACACTGACCTGGGGTAGTAGCACCTGTTAGGGTCTCAGCTATGAGCAAAGAGTTAACCCCCAATCTGGGGTCAAAACACTATGAAAGTGTAAAAATAGGTTTTAATACCAGCAATACATTTTTGTAAAAATATTACAAGCAATACATTATTACTTTTTTTGAAAAAATATTACCAGCAATAAATTTTTGAAAAAATTACCAGCAATATATTTTTGAAATAAAAATTACTAGCAATACATTTTTGAAAACAAAAAATATTACAAGCAATACATTTTTTGAAAAAAATATTACCAGAAATGTTTGTTGAAAAAAAAATATTACCATTAATAAAAATCTTGTCTGCATTAAATAACCCATTGAGGTTGATATACCGTAAAACGAAGCAAAACAAAAGCAGAGTTGGTTAAATTAAAGTGAGCCTTTTTCTAAGAAAATATTCTCTCGTTTATTTTTATGTCTTTCGAATAAACATGACATTCAGTTATTTAGGAAATGAACATTTTATTCTAAAATGGAGCTTGTTTGATTTTTGATTTTTATTTTTTATGTATAGTTTATCAACCTCTTGTGGACTATTTTAAATATTTCGAGACATATTCTGGTAAATTGTAAGAATAATTTTTTTTCGAGTTAATATAACATTTACATTTCTTTGAAATAACAATAATTTTTCCAGACACAAGTCCTGCTGTTTAACCCATTGTTGGGAGGGAGAAACGGATTCCCACTTTTCCCAAGGGTATTTGCATGTAAATAAATATAGCAAACTCGACTGAAAATCGAACGCTAAAGTGGGGGTCGGATTTACAATGCAAGCGTAATGCTAAACTCTACCCTGACTTTGCATCCTCTTTTATTAAAATACGGGCTCATTTTCGCAAGTCCTTAATGTCAAGATTTTTTTAAGTACGGAAGCTCGCAAATTAACAGGTTCCCAAAGAAATAAAGCCCATTTCCATAAAGAGCAAAACAAACTAGAGCGTGAATATATTGGCGAAGAAATATTATTCGTTTTTAACTTAACCGAGTGTGTATCGACCAAAGTTTGTTTTTCTTCTACTTATTGATGCTGATTCGACCTGCGTCACCTGGAAGGCGCGCGGCCGGTGTCTCAGTGCAAAGCCACAGGTGTCTTGAACCAATCAGAGACGCCGCAGAGAGCAGAAACAAAAACATCAACACTTTTAGGGCAAAAGAGAATAAAGTGCGGTCGTCTCTCGATTCATCTGCCATTCTCCCTTATATATATATATATATATATATATATATATATATATATATAATTATGTAGAGCTTGTTTGTTTGGTGTACACACCCAAATCGTCTCATGTACAGCCTCCAAAATATAGTATGCATATTTACTTGACATGGGCAAAGTGAATTTTAACGCAAAAAAAACAAAACAAAAAACAAGACAAAAGAGGAAGGCTCTACCTCGCTAATGTTATATGGATTTACCTTTTATAGTTACAGTTATCGTTTGTAGCCGTTCGGTTTCAGGCTATAATTTCTCCCTTAATTATTATTGTCCGTACAAGAATAATGACTGTTCTCTGAAAAACAATTCTAAATAAACAATTTTCCCCCCAAATTATATATTTTTACTTTTCATATTATTTCTCCAGTGGAATCTTACTAAAAACAAATTATGTTTATTTTTACTTTTACGTCCACACATACGCACTCACACAAATATATAATCTATTACTTTAAACGCCATTTTTAGCTGATACCCATATTTGAGTAGACGCTCCGTTTATTTTAAACTGTATTTTTATTTCGTTTTTCAGCCTGAACATTTGAGAAATTTTATGAAACAAAATGCGCCCTTCAGCAAGATTCGAACCGGCATCTCCCTTTGCAGGATAAACCGTCCTTAGACCCAACGTGCTTTGAGCACTCTGCTAGGAAGAGCTTCATAATCAAGCAAAGTTTTATTTGACTTGATTACGAAGTTCAACGTGGCCGTGTCATCAAAGCATGTCGGTCTTGAAAATGGGGACGCGGGTTCGATCCTTTTCTTAACAAAACCAATATTATTATTGGAATGTGGTATAACAGCGTTAAAAACAAAAGCAGTAGGGTGTGATGACGGAGGTCGGCTAGATTGCCCGTCGAGATACACACACACACACACACATATATATATATATATATATATATATATATATATATATATATATATATATATATATATATATATATATATATATATATATATATATTAGGAGGATTTGAAATAATCATAATTAAGTAATTCATCGAGTTTAGAAGAAACCTCAGCAGAAAGCACTGGACGGCCGTTTCGTTCTATATTTGGGACTCATCAGCAGTGCTCATCCACTACCGAGAATTGAAACCCGGACAATTACGTTATCAGGCAAACGTCATACCAACCGTTCCAACGGGCCTCGGTGACAAAGAGGTAGCGAATCAGACTCGGTATAGCGCCGCTCGATCACATATTCCGTGGTGGAACTCATCCCAGTTTCTCTTTACTCATAGGACTGTACCTCCACGAGCCACAACTACTATCACCAAGACGCTCAGTCCAGCGAATTATATATATATATATATATATATAGAATGTAAGTAAAAATAAATATGAAAGTAAATACTATTTATTTCCATTGGTGTCCGCATTTTGTTGCTACTATCACCACGTTTCAGTTATAATTACTTTCGGCCTTCTTCAGGTGTTTTTCGCTCCGTATAACTTTCAGGGCAATTTGCACTGAACCCTTTATTCAATCTATGGAGTTAGATAACTCTCATGCCACTGTTCCTGTCTAGAGATATCTCGTCTTAGTTGATCAGCTAGGCTTGTTTCTGTTGAGTCTGAGTATATCTGCCAGGCGCAAGGATTGAACTCACATTTAATTTGCTTCCAGTTTCATTAACCAACATTTTAATCTTCAAGACACAAAAGTTGGGATACTAACAAAAAGATGAGGACATTAGTCCTACTGTAAATAATGGTAACTACTAATCCAAGAAATATAGACACGTTACAAATGTTAGTCAGAAATTAATAATGATGGCTGATATTGTTTCGTCTACTAAAAAATGAAGACAAAATAAATACTAGACACAAATGAATAATTATGGCGGACAATGTCTCAACCTAATAAAGTTGGTTCTCAGTGTCGCGCCAGAAGGTTTTTCTCGCCTGAGTCCATCTTTCAAATCTACAAATCAACCATTCCTCCTTGCACTGAATACTGTTGCCATATATGGTCTGGTGCCCCCGCTGTTCATCTCGAGGTCCTCGGCAAAATCCAGAGACGGATATTCAATATGATAGGTCCTGATCTGGCATCTCGTCTACAGTCACTTTCCCCCAGATGTGATGTGGCTTCACTCTGTCTTTTCTACGGATATTTTCATGGCAACTGCTCTGACAAGCTACTTCATGAATTTAAGCGTGCTACTAGGTTGGCATCTCGTTCCCACCCTTTTACTGTTGAAATGGTTAAATGTAACCGCCTCTTCTACTCCAACAGTTTCTTCTCTCGCACTTCCCGACAGTGGAACTCCCTTCCCCTTACTTGCTTCCCCGATAGCTATAATCTTCAAATATTCAAATGTAATGTCAATCGACATCTTCTATGGCATTGATCTTGACCCACGTCCTTCTCTTTATCCTTTCCTTAAACACTCCTCTTTACTCTTGCTCTCACTCTCTGTAACCCCTTGCGTGCTAGTGGCACTTACGCCTTGCTTGGGGTGAAATGATTCAAAAAAAAATCTGCTGCTTTTTAGACGTAATGTCGCCATATCAACATAAAAAAAATATAATGTGTGGCATTTTGGAAAAGAGCACTTTCTTCACTATTTTAAAATCTTATATTTACAAATGAGTGAGATCTGATCTCAGACGGAATGAGCAAACAGAAGATTTATCCACCTCTCCAAGACGGTGGAATGCGACACAAGGTCGAGTTTAAGGGGAGGGCACATTAAAAAGTGAGCAAGGCCACGTTCTTGTATCAGATTTCTTGTTCTCGCTTCGTAGCCCTTGTTAAGGCCTCATGCGGTTTGCATTAACATTTTTCGTAGCGCGATACTCATCACGGGAGCGTGTCTCTGCCTGTTCCGTGGCCTCCTCGTTCTCCACCCTAACCCCTGACATAAGAAAGCGGTAGGTACTGAAGGCAAGGGTCGTGCCCTAACTAGTTTTCAAGAGAAGCGTAAATTAACACATTTGGTGGCAACCCGAAAATAATATGAACCGAGTTCAAAATATACCATTTGGAGCTGGCCGACAAACAAAGACAGATTAGTGAGGGAGAATCTGCGAGGGCTTTAATTAACTTAATGATGTCACCAGAAATTCCACTATGTATGACAGGTTTTATATTTAGTTTGTTTCAGCCGAGATGAAGTAAACGTTACCCGAAAATAATATTTTCCGCGATGTCTCCTTAATCTTGCGACTGGGATTGAAACTCGGATCTCTTCAATGCCACTTTGAACTCACAGCAAGCGTATGAGAAATATTGCTGTGAGACAGGCAGATGTTTACTTTTTATGAAATTTTTCAATCTAACAGGCACACACACACACACACACACACACACACACACACACACAGATAGATATAGATATTGATATCAGTGGTCAATATATATATATATATATATATATATATATATATATATATATATACAGTGCTGTTCGATAAAAGTGACTCACCTGATTTTTTTTTACTAAATGTTCTCTTCTCCGATGAAACGAAAGTTGAGCTAAATTCAAAGGATAAGCGATCTAAAATCCGAAGAAGCTTTGAAAGCTCTTTGAATTTAGCAGTAAGTACTGTCAAGCATGCGTTCAGTATAATGTTCTGGGGGATGCTTTTCTTTTCATGGAACTGGTTTCTTAAAACCTATTGAAAAGACTCTCAGGAGCGAGCAGTACAAGAGAATTTTAGAGTCTTGTCAACTCCCTTCTGCTGAAAGGGTGCAAATCGACCCCACCAAGCTCATTTTTATGTAAGGATAATGCTCCCTGTCACAAATCAAAATTGATGAAGGAATACTTTGATGAGAAGCAGGTGAGTGTTATGACATGGCTGCCCCAATCTCCTGACCTCAACCCCATAGAAAACTTATGGAGCATTATAAAGTACAGGCTCTCGAGAAAGCAGTTGAGCAACAAAGAGGATTTGATTGTGAATTTCATATCCGAATGGAATTCAATGCTTGGAGATGAGATTTGCCAGAACCTAATCAAGTCAATGCCAAAAAGGGTTGAAAAGGTTATTCAAAATAAAGGAGGACCCATAGATTATTAAATATTTCGAACTATATTACCTATTATAAATAAATTATAACTATTATTTAAAGCTGTTCGGTTATGTTTCTATTGATTACTAGTTGCAGGAAATAAATGAGTCACTTTTTTTGCACACAGTTTTTCCCCAAATCTCATTTATGTCTAAAACTATAATTATCAATAGAATACCTTAGGGTGAGTAAACTTTTTTATTAGGTGATCGGGAAGGGGACATTATATTAGTAAGATTAAAAATTAGTCTGACCCCAAAAACAATAGGCAAACATTTTTTTAAGTAAAATAAATCAGGTGAGTCACTTTTATCGAACAGCACTGTATATATATATATATATATATATATATATATATATATATATATATATGGTGGTACTCGCTTGAAAAAAACCTTGGAGAACTCAACTTGCAGTAGAACAAATCGGTACCCGAGGAAAAATGGGGAATCAAAAAAGAAAGATCCAAGAACATTAAATCATGGCGAAAACAATCGTCCAGTGTTCAAGGTCCAAGTCCA
>OZ038506.1:9940456-9957956 GCA_964036315.1 Acanthosepion esculentum | reverse complement strand
CAACAATGGAGTATTGCTGCTATGTGTGGGCCTGGGCAGCTCATTCCTCACTTTTCCAGGCTTGATAGAGTTCTTTTGCCACGTTTCATCTTTACAAGTGTCAGATTAGACCAGGAGTCACTAAACTACGGCCTGCGTGCCGGATCCAGCCACCAATGTCAGTTCACGCGGCCCGCGCTCATCATTCTCTCAGTTATCTGGCCCTCTGTGAAAAAAGTTTGGTGACCCCTGGATTAGACCAACAATGGAGTATTGTTGCAATGTGTAAGCTGCTCAACCGTCACTTTCAAGCTTTGAAATAGTTCAAAAGCTTTTATGCTGTCTTCTGGGTAACGAGTTATTTTCAACCTTGAATATTCTGTATTACAGACGAAACGTTGCAAGCCTCTGTCTACTCTATCGCTATTTTCATGGAATAGTTTAGACAAGCTACAATCTCCAGTTTCATCAATTCAAACCTTCGCCATTCCATGTACACAGGCTCGAACCATCCTCATTCCCTTCGTTTTCCATTGATAACTTCTTCCCCAAAACTGCTACTTTGTGGAACAGACTCCCAAGAGGATGCTTCCCTCCATCACTATTATCTTAACCTCTTCAAGTCTAGGGTCAGCCGTTATCTATTCTACATATTATCATAATCTGCGCCTACTTCCTCCTCTAACGTCCATGAAACAATCTCACCAAGTAACTTTCTACCTTGAGTGGCTCCCGTGTCTTTGTATTGTGCGAACATTTTTATTTGTCTTAACTTGCAAAATCATTAATACAACAAACTTTTTCAGTATTTACATTAGTCGGACTATTGTCCTCATCTATGTCGCCATATTTGTCACAACGTTTCGGCCGTTGTACGCTCCGGCCTTCTTCAGGTGGTTGGAATTTCGAACTGGACCCTTTATTTCGATCACTGGGGTAGACTGTTCTAGTTCCACGAGCCATGTTTGATGGATGTCAGTCATCAGTTATCTCCTGCTAATTTACCCTTTGAAAGTTCTCCACTGCCTTAACCGGGTATTGAACTCACACTCTTTGGGTCTGTCACTGGATCTAACCAACGCCTTTATCCACTGTGCCATAGACAGACAGACAACAAACTTTTTATATAATAATTCTAATCACCATACTTCTTTTTAATACTTTTATCTTGCCTCCTTCTTTTATATGCTTCTGCAAATGGATAATCATGGTTCTCCACAACTTCCCATCCTTGGTATCTTTTAGCAATGCTTGTCCCTTTACTCTCCCGCCGGCTTCTATTCTGTTACCCAATCACATCTTTAGGCAGATTGCTCACCGTTTCCCTGTCTTTCTCTTGACTTCAATATGCCCTCTAAGTGTCAATTTTCCCAAGCCGTCTTTCCTCATTATGTGTCCCAGAAATTTCAACTATCTCTTTTTTATTCTATCTACAAGTGTCCTTTTTGTTACCATTTTCCTTAATACTCTCTCGTTGCTCATATGTTCCGTCCATGGCATTTTCAGCATCTTTCTGCAGAAACACATCTCTGTGACTCCAACTTTAGTCTTCATCTGCATTCACTGCTATACTGGAGATTAAATATTATACAGCGACTCATCACACATTTGTCTTTGTTTCTAAGGAATTTTCCCTGTTTTTAATATTTTATTTTGGAAGGCGTCTTTCATTATTCCAAAGCCTTTCAGATATCGGCGTCGCATTTTCCATCGTCAGTTATAAAACCTGCCAGATAGTTAAATTCGTGTATTTGCTTCATTCTGATCTCCCCCAATACATAGCGGCCATCTTGGATTCTTCCTATTCCTAATGATCATACATTCTGTTTTCTTACGCTTATTTTAGTATGCCATAAAGTCACTAATGAACTTCATATTAGTAAAGGTATAAGAGACTATATTACTAAACACTGCTCCATAGCAAAACGCTTGTTCAAGGTTTTTACTCTTTCTTGTAAACCAAAACGAGGCTTTCCTTTCAAACTCTTCATTCATTCTTTCAATTTGCTATTTTTTACGTATGAGAGCACAAGACAAAAATGTTAGGTACATGGAGAAGGTCGAACTCTTTTCAATGGTAACGGCCCCCTTGATAACAATTGTTCCACAGCAAGATCTGTTTTGCAAGTCCTTTATAAGCAAACACATGAGAAAAAAACAAACTATAAACTGGAAGATTACATTATTACCTATTTTTAAATGTTCGCTTGTTTTTTTCCTATTAAGCATTCGATTTGTATTCTTTTATTTCTAGGACATTTTAGAAGGATCTACAACTTCGTGCAAGGTTTTCGCTTAGGGTTGAATAACACCAAATCTCGTCAAGTCTTCTGCATAAACCTGAATATTGTTCATTATTATCATCACCATATTTCGATTTCTGCTAGGGTCACACTACTTAGCAAGTCTCCAGGAAAACCTAAGGCAGGTATTGGTGTGTTGTTTGGCTACAATTCATGGGTTGCTTTTTTAAAACTCCCATAACATCACTAGCGTTACCTGAACAAAGTTCTTAGTGTGTCGGCTGCACTTAGCAAGACAATCTTTTCTGTATTTCTCTTAAGCTGGGATTTCCAGGGATTTTTTTAATTTGTTGTTGTGTTCCTTTTTTTATTATTCCAAGCGCACCTACTAGGACTCGTACTATTCTTGCTTTCAAGTTCCACATTATTATTATTATTATTATTATTATTATTATTATTATTATTATTTTATGTCAGTACTTTCTGAGAAAGGATATTCATATTTGGTAATTAATGCCTGGATAGTGAACCCCAACCAGCAGTTTTATGTATCATGCATTTTTTCTTTAATTGTAAGTGTTCATCACTTTCCAGATTATTCTTGCCCTTCCTAAAAGACTTCCTTTCTGTAACAGTCCCACTAGGAGATTAATACCAGTTTTCTTTATCCGTGTGTCTCCATTCTGTCAGTCACCGTACCAAGTGCACTAAAGACAACTGGTATGATTTGTGACCTTCTCCAACTTCCAAAGCCTTACCAATCAAAACTTCAATGGGTCATAGTTAATTACTTTCTCTTCTTCCTTTGGCTCTAGGCTTGGATTCAAAGTACACGATGAATGAATGATTAATCCTTCCTTTTCTTTTGAACTGGAGCACAATATGCGGGATATATTATTATTATTATTATTATTATTATTATTATTATTATTATTATTATTTGCTTTCTTGTTGACTACAATCTCTTACCGGGTCATTACCCAAACCTCGTCCTGGGTATGATGATAAACTACATCCAGCAGCAAGGTCACCTGATCGGGAGATTGGATGTTTTGAGGGGTGTGAAACCACTTCTTAATTGCTGTTTTATCTGGGGTGGTAACACCTGTTAGGGTCTCAGTTATGGGCAAATAGTTAACCACTAAACTGGGGTCAAACTCTTTGAAAGTATAAAAATGCATTTTTATATTGAAAATAACAGCAATGTATTTTCATAGTAAAAAGAAAATACCAGCAATACATTTTTGTAAAGAAAATTACTAATTCTCACAAGGAAATTAAATTTCGGCATTAAATGACCCATAAGGAGTTGATATGCCGCTAAACAAACAAACATTACCCGAAACCTCGAGTAAGGCAAGGTAGTAAATACGTGCTTTCTGTTTACACAAATTTTGATGTCAAGTGCTACTTAATACGTACAGAGTGTCTATATTTTCCTATAAATTGATAATAATGTCTTGATTAGATTAACAGTTGCATATTTTCTTCATCCCTTGTACAGATGGGATTGCAAGTGATTTTATTATTATTCTTCCTTTTACCTTTTTTGATCGTAATCAAAACTCCAATTATCTTTGGTCTGACATTAGTTTTAAGATGGCGCATTTTTTTTTTAATTTCAAGATCCTTATATTTATTTACATTATCATATTCTTTAACAGATACATATTTTTATCTGATGGCACTGTCATATCTATGATAAGGGATTTTTATTGGCAGTTTTTAATTTCAATGTCTAGACTATTAGCTTTTATATGTCTGTCCGGATGAATAGTAAAGTTCCAAAGAATATTTACTTCATAACATCCTATGACTGGTTCAGACTGATTTCCATACCATTTATATTATCTCCGTATTAATACGCTTGTGCCTAGATACTGGATAAGAAACAGAAAGGGACCCACAGAGGAAAAGGGAGAGAGATAGAGAGGAACGTGGAGAGAGAGAAAAGCGAGAGCAACACGAAGAGCGTCTGGAGAGTAGATCATCTTAGATAAAGCCAGTTGTTTGTAGTGGGGGTTTGAAACATTGAATTCTAAAGATTTGTTGAGGACAAATTCGTCCCTGAACTGCAAGTAACTTTTTGAAAGTAAAACCTTTCTTTAATAAATTGTATGTATATATATATATATATAAATAAAAAGAAAGAACAGTAAGATATATAATCCGGTGTTCTTATTGATATTTTTACTTTTATAAAACAGTGCTCAATGTAAATTTACATTTTAAATTAAAAACCTTAGTTCCATTTCATCTTCAAACAAATATTGGAGTAACTTATTTTTTAAATTTACTGAGTTTTAAACGCACAGAAAAATTCATAATTCACTGTTGCCAAGGATACAGAGAAATCCAGTCATTCAGACAAGGGGCGGTAGCGGGTTCATTTTTATTAACTTTTGTTGTATCAGTTATTAGTTACGTACGAAAAAGGAGTTAAGTTTAGGGATGTATTTTTCAAAGAATTCTGACATCCGTTAAATGCATGTCGGCTGGCTTTTTTTTTAAATTTTTATAGTTAACGGCAAAAATCCTTTCGGCATGTGGAACTAAGTTTTTTAATTTAATTACAAAATTAAATTTGAAGTTTTTAGCTTCCATTTTTGAAACATGGTCATTACTGTGTAGCGTAAAAACATATTTTAAATCAGTTAATTTATAATATTCTTTAATAAATTGTAAACATTTTGTAATATAATAAAAACAGATGATGTCCTAATCAAAAATCCTATTAAACCCAGACTGTGCTGAGCGTCCGAGAAGGAAACAGAAAGTGAACGAGAGAGAGAGGGAGAGAGAGATAGTGTGTGTGTGTGTGTGGGTGTAGATGTGTATGTCTGTGTGTGTATGTGACACAGAGAGGGATTGGAGGAGATCATCGTAGGTAAAGGTCGTTCTTTGTGGTGAGGAGTTAAATCCTGTTTCATGACCTAAAGATCTGTTGAGGATAAAACACCACCCAACTGCAAGTGACCTTTTTAAAATGAAATCTTTCTTTAATAATTATAATCAATTTTTAATATAATAAAAACAAATGATGTCTTTCTAATCAAAAATCCTATTAAACCCAGACTGTGTTGAGCGTCCGAGAAAGAAACAGATTAAGAGAAATTATGAGGTAGAGAGCAAAACAGACAGAGAGGAAAAAATGAGGGCGACACAGAGAAGGATTGGAGGGGTTCATCATAGATAAAGGCAGTTGTTTGTAGTGAGGGGTTAAATCATGTTTCGTGACCAAATGATCTGCTGGGGTCAAATTTGTTCCTAAACTGCATGTGACCTTTTAAAATAAAAATATTTCTCAATAATTATAATCATTTTATCATATGATAAAAATGGCTGATGTTCTTTTAATCAAAAATCTTATCAAACCCAAACTGCGTCGAGCGTCCGAGAGGGGAAACAGAAGGCGAGAGAAAGGAGCGTAAAAAGTAAAACTGAGAGTGAGTGAGAGAGAGAGAAAGAGAGAGTGTGAGGAACGTAGAGGGACAAAAAGAGTGTGCGTCACAGAGAAGGATTAGGCGGAGAGGCGGGCATTTGTTTGGAGTGAGGGGTTAAATCATGTTCCGTGACTTAACGATTTGTTGAGGATATTTTAGTAATTTTTAAGCGAGACGATGTCACTTTTCTTATAACATGGAATGGTCATGATTTGAAGAGTACAGAGCGCCGCGTTAAAACAGAAAGAAAGAGAGAGGGGTACAGAAAATAAAACAGACAGAGAGAGGGAACGTAAAGAGACAAAAGGAGAGTGAGACACAGAGAAGGATTAGACGGGGAAAACATCTTAGATAAAGGCAGTTGTTTGTAGTGAGGGGTTAAATCATGTTTCGTGCCCTAACGATCTGTTGAGGTCAAATTTACCCCTAAACCGCAAGTGACCTTTTGAAATAAAAATATTTCTTAATAATTATAATCATTTTGTAATATAATAAAAAATAGATGATGCTCTTCTAACTAAAAATCCTATTAAACCCAGACTGTGTCGAGCGTCCGAGAGGGGAAACAGAAAGAGAGAGAGGGGGGCATAGAGAGTAAAACAGAAAGAGAAAGAGAGAAAAGAACGTAGAGAGACAAAAAGAGAATGCAATACAGAGAAGGATTAGACGTGGGGATCATCTTAAAGGCAGTTGTTTGTAGTGAGGGGTTAAATCATGTTTCGTACCCTAACGATCTGTTGAGGACATTTCAGCATTTTTAAAAGAGACTATGTCACTTTTCTTATAATGGTCATGAGTTGAAGAGTACAGAGCGTAACATTAAAAAACGATTTATAAACCCATCTATTTTACACGAGGCCTGTCAGTTATTATTATTATTATTATTATTGAGTGAAAGAGAAGAACGTCAAGAAAATGACGTTGGGGTACAAATATACGAAATCCAATACCTATTCACATTGTTTGAACTGTTATCCTCATCTATATTGCCAAGTTCACGACGTTTCGGCCGTTGTACGCTTCCGTCTTCTTCAGGCGATTGGAATTTCGAACTGAACCCTTTATTTCGTCTGCCTGGGTAGATCGTTCTAGTTCCACGTGATACAAGATAATCAATCGTTTCTGGATATTTATCACAGAATCTGCATTTTGGGCTAACACAATATATTTTAGTATATGTGCTTGATAATTCCTAGTTAACAAGCACTGATCCTGTAAAAGCAAGGATAAAACCTTCCGTTTCAGCTTCCAACCCTACACTACATAGCCACTGATGGGTACGGGTTTTGTCTACGTCAGCTTGTTTGGTACGGGCAGAGTATTGGCGATGAAGCGGTTTATCTTGTCATTGTTTCTGTATCTGGTCGGTTGCATTTGTCTTTGCTTTCTTTTTTAAGTATTTTGCAGCTTCAGCCGGTATATTGTGCTTTACTTGTATTTCTGCGCCCATTTGAAACTCCATTTTGAATTTGTTGGCTTCCTTTATTACGGAGTAAAGACGCTTACTACTTTCATGTTCTTTGACACATACCATCATCCAGTCTTCTGTAGTTTCCAAATATCTTTGGAGGCCAATTGTTGTAGTTTTGTAGGACAGTTCGAGTTGAACTAATACTCTGCCTCCTTCGGATCTGGGCACATACAGACGATCAACATCAGCTTTGGGATGATGCATGCGGTAGCAAGTGAGAAGCTTTCTCGTTTTTGCGCGCATTCGCTTAATTTCAGCTATGGTCCAGTTAAGGACATTAAAGCTGTATTGCACTACAGAGACAGCCAATGTGTTTATGGCTGATATTCTGTTTTTTGAGTTTAGCTCGGTATTTAGTACCAGACGTAGACGTCTGGAGTACTCATTTCTTACCTTCTCCTTCATTTGGGGGTGTTGCATGCCATCTCCTTCGCTAATTGCTAGGTATTTAGAGGCTTCATCATGTTCCAGTTCTCTAATGTTTGTGACAAAATCTAAATCTATTAAGAGTGCTTCTGTAATTCTACCTTTCTTGAATGTAACTTTTGCACATTTATCTAATCCGAAGTCCATACCTATGTCGTCACTGAAGTATTTTACAATATTGAGGAGTCCCTTCAACTCATTGTCGTCTTTGGCAAAGAGTTTGAGATCATCCATGTAGAGTAGATGATTGAATTTTTTTAAAAATTTATTTTGTAACCATAGCTACTGTTGTTCAGTTCATGCGTAAGGGTGATTAAGGACAAACAAAACAGAAATTATTATTATTATTATTATTATTATTATTATTATTATTATTATTATTATTATTATTTCCTTTGATTTCTGCTGTATACACATTTCCTTTCGGGTCCCAACCAGTGACCCAAGATCACACACATTTTACATAGATAAAACTCTTTGTAATGTGTGAGCTGTACTTGTGAGTACAATTTTTTGCATTTCTTTAGGGCATTGGCTACCAGGAATCCCTCCAATGAGTCTAACAGAAACTTTTTAAGTCAATACGAGGGCTCCAACTACAAATGGAATTACTGATATCTTCATTTACTACATTTTTGAGATTTCCATTTCAAGTTTTTTGAGGATCTTCAAAGATACATTACAATCTGCAGGAACTCCCATGTCAATAAGAAAGCACATTCTGTTCTTGTGGTCTTTGATCGCGATGTCTGGGCGATTCGTTTTGATTGTTCTGTCTGTATGTATTTTAAAGTCCCATAAAATTATTATTATTATTATTATTTTTATTTCCTTTGATATCTGACGTTTACACATTTCTTTCCAGGGACCTAAGGTTAGAAATGGCATCATGACACTTTCCACTGCAAAAAAAAATAAATAAAATAAAAAAATAATTACATAGATAAAGCCCTTCATAAAGTGTGGGCTGTACTTGTCAGAACAATTTTTTGTATCTCTTTGAGGCATGGACTTCCAGGGATCCCTTTAATCAGCCTACTGGGATCTTTTCCAACCAGTCCAAGGGCTCCAACTACAACAGGGATTGTTGATGTTCCCATGTGACACATTTTTGAGATTTCTATTTCATGGTCCTTGTATTTTGACAGTTTTTCGAATATCTTCAAAGATACATTGCAGTCTGCAGGGACTGCCATATCAATAAGGAGGCACTTATTTTGTTTGTGGTCTTTAATAACAATGTCTGGGCGGTTGGCTTTGATTGTTCTGTCAGTGTGTATTGTGTAGTCCCATAGAATTGTAACAGGTCCTATCTCCGTAACCGGGTCAGGGTGGTGTTCGTACCAGTTTCTTTCAGTTTCCTTCCCATAGGAGTTGCAAATTTTCCAGTGCAGATATTGGCCCACTCTTATTATTATTATTATTATTATTATTATTATTATTATTATTATTATTATTATCTTCATACCAGAATTAATTATTGGTTATTGCTGGGGAGAGAGTCACAGCAAATCTTCAGAAAACGTCTCCCTAACCCTAACGCTATTGTGGTCTAGACTGTCTCAAACACTCGAATGTCTACATCTATCTATCTATCTATCTATCTATCTATCTATCTATCTATCTATCTATCACAATGACTCAGATTATAGAGTCATTGTGAACTTTACGATCCAGACCTACATACGGTTTTTGAATTGTGCTTCGCGAGAGTCACGTCTATCCAGCTATTTAATCCATAGATGGAGGGAAGAGATGTGTTCATAGCTTTCCTAAGAGAATATGTGCGAAAGTAAATGAAGCGAACGCGACAGATATTTGAAATCGGCCTGTCGATTCCTCGTTCCGGGCCGTTAAACATTACACCACCTGAACATCCAGTTCTACTAATTCCGCCTTTTGCGTCTGAGATTGTTTTTAGTGCTTCAATTTATTAGGGGTACTACCGTCACTCTTTTGTCCCACGGTTTATTTACATCAATATTTTAAATAATAATAATAATAATAATCATAATAATAATAATGAAGACAGAATGAAATTATGCTTCAGAAGAAAATGGCGACATTGTTAGAAGAGGAATCCTAGAACAGACTTGGTTGATCGAAATATTTGAGTGCTGCCTGCTGTAGAGAAAGATAAGGAGCAAGGAAATGACTAAGACATCAGATCATTGCTTGTCTTAGCCGAGCGTATAACAGCTGAAGGGTCAAAATGCAGTGCTAAATATAAGCCCAGTCAAAGGAAAGACGCACGTCGTCCGTCTTTCCTTCCTGCTAAATAGCGCCATTATCTTTGCAAGCCTGGCAGATAGCGGCTTGGGGACTGGCAAATTAACGTTGTTGATTTGATAGCGTATATCTTCTAAATGGCAGACAAGAGAATGAACAGGAGCAGCTAGGTGGGTAGAGGAATGAATAGGGGTAGATGGGTGATGACAGGGTAGGGTTGAGTATATTAGTAAATCCAGTATATAACATAGATTGATGAAATTACACACGGTTGTGTGTGTGTGTGTGCGTATATATATATATATATATATATATATATATATGGAGAGAGAGAGAGAGAGATAAAGATAGAGAGTGAAAAAGAGTTAATAGAAGTAAAAGGTTTGTCACTTAGCTGATTGATGTTACCCAATATATATATATATATATATATATATATATATATATATCGGTTGTTAGTTTATTTATATATTTGGATGTATTTAGATCGATTTATTATACTTGTTGTTATTTATTTGTTACACTATATCTTTTTGGCTTTCGGTTTTTAAGTAACGTAGTATATTATCTTTTATTAATGTTTTTTTTTTTTTTTATTTTTTTTTATTATTATTATTTTTATTTGTATAACAGTTATAACTTTCGTCCGTTCTTTTGTTTTGATTTTGTTTCGTATATTCTAACAGGTGTGGTTTTATGATTTGTTTGGAGTAATTTATTTTGCTTATTTTATTGTTGTTTGTTTATATATTTATTTATTTTTCTATTTTAAGTTACGTAGTAAAAATTTGTTTTCATGTCTACATTTTGAGATTAGCTCGGATCTTTTATTTAATAATTTATTTTCATCTGGGAAGGTAATGATAGCTATTTTTTCCTCCAAGCAAAGTTTGCAGGTTTTTGATAGGTTGTTGTAGGCTGATGATTTTTTCCTTATTTTCCAAGATATTTTTGGTGTGGTGTGTGTTTTGTTTTTTATTTCCCAGATATACTTAGAAAGCATTGTGCTGTTCGCATATTTACTATTTGTGAAAGACATTTTGTGTACATAAATCGATCTAAATACATCCAAATATATAAATAAACTAACAACCGATTACGATAAACTAGCCGTTTAAGAAACAAAACAAAACAAAAACAAATAAAGATAACCAACCTAAATATATATATATATATATATATATATATATATATATATAAACAACATTTAAATTTAAAGACTTAATCAATACAAAACAAAGCAATATGCTAACACTTGAAGGGGGAATTTACTCTATTACCGGTAATAACTGCGACCAAGAATACATCGGAGAAATCTAAAATCTTACCTGGTGTAGGAGAAACGGTGATCACGGGCCCAAGGCTAAGATCAAAGTGTAGTATCTGTTCGCAGATTACTCACTGAATGATCGCCTATGGGGCCGGGATTCCTTCTCCGATACAGGCCGGCGGCAGGGATTCGTCCCTGCGCTGGTAGTATCGTGGCTAAGTCTGACCAGCTCTGACCAGCTTGGACAAGCTATGACCAGCCAAGACCAGCTATGACTAGCTAAAGCCAAAGCACTGCGACCCGGGTGAAAACTCGGGCCCATTCCCCCTCCCTTCCCACGTTAAACTCGACCTTGTGTCACAACCTGGCCATGTGGGAGGTCAAGTAAATCCCAAGGCTAAGATCAAAGTGTAGTATCTGTTCGCGGATTGCTCACTGAATGATCGCCTATGGGGCCGGGGTTCCTTCTCCGATACGGGCCGGCGGCAGGGATTGGTCCCTGCGCTGGTAGTATCGTGGCTACGTCTGACTAGCTATGACCAGCTCTGACCAGCTTGGACAAGCTATGACCAGCTAAGACCAGCCAAGACCAGCTATGACTAGCTAAAGCCAAAGCACTGCGACCCGGGTGAAAACTCGGGTCCATTCCCCCTCCCTTCCCACGTTAAACTCGACCTTGTGTCACAACCTGACCGTGTGGGAGGTCAAGTAAATCCCGTGTAGTATCTGTTCGCAGATTACTCACTGAATGATCGCCTATGGGGCCGGGATTCCTTCTCCGATACAGGCCGGCGGCAGGGATTCGTCCCTGCGCTGGTAGTATCGCAGCTAAGACTAGCTATGACCAGCTAAAGACCAGCTTGGACAAGCTAAGACCAGCTAAAGCCAAAGCACTGCGGCCCGGGTGAAAACTCGGGTCCATTCCCCCTCCCTTCCCACATTAAACCCTGACCTTGTGTCACAACCTGACCCTGTGGGAGGTCAAGTAAATCAACAGGCCGCCGGCAGGGATTCGTCCCTGCGCTGGTAGTATCGTGGCTACGTCTGACCAGCTTGGACCAGCTAAGACCAGCCAAGACCAGCTATGACTAGCTAAAGCCAAAGCACTGCGACCCGGGTGAAAACTCGGGTCCATTCCCCCTCCCTTCCCACGTTAAACTCCGACCTTGTGTCACAACCTGGCCCTGTGGGAGGTCAAGTAAATCCCGGCATTCGTTCTCCGATACAGGCCGGCGACAGGGATTCGTCCCTGCGCTGGTAGTATCGTGGCTACGTCTGACTAGCTATGACCAGCTAAGACCAGCTAAAGCCAAAGCACTGCGACCCGGGTGAAAACTCGGGTCCATTCCCCCTCCCTTCCCACGTTAAACTCCGACCTTGTGTCACAACCTGGCCCTGTGGGAGGTCAAGTAAATCCCGAGAAATCTAAAGAAAATTAAATAATACTGTTCTTAAGTAGTTCGCTAGGTTCAGAAGTGGACATTTTTATATGGGAGTCCGAGACCATTCTGACAAGCCTGTAAAGTCGTTGATGATAACCAAATCGAAATTTTTATTACAAATAATCCAGATCACATAGCACTGGACATCGCAGAGATACTCCACATATTTCATTCGCACGTGGTAAGGCATTTGAAAACTCTGAGATACGTGAATCCTTTAAGATGTTTGGGTACCTGACGATTTAACGGAATAAATTTGGGAGAAAAAGCTGCAGATTTTTGACGGACTTTTCATTAAAATAAAGAACTCTAATCTGAATGAGATTTCCTTTAATAAAAGTACTGGGATTTAAAACGTGTTTAATAACTGATAAATATATTCGGACTATAGAAGAAATTGACTGATGTGTCGTCTCTTGTATAAACGTCATAATGACATCTTTTAAAATTTGCATTAATAACCCCACCCCAAAGAAAAGGAAAAACCAAACTAACATCTGTAATCCCAATTTTTGTTCCGTCTATCAAAATCGTTTGATCAGTTCTTACATACACTTACTATTTACTTACATTAACTTGTACAGAAGCAGGAAATGTTAAGTGTGAAATTTAAAAAAAAATCTTTGTCTTTGGTCATGAATCAAACATGTATTAATTAAAGGTTGCTGCCTAAATACGCATTATATGCATCTACGCGCATGCGCGTGGCTGTGCACTGTAGCCCGATTATATTCGTTTCTATTCCAGACACAAAATGGCTGCCGTTCATGTCTTTCTTGATCATTATCCAGTATCCTTGATTGTGTACTTTTTTGCTATTAAAAAGGCCCGTATTGTGCCAGATTTCCCTCCTGTACAAAGACCCTTCAGTTATTATCAGTGCAGAGATAAGTTGATTATCTCATTTTGCCATAACGAGCAAATTGTGTCTGTCTATTAATGCCAATGACCATCTGCCCAAGAAATATGCCGGGTTGGTAATAAGACGCAATACATCATTGTAGTCAATATATCGCCAGCGGTAGAATAAGTATTATTAGCATTAATGGTGTTATTTTTAGTTTTGAGTCATTGCATTTATGATGACTCATATGAGCAAAGATAAGAAGAAGAAGAAGAAGGAGGAGGAGGAGGAGGAGGAGGAGGAAGTTAGGAAGATAAGCACAGATTTATATTTGGATGAAATGGGATGATTACAACGATATGGGTGTAGCGTAAAGTAGAATTTCAATGAGTCCAATTTACGTTCAATTCAGACTAATCCCCTTGGGAAAAGGCAGGGATCCGTTTCTTTTCCCCCTAAGCTACGGGTTAAATCTTGCAGTCAGATTAATCCTCTTGATATGCTCTGTCTTTCCAAGAGCCAGATCCGAACAAGAATGGCGTATTGCTACCGTGTGTGAGCTGGTGCTGCCCTGTTCTCACTCTCCAGCCTCGACAAAGTTCAAAAGCGATTAAGCGGCCTTGTAGGCGATGGATTATTCCCCAGCCCTGCAACCCTTTTCCCTCAGACGAAACTTTGCAAGTCCCTTATTAATCTATCGCTCTTTTTAGAGTAAATTTTCAGATGAACTCCATTCACAGCTGAGTCCCGCCATGCCACCTCCAGGGTATCAACTCATCCTCATTCCCTTCGTATTCCTTTGGCAAGAAGGAAGTTCCACTCGGACAGAATCTGTAATTTTGTGGAACAGACTCCCTAGTTGATGCTTTCTTGACCACTACAATCGTAACTTCTTCAAGTCTAGAGTCAACCTCTATCTATCCTATATATCCTCATATACTGCACCTCTTCTGTCTCCCTTTACGCCCTGACAACATTCAGTAACTCTCTACCTTGACTGGCTCTTGGGCCTTCTATTGGTTGGACAGTACTATAAAAAATTGTAAAGTAAGCAACGGGAAACCACTACACTATTTTCTCAAGAATTCATTGCAATTCGCAGATTATAAAAAAACATATCTGAGGATTTTTAAATTTTTGAAGATTGAAGTTCCACAGGCGAGAAGTGCAAGAGAAGAAACCGCTAGCATAGAACTTACGGTTACATCTAGATATTTCAAATGTAAAATGCTGAAACTTTGCTATTCCATCAATCTAGTACTGCGCTTAAAGTCATAAAGACTAGGTACAAAAGAGGAGAGTTCATGAGAACAATTTCCATGAAAAGATTTATAGAAAAGGCACAGGGAAGCCACATTATGGCAGTGGGAAAGTGACTGAAGCAGAGATGCCAGATCGATATACAGTAGGAGCACCCGACCATATATATCAGCAATATTATAGGCATGAAAAAATATCACGACACAATGAACCAACTTTATTAGCGTCAGACCTAGCAATTGATTCAATAGAATCTTTCCACTTCATGTCGGCCGAAAATATAAGTTTCTTAATCATTTGCTTATCTTCTGGAAGACATCTTTAACAACCCGAAAGCGCCTTCGTATTTCGGTGTTACAGCGGTGAGAAAGTGACTGAAGCCAAGATGCTAGGTCAAGACCAATAACATTGCAGAGACTTTTTCGTATTTTATCAAGAATCTCTAAATACATCGTACAAGAACCAGTTAGAGGGAAAAACGTTCTCTAAGGAAAACAAGATTCAAGTGTTCGTCGAAAGTTTTTTTTTTTATACATCAAAACCCGTGGGATTTTATTGGACAGACATCGAATAGTTGTTTGATAAATGGCAACAAGTCATTGCAAATAATGGTGAATACATAACTGAATAAAATATAATTGGACTTATTATTGAACTTATTATGGGATTTATTATGGGATTTATTATGGGATTTATTATGGGACTTATTTTAGGACATTATGAGACTTATTATTGGACTTATTGGACTTATTATGGACTTATTATTGGACTTATTGGACTTATTATGGACTTGTTATGGGACTTATTATTGGACTTATTATGGGGCATTATGGGACTTATTTTTGAACTTATTATTGGGATTATTATGGAACTTATTATTGGACTTATTATTGGACTTATTATGGGACTTATTGGACTTATTATGGGACCTAAATTGATAAACAAAAGCAGAAATTATTTATGGCTCAACCTAATAGTTCGGCATGTCGTCTACGAGCAGACACACTGAGTATATCTGCTCATGATCGGGATTAGATGGGGGAGCAACATGGGATATCGAAAGGTTTTTGTTTAAGACTGAAGGATAAGGCAGCCAAGGTGACTTCGGAGTCGCACCTTCAATCGGAGACCGTCCGAACGGACTGAGCTAAGCCTGAGCTGAAATTTATGTTTGACTCAAAATGAGAGTCAGGATGAATAGAATTCACAAGATATTAGATTTTCTCTTTTTTAGAGTCTTATTTATTAACCTTCATATTTTGGGCAATGGAGTGGGGGGCGCTGCCACAGATTTGGAAACACCAGGTCCAGATTCCCTACCTTGCTTAGTCGTGAATTGTTCTTGTGTAATATATTTTCAGATTTTATAAAGAATAACATCTTTATATCACTGTTGACGGGATCTCATTCTGTTCGATTCGTTTTTAAACCCCACTCTCCATAGCTGCATGTTGTTTTTTACTTCCTGTCTTTGACTTTTCTTCTTTCTCTTCATCTTTTACTTTTATATCAACTTTTTTTCTTTTGGTCATTTTGAACAATTATCACTTTCTTTTATTTGTAATCCTGGGTATGACGATAAACTACATCCGGCAGCAAGGCCACTGATCTGGAGATTGGCGGTTTTGAGGAGCGTGGAACACCTCTTAATTGCCGTTGTTTCCAGGTACGCCTTAACCCGGGTTGGGGCACCTGTTTGGTGGGGGGTCACAGTTATGGACAAATAGTAAACCCCCAAACAAAGACAAAAAACTAAACAAGTATAAAAATACATACTTATAGCAAAAAAGAACAATACATTTTATCTGTAGGTGAAAGCATGCAATTGCGTTCGAAATATATTTAGTTCAAGCCATGAAATTGTGTTAAAAATATTTAGATTTCGGTATTAAATAACCCATAGAGGTGTTGATATGCAGCTAAACAAAATCAATCAAACAACCAACATGAAAGAACTCTTTCCGGACATTAATCTATTTACTATCCTACAATTCAAACTGTATTCCAAAACTTCAGCAATTTACCCCCCCCCCCCAAAAAAAACACACATTTTACCTCCTCTAGTTATGGCCACAGAAACATGTATATGCACAAATGCTGAGTATCATCTACCATGTGTTCAGTTGTGAAAGCAGAATAACATATATTCTCTTTTTATGACTTCAAAGTCCAGAGAAAAATAAATTTCGGCATCAAATGACCCATAAGGAGTTGATATGCCGTCAAACAAAGAAATCAATTATTCTTTCTTTTGTATAATACTTTATTTCTTTTTAAACTTTTTTTATTTGTTTAATTTTACATCATCGCTTCGTTACACCCGCTTATTAACAGAAATGTCCAATACATTAAAATCCTTGCAAATCTGGTACCGAACGGGATATCTAGTGTAGGTCATCTAAATTTAAATTAAAGACGTGAAATCTGACAGGTGAAACAAAATGGACAACAGGACGAAGATATTTAAGATTAATAAAGGGTGTTCCAATAACTTGGACCGATTTTAAATGTGAATTAAGTTTAAACGTCTAATGATTTTTTTTTCTTTTTCTTTCAGATTTAACAACTGAAGTCTTTGGCAATTTCAACCATGGAAAGCATAACAATCAAACAACGTATTAAAGTTATCGAAGCCTATTACGAAAATGGCCGTTCAAACAGAAATGCAATGAGAAGTTCCCAGGTCGCATCATCTCTCGGAACAACGAATTGTCAATTGGCCACCACGATCGTGCGACTTGACGCCTTTATATTTCTTCTTTTGGGGTCATCTCAATATATATATATATATATATATATATATATATATATATATATATATATATATATATATATATATATATATATATAAGAAGGCTTAAACACTAATATTCCATGGTCATAATTTATTCCA
>OZ038506.1:9917956-9935456 GCA_964036315.1 Acanthosepion esculentum | reverse complement strand
ATCTTCAAAAAACTATCACAAATACAAGGACCTTGTTATCGAAATCTCAAAAATATGGCGCATGAGGACATTAAAAATTCCAGTTGTAGTTAGAGCCCTCTGATTTATTGGAAACAGATTCCAATAGACTCATTGATAGAATCCCTGGTAGCCCATGCCTTAAAGAAATTTAAAAAAAAACTACTCATAAGTACAGCCCACACCTTACGAAGGACGTTATCTGTGTGAAATATATGCGGCAAAGATGAACTCATTTGGCCGGATGGATTACCGGATACCAGTAAATCGTTTCCATCCCATCGTCTTTGCATCAAGCGTTAATTCGTCTCACGTAAATCCATCCAACCAAATTGAAACCCTGAGCAAACATATTATCATCTTTCAGGAATCTCACGTAGGTCTGCGCATGCGCTCACACACACTCAACGATATCTTCCGTATAGACTGACGGAAAATCGCCTGAATATATGTTTCAAGTTACTCAAGATTAAACGAACGGTTAAATATACAGATCGGTACAAAGATTGTATTTTAGAAGAAAAAAAAATCTATCGATCAGTCTAATTCTTTAACCTTTTGCCTGTCCTGCGCATCATATGTGATACACAGGACACGTGATTTCCACGTCTGTGCATCCTATATTGTTCACACAAGCCATGATTTTAAGAGAATGGTAAAACTAAGGACGCTTAAGAAAAGAGTCTACTATTGAGCAAGGACGCCCGAGGAAAAACCTAATCTAATATTTTGGGCATCATATATGGCCACAGGATACTTAACTGTTTTCAGATTTATAACTACTGCAAGGCAATCTCAGCTTATTTGGCAAATGGAATCTGTTGATATATAGTGTTTCACATAATAAAAACATGTGCATCGCATGTGATGCACAGAGCGTAGTGTGAATAATTTATGATTTGTACATTTTTATGATGTGAAACACTATATATCAGCACGTTCTATTTGCCAAATAACCTGAGTTGCCTTGCAATAGTTATAAATCTGAAAACAAGCATAAACGTTTGGATGGTACACACAAAAATGCCTTAGACAGGCAAAAGGTTAAAATAATGTTTCTTAAGACAGTTTTTGCAATTATAAAGCTCGGTATCAAGAACTAAAGCATCAATAATAATAAATAAAATTATATGTTAACTTATCTTGTCTGGACATCAAAGATTCCAAATGTGGGTCGCATGCCTCACCAGTGAGACAGGGAAATATTTTGGTGGGACATGCGTAGGATGTGAACCCTTTGGATTACTATACCAACAGAATAAGGGGACATTTCGAGAATGAGTTATTAATAGTGAATTATTTTCTAGTGAGTTTGAGTGTTAATGTTAATGAGTGTTAATCCATACGATGCATATACAGTGTGTATATATAAAAATATTTTGTGTGGATGTACGTACATGTATAATTGGCATACATGTAAGAATGAAATATTACAGAATTTTAGAAATAAAAAATCAGTTGGCAGCCACTGCTGTACACAGTTTCAGAGCATTACCCCCCTCTTAATGAGACTTGTAAAATCAAATCCTCCTGTAGAGTGGATGTGATTTTTGTGAAACTCAGAGTAGTGACAATATAAGTCAACATTTATTTTTTTTATTATTGTGCACAGAAATCCATAGACAGAACGAGAGGGTTTGATTTACTTGACTCCCCACTGAGTCAGGTAGTGACACAAGGTCGATTTTTAACGTGGGGACCCGAGTGTCTTCACTCGGGCCGCTAGTCTTAGCTTGTCCAAGCTGGTCTAAGCTAGTCTTAGCTGGGCCAAGCTAGTCATAGCTGTGATACTACCAGCACAGGGACGGATCCCTGTGACCGGCAAGTATCCGAGTGTATATAGCCCTCCGAGGAGGGGTTTACACACGGTATTTACTTGACCCCTCACTGAGTCAGGTTGTGACACAAGGTCGGATTTTAACGTGGGTACCCGAGTGTTTTCACTCGGGCGGCTGGTCTTAGCTGCTCATAGCTGGTCTAAGCTAGTCTTAACTGGTCATAGCTGGTCCAAGCTTGTCAAAGCCGGCCCAAGCTAGTCATAGCTGTGATACTACCAGCACAGGGACGGATCCCTGTGACTGGTATGTATCCGAATGTGTATGCCCCTCAAGAGAGGGGTTTACACACTCCCCAAGAGATTTTCCAAGCGTAGCTTAGATGTGGCACATGGCCGAAAGTATGGAGCACGCAGTGAGGATCGAACTCACTACTCAGTCGTAATTGTTCTAGCGAGACAAGCTTGCTAACCATTACACCACCTCGAGGTGCCCAAGACAGAAAGAGAGGGAAGGAGAATTGGTCGCCTAACATAAAGCAATGGTCAACAAGCTAATCTCGTAGATTAATTCGTTAGTGTAATGAATTTGATTTTCACTTTTTGAATCTATATTTCGGTCTTCTGTTAGACTAAACTGAAAACATTCATAATGTGCTAATCTGTATAAAGCACAGATTTCAGACATGTCCTTTGTCGAAATATACAAAGATTTTTATCTAAATCTTTACCTCATTTCTTAGTGGATTGAAGCACATCCGTTGGTGCTTAGCGACTTCCGTTAGAATTTCGTTTCCCTGGTTAATAATTAAGTGGAAGTTTAGAAAACGTCACCTTCGAGGATTTTGAAGACGAGGAAGAGCAGACGATTAATTTGGCGCACCGAAAGGCCTGGCATCTGAAAGGCCTGGCGAAGATCCTCTCCCCACGGGCTGAAAATGTCAGCGAAATAATTCGGTTTATTTCTTTTTCGATTTGTTTTTCGTGTGAGTCTATAAAATACACGTCAGGGCCTTCAACACTTTCTTTGTTACTCACATTTTATAGATGTCTAAAATATACGCCTTTTTTTAGTTATTAATTTTTGTTAAATAATGTTTTATCATAACGTCGCAAAGTCAAGAAATTTTATTCAAAACTAAAATGGCTGAGATTTTTTTTTTTAAAATAAGTATCACCCCATTCGAAGTAGTAAGGCCACTAAGACACAAGGGGTTACAGGGTGTGGAAGAATTAGGAACAGAAACATTAAGAATGAGCGGGAAGTGAAAAGAGTAATCTGGAGAACAGTAGATAGTGATTGACATTGCATTTAAATTTTTGCAGATTAAAGTTGACTGGAAAGCATGGAGCCGGAAGGGAGTTCCACAAGCGACAAGTGCGAGAAAAGAAACTGTTAGCCTAGAATTTACAGCTAAATTTAGCCAGCTTAACTGTAAGTTAATGAGATCTCGACGCCAGTCTAGTACTGCGCTTAAATTCATAGAGTCTAGGTACCATAGTGAAGAGCACACCCAAACACTTACCATGAAAGTATATATAGTGATATTCAAATAATAGCCTTTCTTTCTTTCTTTCTTTCTTTCTTTTGTCGGAGTTAGCTCCTCCCAAATTGTCACTAGGGGTCACTCTCCTTATACTATAAATACTGGACGACTTCTTGCCTCGCTCTCTTTTCGTTCAGGCCTCGTGCCGCATCCCACCTCGCGCGGAGGTGAGGTAAATCCTTTTTCATTTCTTCATTTCAGCGACTACAATGTAAGCTCTCTTAGAAGATCCGCGTCTTTCCATTTGTAGGAGACGCCATGAACATTATACGCGCATACGCGTACGTACGAACATTCACCAAAGAACAGACACCAATGTTTACACACACACAAATGTTATTGTCCATTGTAAAATTGTTTTGTTTAATATATATATATATATATATATATACACACACACACACACACACACACACACACACACACACATATATATATATATATATATATATATATATATATATATATATATATATATATATATATATATGTCTTGTTTGTCTTCTTTACCTTCAGTTGGACTTAATTCAAGTCCGGCCATTTTCTTGCAGTTGGACCTTTTAATATTCTACCAGGAGTTACACACGTGTTTCTAATACAACAACATGCAAACACACACGCACCTTCAACACTTTCTTTGTGAATACGGATTTATAGAAAACTAGGTGAATCAATTTAGATTTTAAATATGTACTGGGAAAATAAGAATTAAAAATTCTTAAAGTGAGTGTCTTTGACATGACGCGTTGAAAGGTCTATGGTGTTTTTGGCAGTTTGTTTGCTTTCATTCAATCTTTCTTCTCAAACCGCGTGATATCAGTTGTCTTGAACGCCCAATCCTCTAGATCTTTTTGCGTTAATGCGGGTTTTTTCAAGGTCTTTATTCCTGGACCAACCCCGTTCTTCATTTTCATCAATGGCCTCCCTGATGTGATCATTTCCTGACTCGGTATCTATGCCGACGACGCAACTATTTACGCCTATCTCAATAGGTTCGATAAAATCAAATCGGCAGCAGATCTCGAAAATGACTTATAATCTGTTGTTAACTGGGGCAAGAAGTGGATCTTTAATTTTAACTCCTCTAAAAAGAAACTGATCTCCATTTATCATCTTAAAGGACCTTATTTTGCCTTCCGTCAGCATGGCTGATGCTAACCTCAAGGTGAGCAACTCGGTGTCTTCTTGAGCTCTGGTTTTCCCCTGACATGAAGTGGAAATATTATATTTAACCAGCTGCTAGGTCTGCTGCTAGGAACATTGGTTTACTGTGTAGCGCCAGACAGTTTTTCTCACCAGAATCAATCTTGCGCACAAGTCTACCATTCGTCCGTGCATTGAATATTGTGGCCATATCTGGTCTGATACTTCTGTTTTATATCTAAAGATTCTTGACAATATCCAAAGAAGAATTTATTTAGTTAAGAAGTTATTACTCTGGCACATCGGCTTCAGTCACTTTCTCACCGCCATGACGTAGCTTCACGTTGCCTCTTCTATAAACATTTTCACAGTAATTGCTCTGGTGTGTTTTCCGCGTTGGTACTTCGACTTCACGAATTTAAGCGCAGTACTAGATTGGCAGCTAGGTCTCGTCATGTCACAGTTGAAATTGCTAGATGAAATCATTTTGATATTTACTAAGCTTTAATTAGTACAACACAAGGCTACAAGTGTGTGGCTTTTAATATGCATTAAGTTCATTTCAATAATAATGGTCTGTGAGACTAGTTTGCTAAACATTGCTCCACGGCGAGGTGATCCATATTAAATGTGATGACAATTGGAAGAATAATACTAAAAAATTTAATTAATATCTGTGATTAATTTCTTAGCTGAGTCATGATCTAAAATTAATTCCTTAAACATAAGCAGTCAATTCTTCTCAAGTGGCGCTACATATTCTACCAACGTCTAAGCTCTTATGAGATAAATAAACTTGTAAAATCTCTACTATCCAACAGGTATAAATACCGAAACATGTGTACGTGCGCATGTGATCTGTTGTTGGTGCCTTTTCATTGGCTTCCGTTTACAAACCGCCGAAAACCTTATTTCCCACGCACCGGACATTTCACCGGAAGTGACATACGTTTCCCAATACGTCAGAGGATTTTGACTTTTCAGTCACCGTCTTTTCTATTTTTTTACTTCTTTCCGTAACCACTTGACACAAAATCGCTGCTGTTGAAATCCATGATAAATTGCCATATTTGGAAATACGAGATTATCAGCGAGATTATCACATAAAATCTCGAACTCATATACACTGCTTGACTTCATTTTGTATCTAACCCTAGAACATTAACATTTTCCTATTTTTAATTACAATTTTTAGTACCTGATTTTCTTACCTAAATAATATATTATTCAGTTCCTATTAATGTTAACTCAAAGTACAAAGTTTGAAGTGCCTGCATGTAAAATATTTCAAATAAAGATTTATATTTAATATTTTTTTTTGTATTTTCAAAATCGGGTCTGATATACCCATGGTTAGTAGTGGTGTAACTTTAATTGATGGTTAGTGTTCTAGGGTTAAATAGTTTTTAAAACTATTAATATGGTTTGCTACCCGTGGAATTTCATTATGTTTTTGGTTTGTTTCTTTTTTTGTTTTGTTTTACGGCATATCAAAACCTCAATGGGTTATTTAATGCCGACAAGATTTTTATTGCAGGTAATATTTTTTCCAAAAATGTATTGCTGGTAATAATTTTTTTTTCTTCAAAAATGTATTGCTGGTAATATATTTTCCTCAAAAAAATTATTGCTGGTATTAAAACCTATTTTTACACTTTAACTCCAGTTTGGGAGTTAACTATTAGCCCATAATTGGGACCCTAACTGGTGCTACCACCCCGGGTCAGGGTGGACCTGGGAACACCAGCAATTAAGAGGCGGTTCCACGTTCTTCAAAACCTCCTGATTAGAGGCCTTGCTGTCGGACGTAGTTTATCGTCTTACCCAGGACTCTCAAGTTTTTTTGTGTGCATGCAACATGACATAACCTATTTATTAAACGATTGATTTTTGATTAAACATATAATTGCTTACATCATTGATTCATACTATTCACAGAACATATGTATTGACTTAGTTTATTAAGGCAACGAAAGAAATGGTTTTAAGCTTATCTGTATGAAGAGACATCTTTTTTGTGAGCTCATTTAAGAAAATACATTTTTCTGGTCCAACAGTTGGCGCTCGGTGGGAGAGATAGATAGATAGATAGATAGAGAGAGAGAGAGAGAGAGAGAGAGAGAGAGAGAGAGAGAGAGAGAGAGAGAGAGAGAGGGACTTTCTATTTTTACACCCAAACTGTCTTTCTAGTGCATTATGGGGATTCTATTTCTCTTTCTTTACTATAAACTAACAAAGAAAGGGACGAAACTCCTGCTTCTTATCTATAAATCACCACAAATCCATCTCTTCAAAACCCCCGTCTATGGCTTAAATAGAAGGCTATTCAGGACTCTCTAGCTTTAGATAGTAGACAATCTAACAGGAGGATATGTTTGAATTAAAAAAACGAAGTCAATTGGAAATCACTCCAATATATTTCCCAAGAAATCATGGCTCACAGATAATAAGGAAAAGAAAGCAGTGGAGAACTGTGACAATCTGTATTTTAAAAGAACTTGGCATAAAATAATAATAATAATAATAATAATAATAATAATAATAATAATAATAATAATAAGAAGAAGAAGAAGAAGAAGAAGAAGAAGAAGAAGAAGAAGAAGAAATTTTGGCTCAAGGCCACAACAATTTTGTGACACCAAGTGAGGATCAAACACGTTAATAAGGATCTGCATATCATTGGCAGACCTAGAGTGGGGCAGGCAAAGCGGTCCACCCTGGACGACAAATTTCCTGGTTAGCATAATGAAGCCACATGCAGAAATAATTGTAGCATTTTTTCCTCTCATTCCACTTGTGCTATTTTTGACCTAAATTCAATTTATGATTAAATTATACAACGAAAATTTATTTTGAGCCAATTACTATTAGGAGATTGTTTTTAAATAGTTCTCATATTTTTAATATAATAACATTTTTTACTAAAAATTATTTAATGGAAAAGCTTCTTTTTTTTTCTAATTTTCATTAAATATATTTTTCCATCTTACTTTGTTGTATTTTACTTATCTGTAATAAAAACAAAAATAAATGGACGTAATTGTAATCTTTCTTTAAATTTTGTAGATGGGTGGCAACTTCTACGGCGAGAATGCTATGGATACCTTTTCTGTGAAATAAAACTTCCAAACACTCACAGACAGTTATACCTACCGACGCAGCCAATTATTGTAGGCAGATAACCAAGCAGTTAACTATAGATGAGTTATCTACCTTAGATTGTAGTTCATCTGTATAAAGCTGGAATATTCTTTGACTGAAGCGAAAATAAACTATTGAAGATGAAAAGTATGTTATTAGAACTCTGTCGGTTTGTCTCTTGAATCCCCTGGTGACAATAATTGGAATATTTTATCAGAAACCATAAAAGATTAATTTTCTTTTAACGTTTCGTTTCCTGCTTACAATTTCCTGTATACAAAAAAACGTCTTGGTCTGACGATCTACATCCTCGTACTGTGTAAGACGATAAACTACATCCAACAGCAAGGCCTCTGATCAGGAGGTTTTGAGGAGCGTGGGACCACCTCTTAATTGCTGGTGTTCCTAGGTCCACTCTGACCCGAGGTGGTAGCAGTTGTCAGGGTCCCAGTTACGGGCAAATAGTTAACCTCCAAATTGGGGTCAAAACGTGTAAAAATTTAATTTTCACACCAGCAATACATTTTTGTAAAAAAATATTATCAGCAATGCATTATTACAAGCAATACTTTTTGGGAAATTGAAAAAAAATAAAAAAAAATAAAAATTGCCATCGATACACTTTTTGGAAAAATATTATCAGAAATACTTTTTGAAAAAAATATTACCAGCAATAAAAATCTTGTCGGCTTTCAATAAACCATTGAGGTTAGTATGCCGTAAAACAAACGAAACCAATATGGGATAGATAGATAGATAGATAGATAGATAGATAGATAGATAGATAGATAGATAGATAGATTGGTAAAAAATATTACCAGCAATAAAAATCTTGTCGGCTTTAAATAAACCATTGAGGTAAGTATGCCGTAAAACAAACCAAACCAGTAGATAGATAGATAGATAGATAGATAGATAGATAGATAGATAAAAAATATTACCAGCAATAAAAATCTTGTCGGCTTTAAATAAACCATTGAGGTTAGTATGCCGTAAAACAAACCAAGTCAAGCCAAATCAAAGCATACGAAAAGTGGCTATAAAAGTTAAACAAATAAAATAAAATTGTTTTGTCTACATTTTATATATGTAAAACTTATTATCCTTTAAGTTTCATCTATTCGCATTGTTTCCCTTGTATGCAAACATTCTGAAGGTGAGTTAGGTTTTCTCGAAGGAACTGGAAATTTTTATCCTAAAAATATTCTTGTTTTTAATAGATCGTTTATGACTGTGTTGTGAGGTAAGGAATATCGGATCGGAGTGAATCGATTTCGTTAAGTTCCCTTAGCCACAAATACCCTTGGGAAAGGTATAAATTCATCTCTTCTCCCTTCTCCCCAGCTATGGGTTGAATAGCAGGATAGGGTCATTTAGCCTTGGTTGGTAACCAGTCTATCGCAGAAGAAACGGCAACCTACTGCGGAGAAAATTTCTGCCTTATCGGTCATTTATTGAAAGATATATGACCGCCCAAGCGTGTATCACCTATGGCATTTAACTGACTGAATATTACAAAAACTTTCATTCATTAGATTTTAAATAAGCCAGCAAATGTCACACATTGAACATAATAAAAAATTACATCTCGTTCAGATATTGTTACTTAATAATCTATTCAACTGTTTTTATTGTTTGTATATAACTTAGTGTAGATCTATCTATCTATCTGTCTATGTGTATGTATATGTCTGTGCGTTTGTGTGTGTGTGTTATGAGAATCGAAGTCACTGTCCTCGCGAGATGGTCCTCAAGAAGTACTTTCTGACCCTCGCTTTACGACAGGAACCTAATTTGCTTAAAGATGACCAGTGAGGTTTCAAAACGAACCTTAAAATATGAGGAAGCCATATTTAAAATTACTGACATGGAATAAATGGCATAATATTGATAGGAATAAAATCCTTCAATAATAAAACCGTATACTTTGATTATTTTTAATTTTTAGGCCAAAAAACATTTACAAAATGAGAATGTAATTGAAATACTTAGTTTATGCAAGGGAAATAACTTGGTTAAGAAATCTTTTCTCGGTATGTGTGTGTAAGTTTATGTACGCATACGTAGAGCCCAAGCATTCACATATTAGTATATATATATGTATACATATATAAATATATTGTTTATATTTTGATATATTTGTGGAGGGAAATCGTTCTCACTATCGTTGATAGAGTGTTTGTAGATACAGACAATGTGGACTTGGTCTCAAGACAGTTTGGTTTATTTTGTTTTACGGCATATCAACCTCAATGGGTTATTTAATGCCAACAAAATTTTTATTGCTAGTAATATTTTTTCAAAAAAAGTATAGCTGGTAATAATTTTTTTACAAAAAAGTATTTCTTTTTTATTATTATTCTGTTATTAAAACTTATTTTTACACTTTCATAGTGTTTTGACCCCAGTTTGAGGGTTAACTATTTGCCCATAGTTGGGACCCTAACAAGTGCTACCACCCCGTGTCAGGGTGGACCTGGGAACACCAGCAATTAAGAGGTGGTTCCACGCTCCTCAAAACCTCCTGATCAGAGGCCTTGCTGCTGGATGTAGTTTATCGTCTTACTCAGGACACGGATGTAGTTTATCGTCATACCCAGGACGCGGATGTAGTTTATCGTCTTACACGGGACGCGGATGTAGTTTATCGTCATCCCCAGGATGGTCTGAAGACAGTCTGACATATGAAACTGACAGTCACGATTTAGCGTTAATTCCTGTGACCACACTGCCTATATCTATCTAAGGTGAAGAAAGAAATCAACACTTCATGGTGATTATCAGTTTCACACCTTAAGCAATCATCTAACCATGCGTTACTCTTCTTTCTGTGTGCTGTATATATAGGTCACTAGGGGATTAAGGGAAGTGAGAGAGAGAGAGAGAGAGAGAGAGAGATTCTACGTGTAACAACTTTTTAAAAACATTTGTTACTGTCTGGCAGTTGTTATGGGAGGGTGGCATGTCTTACTTCTGTTTTAAACTTGTTTTAGATATAGTGCCGGGAGGCGTGGATTCATGCCTTTGGCAAGGGCATGGGTGCAGCTTCATACTTACCGTATATGCTCGAGTATAGGGCGAGTTTTTGTGATCAGTTTTTTTTTTACACAAATAGGGGGGGGTGCCGCTGATATTTTAGAAGTACAATGCTGTTGCAAAATTACTATTTATCTGTGAGCTGAAAATAATCAGAAGCATAACGAAATAATGACGGTTCATTTGTCAGCATTAAAATAACAGAAATTTCTACGATGGTCATTCAATAAATAAGGTGAATTTTTCGGTATAAGGACTTCTAATACAGATAGAAGCTTACGTTTTTTTATTTTTCAACGTAGTCTCCCAGCACTGTCACACGCTTTTCCCATCTGTGCACAAGCTTCCGTATTCCCTCAGCGTAAAAATCTTTGGACTGATGTCTCAGCCAGTCGCTCACAATACTTTTGACTTCATCGTCACTTTTAAACTTCGTGCCTCTCGTGAACACTTTCAAGGGACCAAACAGGTGAAAGTCTGAAGGGGCAAGGTCTGGGCTGTAAGGGGGATGAGGGAGCAGTTCCCAGCCCAGCTCGTTGATGGTCTGCACCGTTTGGGCTGCTGTGTGAGGCCTTGCGTTGTCATGATGCGAGATGACTCCTTCTGACTGATGACCCATGCGTTTGTTGTTTATGTCTTTCAAAGTCCTTGCAATGTCATCCACTGTCACCCTTCTGTCAGACTGAATGAGGTCATTGACTGATTCGATCACTTCAGGAGACCTCACTTCTGTAGGCCTCCCAGGCCTGTCTTCATCCTCAACACTGCTCCGTCCTTCTTTAAACAATTTAGCCCACTTGTAGACATTTTTTTTGCGGAAACATGTGGCACCATACACAGTTGACATTCTCCTATGAATTTCAACTGGTTTGCACCCTTGAGCAACCAAAAACTTGATAACTGACCGATGTTTAATCCTGGAGCATGCTTCTTGGTCGGCCATCTTTGTTAATCGCCAAAACTCTGAAAGTTTTTTTTAATCTGCAAAGGAAATTAAATCTATGTGAAAAAGAAGTAAAACAAAAAAAAGAGTAAGCATCTATCTGTATTAGAAGTCCTTATACCGAAAAATTCACCTTATTTATTGAATGACCCTCGTATTTCTACGGCATCATGAAAAGAGACAACTCCATAGATATGGAAGTAAATCTCCATCTCTATGTAGTAGACACTTAGAAAATATCAATAAATTAGGCCTTTGATTTAGCAGAACTGAAAGCGGCTTATTAAAATGCACAAACAGTATGTCAACCTATCGACAATGCATGCGAGTGGATCAATAAGTCCGTAGCTTAACACACAGTTAATGAAATTATTTCACAATAATGTTCACCCTGTACAAGGCCCAATAGCCACTCTAGGTAGAGGGTTACAGAGTAAGAGGTAAGAGGTACAGTTTACGAGGATATGTGGAGAAGATAACGGTTAAGCCGAGACTTGAACAAGTTAAGATTGTGTAAATCAGGAAAGCATTCACTTGGGAGTCGTTCCCGCAAAGTAGCAGTTCGTGAGAAGAAGCTGTTCGAGTGGAATACAAACGGAATGAGGGCGTGTCTTAATGTGCCTGGAACGGCGGGTCTTAGCAGTAAAAGTTAAAACTGGTGGAACTACGGAATTAGTAGCGAGAGGCTTGCAACGTTTCGTCTGTGAGGAAAGGGGTTGTAGGTTGGAAAATCATTCATCACCTACAAGGACGCGTAGACGCTTTTGGAATATCGAGACTGGAAAAGGGAAAACTGGGCAGCTCCTGCCTAAATGTGACAGCAGTAGTTCATTTTCGGGCAGATCTGGCTCTTGTAAAGTTAGAAAATAGCAGGGTGGGGAGTCAGGTACTTACTGGAGCGGTACAGGGCACCCGTTCATCACGATAGACGAACATTTAGGGTTTGCTCGGTATATGATATATATGTATGTCTATATCTCTGAGATGTGGTATTATGATTACTTGCATTATTTACATTATTCGGGCTGTCATCCTCATCTTCATTGCCATATTCACAAAGTTTCGGCCTTTGTACGTTCCGGCCTTCTTCAGGTGATTGGAACTTCAAACCGAACCCTTTATTTTGGTCAAAAATAGTTGCTGAGAAATTAGGTTTATAAATCTCTAAGATTCATACACAGATGTCCTCAAGGACACATGATCCAGTGGATAAAAACGTTAGTTAGATCCAGTGACTGGACCCAAAGAGTTGTGAGTTCAATACCAGGCCACAGCAGTGGTGAACCAAAACCTTGGAGAAAAAAGGGGAAATAACTGAGACATCCGGAAGAGGCATGGCACGTGGAAAAAAGGGTTCAGTTCTAAATTCCAATCACCTAAAGAAGGCCGGAGCATACAACAGCCGAAACCTTGTGAATATGGCAATGAAGATGAGGATAATGTTAATAATGCGAATAATCATAATATCTCATCTCAGAGATATAGGCAAATACTAAGTCTCTCCATATCTATCTCAGTCCCTGCAACTCTCTCAATCTATCTCAGCCTGTCGATATCTATCTCTGTATATCTCCTATCTATGTCTTTCTCAGTACACCTATACGCACATGATGTTTAAGAGGTTGTGTATAAACTTACAATTATTTTAAGACATTCGGGCCGGTAAATGTTGTTTAATACTGTTTATTATAAACAGAGCATTTACTTAAATATTTGTATCTATAAAAAGAATGTATAAACATAAAAATGTCTTTAAATAATTGTCGGTTCAGTTCTAAATTCCAATCACCTGAAGAAGGCCGGAGCGTACAACAGCCGAAACCTTGTGAATATGGCAATGAAGATGAGGATAACAGTCCGAATAATATAAATAATGCAAGTGAACGTTACTAGTTTGTTTTTTGTGGCATTGAATGCGTCCGGCTATTAAAACCAAGTTAGGTCACAGGATGAATACTTTGGGTCTCTAACCATTGAGCCTGACCAGTAAGTGGTCTGGTCGCCGTGCGGACTGCATCCACGTCATCTTTAGGATTTGTACCTGAAAGCTCTCGACACACTTAGATGATTATCTTTGGCGTCGATCTCTTCAGTCCATCGTAGTCACTTATGCAAGCTGGCCTTCAAACATGTACTTTTTTCAATTATGAAAAATATCAAATTATGAAGTTTCTAAAATATGGAATCCATTTATTTAACAAGACGGGTGTACTTGCGAGGTTTTATTTAATTTACAAGTTTTCTTTTTCGAGAAATTGTCCATTATTGTTTATTTTCCCCCCCCACTAATACTTAATCTCTTTTCAAGAGAAGGTTAATTTTTGGCTCGTAACAAGAATTAATAGTATATTTTTTAAATTTTTTAATAAATTGTTGTACAAGAAGCATTTTTGTTGGAGTCATTTCCTTCTTAGTGTAATTGTGCTTAGTGTTCAAACATGGTCAGAACATTCTGGCCGTGCTCGGTGCGATTAATGGGTTAATGGCCTTTCAGCAAAATAAATCGTCGTCAACGATCTTAACTACAATGGCAATCTATGACTGGTTTATTATCCCTTTCTATTTCTCTTTTTCTTATCCTCGCCCCCTCTTCTCTCTCTTTATATATATATATATATATATATATAACGAAATGCAGTCATTTGTTTATATATATATATATATGTGTGTGTGTGTGTGTGTGTGTGTGTGTTCAACCGATGTCTGTCTATTGTATTTTTTTCAATTTTGGAGTAAGATGTATATAAGAATCGAAATTGGAGACAAACCGTCCGAAGCTCATCTACATTATTTACATTATTCGGACTGTTATTCTCATCTTCATTGCCATATTAACAACGTTTCTTTAGGTGACTGGAAATTTCGAACCGAACCATTTATTTCGTCCACCAAGGAAGATTGTTCTAGTTCCGCGTGTCATGCCTCTTCCGGATGTCTCAGTTATTTCCCTTTAACTTAACTCTCTAAGTGCTGTAGCCTGGTATTGAACTGAAAACCCTTTGGTTCTAGTCACTGGATCTAAACCAACGTCTTTATCCACTGGGCCATGTGGGCTTAAGGACTAAGAGATAATAAACCAGTCAAGAACACATGGCCTAGTGGATAAAGATGTTGATTAGATCCAGTGAATTGGCGACTAGACTCGACATAATTTTGTTTTTAATATATGTGTTTTTTTATTCTTTGAATAATATCACCCGAGTGTTTAATATGTAATGGATTTATTTTACTTAAGAAAGGGGTTTAAAGTTTTACAATGAAAAACAAAATTATGACGAATCTAGATGTCAAATTTCTACACACAAATATACCTCGCAAAAAATGTCCTATTATTCTAAGTATCCACCTTATTAATTCTAATGAGACATTTACGCGTCAAAAAATCTCTCTCTCACACACACACACACACAGTAATTCACCATGTATAATACGCATTTTTTCTAGAAAAAAATAATAAGCAAAACTTTGGCAAATAGATAACTCCCAAACTGGGGTTAAAACACTATGAATGTGTAAAAATAGGTTTTGATACCAGCAATAAATTTTTTGAAGGAAAAATTATTACCAGCAACATATTTTTGAAGAAAATAAAAATTACGTGCATTACATTTTTGACGGAAAAAATATTGCCAGCAATAAAAATCTTGGCATTAAATAACCCACTGAGGGTGATATGCCGTAAAACAAACCAAACCAAACCAGACTTTTCCAATTCTTGTAGTCAAACTTGTTTGAATAAATACTTTCTATCTAAATATACCTTATTCACACACACATACACACACGCACGCACGCACGCACGCGCGCACACACACACACACACACACACACACACACACACACACACACACACACACACATATATAATGACATCGGAAAATATACTTAAATGATATCGCTAAAAATGTTTTACCGAGGTCGCAATGAAGCATCTGATAGCTTTTAAATAACACCAATATGGCGGACCGTCTAGATAACAGAATTTCTTTTCTTTTTTTCTTTTCTTTTTTTTTCTTTTCTTTTTCAGATTGTTCGATGATGACATTTGATAGATTGTCAGCGAAGCATTATCGTAATTGTCATGTTTCCTAAGGAACGGTGACATTTTGCTGAAATATTTCGTATTTGAAACTCTTTAAGTGTGGCGCCAGATGATAAAAGACAACCAACAATGAAAGCGTCTGCTTGTATAACGGCAAAACAAGAAGAAATACTCATTCTCCCACCATTAAAAAAAAAACAAATGAAAGAAACCTAGCGGATGATTTCGAAAACTTATTCTACCATGAATAATCATTAGGCCTCCAATTGAAACGAGCAGATTTCTGAGACAATGCCAAAGTCACTATAAGCAAACATGCTTTTAATACCTAAAAGAAAAGTGTTTTTCTGTATTAGTTTTAATCTGTAACTAATAAACTATATATTAGTTTGTACAGGTATTGTATTTATTTATATATAACGATGGATACTTATAGATATATATCTGTTGTGCTTCGTTTGGGTGATTTTCTTTAGCGGCATATCAACCTCTGTGAATAATTTAATGTCGAAATCTAATACAGTAGAATCCCTCATATCCGGAATCCCGCATATCCGGAGTGCCTCATATCCGGAATCCCTCGTATCCGGAATCTCTCATATCCGGAATCCCGCATATCCGGACATGATTTTAATGTGTATATTTCAACTATTTGGGTGATATGTAACTGATTTGAAATTTCTGTTTTTCAGGAAATTTACTTTGGATAATTGCTTGTACTTTTTCATCCTAATGGCTTGTATTGGCGTAAAAGATGATGCGAATAAGAGGAAAAGAACAACTTTGGAGTTATCGCAAAAAGTGGAAATTTTAAACAGACTAGACGCTGGCGAAAGTTCATTGTAACTAATGGCTGAGTTCAACATAGGAAAGTCAACATTGTATGATATAAAATCTTCCAAAGAAACGATTCTCCAGCGTTCACATTGTCACGATGAACAAGGAAATAAAAACATGATTGTGATAAAACCTGAACTGAAATTGAAAAAGCTATTGAAAAGTATGTCAGTTTTATGGAAAGAAAGCCAGCATTCAGCTATGACAATTGCAATAACGCATGCAATGTTAAAAAGTGTCTTTCGTTTAAAAGATTCAAGAACAAAAGCAAAACGAAATGCAGAAAAAGTTGAGAATGACATTAGAAGAGAAAGAATCATCATGCAACAGCGATTAAAAAAATCCTCGTTACATTATTTGTTTTGCATACGTGACATACTTAATTTAATGAATTTTCATTAACATTACATAATTTATTTCTTTTTCCTTAAAATCAATTCCGTTATATTTCACTCGCCATTAGCTTATTTTGTTTACTATAAAACACTGAAAATAAATGTTAAACTTGATTTCAGTTCTTTTTATTTTAATCTAAATATAACCCCTCATATCCGGACTTTGTAACCAATTTCTCACATCCGGAAGGCCTTCTTAGTCCGGTTGTCAGGGATTCTACTGTATTTTGAATGCATTCCGATGCCTTCAACTACAGATAAAAGGTATTGTTGTTAATTTTACTATCAATAGATGGTGGTATTTTTTTTTAATACAAAAATGTATTGCTGTTATTTTTACTATAAAATGTATTTTTGTACTTTCATAGTATTTTGGTTTTGTTTAGGGGTTCACTATTTGCCCATAGCTTGGACCCTAACAGGTGCTACCACCCAGTTGTGCTTCGTGGTTGGTGGCTGTTTCAATCTACTCTACATGTGAGTAGGAACAATAGTAGTATACACATACAGTCGAAAATAAGACTGACATAATTCTAAGCGTTTCACGATCGATTTTGACCGCGCACATTTTTCCTTACGCATATATTTGTAATGTTTATAATAAGATCCGAAAAACGTTACACG
>OZ038506.1:9867956-9912956 GCA_964036315.1 Acanthosepion esculentum | reverse complement strand
AGACGTCTAGTCCCCCCCCCCCACTCTCGACCTTGCTATCAGAGTCCAAAGGAGAGGATAAACCAATATAGTTTGGTACCAACGTGTGCCGGAAGGTAGCACAAAGTGCCGTCTATCCGCCTTCGTGGCTCCACTCCGGGTTTGAATTCAGAGTGGTCCTTCTCCTAGTCTGTCCTGCTATTTACCCATAGCTGGAGGGAGAAGAAGAGGATTCACACCTTTCCCAAGGGTATTAGCACGTAAGTGAATGTAATGGATTCGACTGGAATTTGAACTCGGCACTCCGTTTCCTCAATCCAAGCCGATATTCATTACTCCTCGTACTTGTAACATAAACATGTAGATATTTCATCGATAGTGACATAATATGAATTATTATATTAAAAGCAGTAATTTTGGGGTTTCGTTGTTATCCAAGGAGACCGGAGGTGGGTACAATTGTTGGACCATGTTTGGCATTAGTCCGACCTTTCTGATCGTTTACTTATGCAGAAACTCACGCAGGGTAAAGAAATCGAGAAACAATTCTCAGCTTCAGACGTAAAAAAATATTCGGCAATTAATACCAGTAAACAATGAAGATATAAATTATGTAACAATAATGAAAAGCAGATGATATTGCAGTTATGAAATGAGGCGTATATTTTGCGTCAAAGATGTCGATACAAGCTAACGTATGCAAACACACACTGTAAGTATTTCTCTCTCGGTCGACGTCCCACGGATAAGCTTTCAGAAACAAAATAATAATGAGCGCTTACCTATAAATATAGAATCGTTTTGATAGGTTGAAATTCGTGTATGATGGAAACGACTCTGATCATCAAACATGACAAATGTTCTTCAAATAAACAAAAATAAAAAAAAACAAAGTCGCAATAATTTCATTAAAGACGACAGACAAGGTACTGCAATTAAGAAAATTCACCCGAACAAAAAACCAAATTAATTATCTACTAAAAAAAATTTAAAACAGCTAAGCTTATCCTCAAAAATAACAACAAGCAAGCAAAATCCAAATAACAACGAACGAGTCTGTCTATATTTCTGAGATGAGGTATTATGTACAGTATTTACATTAGTCGGACTATTGTCCTCATCTTTGTCGCCATATTTGTCGCAACGTTTCGGCCGTTGTACGCTCCGGCCTTCTTCAGGTGGTTGGAATTTCGAACCGAACCCTTTATTTTTCAAGGACACATGGCACAGTGGATAAAGGCGTTGGTTAGATCCAGTGACAGACCCAAAGAGTGTGAGTTCAATACCCGGTTAAGGCAGTGGAGAACTTTCAGAGGGAAAATTAGCAGGAGATAACTGATAACTGACATCCATCAAACATGGCTCGTGGAACTAGAACAGTCTACTCCAGTGATCGAAATAAAGGGTTCGGTTCGAAATTCCAACCACCTGAAGAAGGCCGGAGCGTACAACGGCCGAAACGTTGTGACAAATATGGCAACAAAGATGAGGACAATAGTCCGACTAATATAAATACTGAACAACGAACGAATATTATTTCAAATGCTCTTTAAGGAACTGCCTTCCTGATCAAACCGAATTCATAAATAATTACTAAAGTTACACTAATATACGTCTATCCAAATACCTTATGTTACACCTATCTGACCACAGCTCGATTAGAACCCATTTAAACACGCACACAAACTTACCAAACTCCATCCGAAACATACAAGTAGAAAATACAAACATAACAACCTCATCCACACGTAAAAATAAGTTTAAAATGATGGAAGCCTTAATAATAATAAAAAAAGCCAACACTTAATTATATTAACTACGAACACGGCCACAATGTGCTAACCGTGTTCGGAAAATAAAACATCCCTATAATTCTAGATACATACACACAACCCATACATCCAGTTAAAAAATAAAATCCTCCTTGATAATGACTAAAACTATAGCCGAAAGCGCTCGGAACTGCAGAACATTTGGACAGTTTCTGTACACTTTGTGCCCAGAAAAGAAAACACTTGTTCGAACACAAGAAAAAAATAAAAAATAAAAGTTTAATCGCATTACCTGGTCTGTCATCTTTAATGAAACATGTATAAATGAATGATTGCTGTCTAAATACACAATATATATATATATATATATATATATATATATATATATATATATATATATATATATATATATATATATATATATATAGAGAGAGAGAGAGAGAGAGAGAGAGAGAGAGAGAGATGCAAGTTTCATTAAAAACGACAGACAAGGTACTACGGTTAAGCTTTTTATTTAATTTTTCTTGTGTTTGAACAAGAGCTTTCCTTACAGGACAAAGGGTGTGTAAGAACTGTCCAAATGTTTTATGTTTCCGAGCGCTTTCAGCTATACCTTTAGCCATTATCAAGGATGATTCGATTTTTCAGCTTAATTGAGTGTATGCATTATGTGTATGTCTTAGTGTGTAGTAGGGATGTTTTAATTTCAAAATACGGTTAGCACATTGCGGCCTTATTCGTAGTTAATATTGTTAAGAGTTGTCTTTTTCTTTTTTATTATTAAAGGGAAATTAAATAAAAAGCTTAACCATAGTACCTTGTCTGTCGTTTTTAATGAAACATGCATAAACGAAGGATTGCTGCCTAAATATATAACTATATATATATATATATATATATATATATATATATAAGTGAACATTGAAGTCAATGTTCTGAGGGGACAGGTTAGACGCCAGTCCACCAATCGCAATCGGTGGCCTGACGCCTGCGTCTAGCATAAAACACCCTGTCGCCTCTGAGTGTTGACTTCAATGTTCACTTTTATATTTACATACGCTCTATCTCTGATATTGAGCTCTTTATCTCATAAATATAGCACACCTTAAAACTATATTTCTTCATATATATATATATATATATATATATATATATATATATATAGAGAGAGAGAGAGAGAGAGAGAGAGAAAGAGAAAGAAAGAGAGAAAGAAAGAAAGAAAGAATGTACGCAATAATCAACACTTCATGGTGACTAGCAGTTTCACGTTTCAACCAAGGTCTTCCTCTGGAGATCGCATAGAAGCATGAAACTGACTGTCAATATGCAATGTTGATTTACATCTGTAAAACTTCATTTTCCAATACTGTGCACTCTTCCCTATAATTTCTGCAAATTTTAAACAATATACATATATACAGGTATATATACAAACGCACGCGCATATAATTGTTTGATATATATATATATTAATATATAGTCAGACAAACCTACCAAGGTTTCACTTAGGCAGATCGTCAGGATCAACTAGGTTTGCTCTACGTTTGTATCGCGCTCTTTAGTTAGTTGTTTACTCGTATCGGGATTTTTTCTTTGGGCTTTGAACCTTTATCTGTGCGATTATTTTCGACAGACTTTCATGTTCCTGGCTTTTTCTTTTTTAAAACCTTTTTTTCCCTTCGAGATTGATTTAACTATTAGTAAATCAAGAATTCGAAGGTTTTTCGAGACGAGTATAGTTACCTATATTTATATTAATATATATATATATTGTTTAATATATATATATATATATATATATATATATATATATATATATGTGTGTGTGTGTGTGTGTGTGTGTGTGTGTGTGTGCATGTGCGTGCGTGTTTGTGTGTGTGTAAAGCCAACTCACGACCTCCATTCTCCATTTTGCTTTGTACCATACAAAGGCCGCATGAAATATCCAACGGAATGAAGTCTTTCGGTATCGAGCGATGATCTGTTCCATAAACTATTGATCCTCAAAAGCACATCAGGAGGTAACCAGAATATCGATGGCTAAGGTCTTTAAAAAGACAAGTAGGATCCCAGTGGCATTTTCAACATCATAAAGTAACAATGGGCACAGGATGGAAGCCATGATGTCGAAAGTCGATAGTCGAAAGCGCTGCTGAAACATACACATTGAACGGTGGGAGACTAAAAGGATAATTTCTGAAGTTGTTTAGTATGATTAGATTCGTCTGGTACAAGGTCATAGTAATAGAACACGATGGGAAGATGGGAGTCACTACGCTGGTAAACGGATCACCGAGACGTGATAGCAAGAGTGTCACTAAATAAGCCAGATTTTAAAGGTGTTTACAGGTTTTAGAAATAATAAAACGAACCGCGTGAATATGTCCGCAAGGGAGAGGAAACAATTTTTAATAAAATACATTAACCTCGAATGCATGAATGAATACATCTTAACTTTCGTGGTCCTGTTATTACCTGGATGTAAAAAAGACATATCTATTTCTATACCTGAGGATGTTTGTATGCACAAACGAAAGCTTGTAGTAAAAAAAGACCTTATACAACTGGAATTTATAAACAGGGATCATAACATTCATCAACGGCTTCGAGGTTAATGGATTTTATTAAGAATTGTTTGCGAGAGTGATTCTTGCCATTTATATCATTAACTTCACTATCTGCTTTTTGTAGGAATGATTCATGTAATATATATATATATATATATATATATATATATATATATATATATATATATATATATATATATATATATATATATATATATATATATATATATATATATATATATATATATATATATATATATATATAAAATGTTTTATATATGTATATATATACAAAATGTTACACACACACACAAAAAATCTTATATATATATATACAAAATGTTATATATATATATGGTGATTTTCTAAACATTGCACAGATTTGGAACAAAGCCGAAAGTAGAGGGCTTTCAGTGAGGAAATATTTCAGTACTCAATCATAATTGTTCTAACGAGACAAGCTTAAGCTTGCTAACCATTACACTACGTCGAGGTATATGTGTGTGTGTGTGTGTGTGTGCATGTATGTATGCGTGCGTGTATTTAATTACAAAGACTATTTCTTTTGAAAACTTTATCTTCCAGAAATAACCTGGTCAACCCTTTATTTATTGGCATCACAATCTTTGTTTTATATATATATATATATATATATATATATATATATATATATATATATATATATATATATATATATATATATTTAAAGACATTTATGATATGTTTAACGTTCTTTTTATAAATACAAGTATTTAAGCAAATGCTCTGTTTTATAATAAACAGTATTGAATGTCCGAGAAATTTTCATAGAAAATTTTCGTTCGACAGGAATCGAACCTGTATCCTATACGGAACCATCATTTCACGTGACGTGCCTTAACCGTTCGGCCACAGAGAAGCGTCTGGTTAGCAAGATCGATTTTACTATCTTTAAACTTAAATCTTCCATGAATCTCTTCTATTCATATCTGCTCTAGCGTATCAAATGTAAACAAATGACGTCATATATTTTTGAATTGGACAAAGTCCGACAATTTGTCCAATTCAAATATATATATATATATATATATATATATATATATATATATATATATATATATATATATATAGACATGAGTTGGGATTAAACATGGATCGCATATAGATTAGAATACGACAGAATTATAGTATAAGGAACAAATAGGAAATGTTTATAGATTTAACATCTTTCGCTTTTCTTAAAGCTTCATCATAAATTAAATATGGAGGAGGAAAGAAAATTCTGCTACATTTTACTTTTGTATTGTTTGTTTTCATTGGCTAAGTAGAGCTTACGTGTTTTCCTCTTGTCCTCTAGAATTCGTGCGTATAATTCCTGTCTGTTTGTGTCTCATCATTCTAGTTCTTCCCTGCGGGATTTGGATGATAATATGTGCACTTCTAGTGGGCGTTTTCATTCATGCTAGTGTCCGTATATTATTTGGGGATGTTTTTTGTGTGAGTGAAATTTTTTAGGTTACACCTGTTGTGTTTGTAGATAGATTGATCTTACATTCTTACACTCGGCCAAAGAAATCGTCACAACCCATCAATGGTCTATTTTCCCTTTTAAGAAATGCAATCTCATCCGTTCAGATTTTCTCGAAAGTCTATCCGAAAAATGAACAAAGCAATTTCTAAAATTTCGACATTTATATTTCAATTGCTGACAATTTGAAAGCTAGACATTTAAAATAGTTTAAGTATTTACCTTGCTCGGACTGTTGTCGCCATCTTTGTTTGTCATATTCACGACGTTTCGGCCGTTGTACGCTCCGTCTTCTTCGAGTGATATACATTGGAATTTCGAATCGAACCCTTTATTTAGTCCACTGGGTTAGATTGTTCTAGTTCCACATGCCATGCCTTTTCTGGAGATCTCAGTTTCATTTATTTCTCTTTCGTAACTCAACTTTCCAATTTTTTGTTCACCTCTGCTGTGGCCAGGTATTGAACTCACAACTGTTTGGGTCAAGTTACTGGATTACTTCAGCGAACGCTTTTATCTACTGAGCCATGTGTATATCAATTGAAGAAGGCCGGAGCGTACATCGGGCGAAACGCTGTGAATATGGCAGTAAAGATGAGGACAACAGTCCGAACAATGTAAATCGTGTAAATAGTTACAATACTTTATTTCAGAAAATATATATAATAGTTTAAATTTAAAAACTGGCATAAGATAAATACATTTGATTCTAAAATAAATATTGTAAGACGGGTAGATAGGTATGGATGAACTGAGGTAGATAGATATGAATAAATCCTGTTGGATATTTGAGATCAATCAGATCGATATTTCTCTTGCGATAACCAATTGAAGTATCGTGTGAATATCAGTTTCTTGCGATGCTATGTAAAAGGGCGAATAGGCATTCGCAATGTATGTGCCTCTTTAAGCAAGAGCCGTTGGCTTTATGCCGAAAGCAATTTAATTGGCTACCGTAATGGGCATGCGTATACGCAGCAGGGGGGGGAGAGTTAACGATTTCATGTTGACATACAGAAATACGATCGAAAGACTTATCAGTGGAACAGATCAGGTTCACACTGAATGCCCGTTTCTTGAAGAACTGTCGTAATTTTAACGAGGAAATGAGTCAGATATCAGAAAAATAATTCTTGATGGAGGCAGGATAAAAATGTCCATTTTCTGTATTGTTGTCAGTGACGTCTAAGAGACGCAGCAGGAGAACTGTGACAATTAAAAAGAGCCCCCTTCCCTCTTCTCGAGTTCCCTTCTAACAGAGTTTTAGCATTTAAGAATTTAGGGTTAACTTCTTTTTTATCGCCAACAAGTATGTATAGTATTTGAGTAAATTTGATAATGCAAATTATGATCATCCTTGTCATTGTGTATTACACACACACACACACACACACACACACACACACACACACACACACACACACATATATATATATACGTATATACATATATTTATATACGTACATTTTTATGTTTATACATTCTTTTTATAGATACAAATATTTGAGTAAAGGCTCTGTTTATAATAAACAGTATTAAACAACATTTACCGGGCTGAATGACCGAGGAATTTTCATATAAAATATTCGTCCTCCGACAGGAATCGAACGTGTATCCTATACGGAACCGTCATATAGCCTGACGTGCCTTTAACCGATTGGGCCACATAGGAGCGTTCGCTTAGCAAGGTCGATTTTACTGTCTTTAAACTACAATCTTCCACGAATCTCTCACGTACATTCATATCTGCTCAATGCGTATCCAAATGTAAACAAATGACGTCACACATTATGAAATGGACAAAGTCCGACAATTATTTGAAGACATTTTTATGTTTATACATTCTTTTTATAGATACAAATATTTACTTAAATATTTGTATCTATAAAAAGAATGTATAAACATAAAAATGTCTTAAAATATATATATATATATATATATATATATATATATATATATATATATATATATATATATATATACCGTAATGGGCATGCGTATATATATATTCGTATTGATTTAAATATAAGGATAATATTTCCCATTTTATTGTTAAAATAGATACAAAAGTATCTCGATTAAGAAAAAAAAGTGAGGATTTAAGGCGCCTTTCGGCCGAATCTTCTTCATAAAAATAAGTGTCGGCAAAATAAAACAAAGAAGTTGATAAGAAAAATTATTATCAACGACCGATGTTAAAAACAATAGATTACCAAGATGTAATAAAAGGGGAAAAATTAAAAGAAGTGGGGAAAAAAAACCTTATGAGTACTAAATATTCTCTAGGTTAAGCAGTATTTTCCCCGAATAGGACCAACCTGAATTTCATCTCCCTCTGTATATATTCGTATACATTTTTCTCCACAAGTCCAAGAAGAATTTCGATTACTACTACACACAAAAGACAATGGTTAAACATGAGAAAACATAAGGAAAAAATAATTCCTTTAAATGATGTGTGGAAATAACTATTCTTCGCCTGATGAAGGTCACAAAACCCGAAACACGTGTAGCAAAAATATGGAAAATAAAGCATAATATATATATTTTTAAAATCCAGATTATAACTGAAAACGATTGCGGTTTTTCTTTTCACTTTAACACACACACACACACACACACACACACACACACACACACACACACACACACATATATATATATATAAGATTACGAAAAATCCACGCGCAACACACTACCTGGGTTTCGATCTTACGGTCTCATCAGGGCAGTTACTTGTGGATGGTTAATCTGTAACACTTTTCATGCACGCTTAAATAAACTATCAAAGCGCCACAAATCAGATATATCAAAAGAGGAGGGGCAATGGAAGAGTTGGAGGAACCAAAAAAAAAAAGATTTTGTTCATCCGGGCTCGTACTGGCTCAGAGTATATCTACTAGTATGTGCACATTTTCACATTACCTCAGACTGTTGTTTTAACAGGTTGTTCTTGTCTGGCTATGTCACAATGGCCAGCTTCTCTTCCTGGCAGCCTACAAACATCATCAATACATCTGTAAGGCTTAACTCTCCTTAATTTACTCCATTTTATGCTGGGGCTTTTATTGTATTTCTTTTTAAATTCCCACACATAATTTGAAAGTTTAGTGCAACTGCTGTGGCTCTCCAATTTGAAAGAGGATTTATGGTTGTATCACCTTTTCTTAAACGCGCCTTTCGTGCACCCTATGTATACTTTGTTCTATCCCGCGGGATCCTCCACGTTCGCCTTATATACCACGCGCCATTGCAGTTACGTTCCAAAGGGCACTTCTTTTCTTTCTGCAGTTACAAGGGATTATATTAGTGGCGTTGCTATTAGTGACTGTTTCCTCGTGTTGTGCTTTTTTATAATGTTGTTTAGGTTATTTGTACAGCAGTAGCTTAGTTTTATAGTATTTTTATTACAAATTTGTTGTAGGTTAGAGGTTTGGGGGAAATGTTTATTTAACAGTTTGAAAAATATTTGACCTATATTTGTTTTCACTCCCAGATTGAAAAGTGGGGGAGGGTGAACAAAATAATATATCTCTTCCTGTTTTTGCTTCTCATAATTTGAATGCGACTATAGTGTGTTCAAACTGCGAACATATTAGAATATATCAAACAGAGAATTGAATTAATGTCTTACTTAATAGTTGACTTGGTCATACACTGCGTCAGTGATGTGATTAGGCGATGAACAGCTTGAGAAATTGAGGTCTAGAACAGACGTGCAGTCGTTTCGGCAGATTGGCACGAACTGGCTTAGTGGTTTATATTTCGTAGCTTACATTTCATGTTTTGAATTTTCTACTCTTTGAAACGTGTATAAATTATAGCCGAATTAAAGACAAATAATTAAATTTTGTAATACTAAGGTTACAAAACACAAGGATCTCTAGAAAAATATCAGTAGAATGTGGCATTTCAAGGCAATAACATTCCCTGTCGTTATTGAGGCTCTGGGAATGATATCAAAAGGGGCAAACACATATGTGAATGACATTCCTGGTAGCCTTAAAGTACGTGAATTGCAAAAAGTCATAATCATAGGTGGTTCTCACATCTTGTGCAGATTCTCCCCATACAATGGCATACATTTTTTTTCCTTTATGAATGCACCGCCTCTCATATGTTTGCATTTTCTGCTACATAAAATCTCATGGTTCTTGAAGTCGGGGGGGGGGGGGAGAGACTCGTCCCACAGAAAGAAAATGCAAAATATATAGCCTGTAACAATTTTGGTTCTTGTGCTTGTAACTACTGAGTTGGGGGGGTCTGTAATAGTGTTTTAAATAAAGGTCAAATTGACTGCTGATCTAAAAAATGACCTTCAGTAACTGGGGTAAGGAATAGCTTGCTAATTTTAACGCTTCCAATTTTAACGGATGCATTGCTGTAACTGTTGTATTCTTCGCGGCTCCATTTTCGGATACCATGTGGCTACTGGTTGAGTTTTACGGAGCTAAATTTGTCCGTGTTGACTCGTCTGTGGCACAGGAACAATCAGGCCGTGATAGGCTGCTTTCAGCCAAACCCAGGGGTCGGTGATAACGACCCCTGCAAAGGGAGGCAATTCATTTATATAATATTTTCAATAATAGATAGATAGATAGATAGATAGATAGATAGATAGATAGATAGAAGCTGACTAGGATAGATAATGAGCAGATTAAAGTAAACAAGAACAGATTGAGAAATATATTAGATTTAAATATATTGATATGGACTGACTGAGATAGATAGATAGATAGATAGATTGAAGCTGACTAAGATAGATAGCTGACAGAGATAGATAGTGTTAAGAGGTCTCCCCTTTTCACACAAATGGACTCACCCAAGGTATACATATACTACTACTAGTAATACCCGAGGAGAGTAGTGGTACGTTAAGTCAAGGAGTCGAGGCGGAACGACAGAAGAGTAGTAGAGTCCAGTAGTAGTAGAGTAAGTCACACACAGACGCTGACAAGCGTCACAGTTTGCGAGCACGTAGACTCAGTAAGGAGTCATACCGCGATACTTCAATACCAAGACTGTATATATATGAGTGCTACTAACCCGCATTCCTGGATCTACTAACCCGTATTACCAGTTGGTATTATTACGTTAATACATTTATTTTCTTTATCCATTCCTGGTGTTTGTTATTCATTGATATCGAATTCATCCCGGAATCCACAACAGATAGATAGATAGATAGATAGATAGATAGATAGATAGATAGATAGATAGAACCTTTTTGATAGATGCTAACCTCCAGGAGAGTAACTCGTATCTTTTCAGGCTAATGTTTTTCCACTGACATGAAGTGAAATGATTATATTGAATTAATTTCTAGGTCTACAGCTCCGAAAGTTGGTTCATTCTGTTGTCCTAGACAATTTTTCTCGCATAAGTCTATTTTACATATTTACAGGTCTGTTATAATAATTTTATACTATAGTTACCCAATCGAAGGCTCAAGAGACATTCAAGGTAGAGCCGGTTGTAAGAACGGAAATGTTTTCCATATAACTTAATATTACTTTTGAAATGGCGAAAAGGTACAGTTTCCCTGAAATAAATATTTACTGTCGTCAGTGGCATAGCTAGGGGGTGGTGGACCGCCCCGGGTGCCAGCACAGGAGGGGTGACACAATGTCACCCCCAACAAATTTTTTCAACCAGGCTAAGGTGCCAAAAATAGTCTGAAAACAGCGGTGGAGACACAGGGTTTCGCAGGCGGGCATATGACCCCCCTGAAATAATTTATGACCCCCCCAGTTTTGTCCCCCCCGTCAGAAATTTTCTAATAAATTGTCGGGAAATTTGCGAGTAGGACAAATAGCAATGTTTTCAGCTTTCATGTGTTTCAGTTGCAATAGTATCTTGGTTACTAACAAGAGACATTGTTGTGACATTTTATCGGCTGATCTGGTGTTTTAACTCTGCGTCATTAATAACCACAAAGCGAAATACGAAGCCAAAAGTGCAACAATTTCAGTCTTGCCTGTGTATCAATTCGCTGAGATACAATTTTCCATTGAGTGAGCGATATACTTTTGAATAGGAGGAAGCCAAGCACTGTACTGTACTGCACTGCAGTTCCTGCAGTTTATCATCAAATGGGACTTTGTTGAGTCATTGCCATATCTTACGCTGACTCTAAGATTCTTTCTGACAATATGTGTTTCTGTGGCATCGTGTGAAAGAAGTTTCTCCAAAATGAAACTTATGAAAAATTACCTCCGGTCAACCATGAGCCAGTCGAGACTGTCGGATCTGGCTGTGCTGTCCATTGAAAACGAGCTTACAAGACAAACAGATTTTGACGATGTCATTGACCAGTTTGCCACAATGAAAACAAGAAAACATTCATTCTAAGACCATAGTATCGAATGTCATTCTTTTGTGTATTGCCGTGTTTTGTATTTAGTTGTTCTGAAAGTGAACAGTTGCATTTTAAAAATCTTTTGATTTGAACTGATTATTTTGTGGTATTGGATTTTGTCTTGGATCATACATGCAAACAGTAACGTACCGGTCAGTAGAGTAAAGTAGAGGTAGAGCATGTCTGAACATTTAGCTACAGCTAACCATTCGGCATAGGGTGAATCGGGGTCATTGGGGGGAGATTTGAGCGGACCGCCCCGGGTGACGTTTACTCTAGCTACGCCACTGACTGTCGTTCCCTATTTATGCTAAGAACCATTTAGGCAGGGACAGAAAGTTTTGCGGTTATTCAGTACGGCACAATGTTGTGTTTCATCTGCTGAAAGAACGGCACCAAATTCGTATAAATGAATTAGTATTTATTTTATGTCACTATCGCTTATTTGTTGTGTATGTGGTGAATATTCTTAGCGAATAGTCGCTGTGAATTATTAACATTTGCCCTGGGTTATTTTTGCTTAGAGATTCGACTCATATACAAGTGTTCACGGTATTTGACTCTAAATAGAAAGAAATGACCCTCACAGTTTTATATTTCATTTCTATTCAAAATTGAAGTGGGAAGCATTCCAACGCATCTACCCCCGGTGAATGCAAACCGTAAAAAGGTGAGGTGGGGGATGGGGCAAACTTTTACGGGTTTGGATTACAAGCAGCATTTTATATTTTATACTTCAATGAAAAAAAAAAGTCATGACGACTTTTCAAAACGTGAAAATTTGTTTATTTTATTTTACTTTTTTTTTTTTATTATTTAGATTTGAATGCGAGATTGGAAATAAAATGAAAGGATGAATGGGCGTTGAATTGTAACAGTAGAATTATGGGTAATCAGGTTAAAAGTTATGCCGATAGATGAGTTTTTAGACCGATGAAATGGTTGTTTACGAGGTGAGAAGGAGAAAGTTCGAGATGTACATAGAGAGTGAGGCAAAACAGATATACATATAATTGTGTATTTTAGGCAGCAATCCCTATTTTATACAAGTTCCATTAAAAACGACTGACAAGATATTGCGGTAGATAGTGATATGAACAGACTGAGATAGATAGATAGATAGATAGATAGATAGATAGCAGACTGAGATAGATAGCTGACTGAGATAGAGATAGATAGATAGATAGATAGATAGATAGATAGATAGATAGATAGATAGATAGATAGAAGTTGACTGAGATAGCTGACCGAGATAGATAGATAGATAGATAGATAGATAGATAGATAGATAGATAGATAGATAGATAGATAGATAGAAGTTGACTGAGATAGCTGACCGAGATAGATAGATAGATAGATAGAAGTTGACTGAGATAGCTGACCGAGATAGATAGATAGATAGATAGATATATAGGTAGATAGATAGCTGACTGATATAGATAGCTGACTGAGATAGATAGATAGATAGATAGATAGATAGATAGATAGATAGATAGATAGATAGATATTAGTTGCAAACTTAATGAGAGAAGATATTTATGATTAGACTCGGGTAGATATTAAATTGGCTGGTAGATATGCAAAACTTATATAATTCTAAAAAGAATTAACGATGGTATATAATACACAACGCGAGCTAGATAGAGATCAGCATATTAATTGATCCCCCCGTTTTTTATTTATTCATTTCTCCCTTTGAATGCTGTTCAGAAAACCAGCCGATCTACCCCCCACCACCACCACCTTTTTATTTATTTATTTCTCTGTTTGAAAGCTTTCCAGCCGATTTATCACATCTCCCCCTTTTTTTATTTTCTTTCTCGTTCGATGAAATCTTATTTTTCTGATTTCTGCCGCAAGCCATGTTCGGAATGTTGTCGATGTTACTGCTGGCTTTGAACTTGCAATCGGAATCTTAACCTTTGTAAATAACAAAGCAGTACCTTTAGAGAAGTCAGCATTCCGGACATAACTCTGGTCACTTTTTCTGATGTATGAAGTCTTCAGGTTTGTAAATAATGTGTGCCATTTACTCGTAATGTCTAGCCTCTTTTCTTCCACCATTGATCTTATCAAACGATAATAACAACGTCTACTTATGGCAACAGTGCTCCAAACTGTTCGTAACTGTCGAACTCTCTGTCTTTGGCAGAGAGGAACCCGGATGAGGCTTTGCCGAAGAGCAAAGTTTCGTCCGGGGAGGTAGACAGGCCCGAACCCGGTTATGCAGGGTCTACGGGAACATTTTTGGCCGAGCCTACGGGCTCGGAAACCCACGGTAAATTCGGACTTGTGCCACATACATCCCTCGTGGGGGTGGGGGATGGGGTCTGCTAAATGTTAACAACGGGAACTTATGACTTCTAATCAGTAAAATAAAGAAAAAAGATAGTCACAAAGCAAATAAAGAGATGAAATAATGATAAAAAAAAATTTATCAAAAACCTAGATTAAAGAAATGTTCTGATAAGATTTTATCTTTGGTAACCCGACTTCATGATTTTAAGCTTAGTATTAGATTGGTCTGACTGAGGAATCGGAGAGCCGAGTTCGAATTCCAGTCGAATCCATTACATTCAATTACGTGCTAATACCTTTAGGAAAGGTATGAATCCTCTTCTTCTCCCCGCAGCTATGGGTAAATAGCAGGGCATACCGTGTTCTATAGCCTTGGATTGCAACTGGTCTACCGCAAAAAGAAATGTCAAAATATCTGCCTCGTCAGTCATGTATCGAAAGATACATGATCGCCTAAGCGTGTATCACGCATGGCACGTAATTGACTTGACTGGTATCTCGGTCAAATCATTTTACGGTCGAAATCGCTAAATGTAACCGTAAATTCTATTCTAATAGTTTCTTCGCTCGCACTTCTCGCCTGTGGAACTCTCTTCGAACTTCTTGCTTTCCTGTCAACTAAATCTACAAAATATTAAATGTAACGTCAATCGTCATCTTTTCTCTCCTTGAACTCGGTTCTTTTATTCTCCTTTCTCTCCTCAGTAACGTTTTGTCAGTTTTTTTCACTGTTCATGTCTTTCATCCTCAATGATCCCTTGTGTCTTAGTGGCTTTATCGCCTTGCTTGGGATTGAATGCTTAAAAAAGACTCAATGAAACGTAGAAATATTAAAGAAATAAACGAAGTGGTCCCAGTGTTAGCAAAGTTAAAGCAAACAATTAAGTTTTTATATATATTTGTTATCTTTTCTTTGATCTATACTGACGCCGAAATCGTCTGGGAAACCCGGAACTTTAACGATGTCGAAATATTAATAGAATGATTAAAGAAATACCCCGAACTTCCTATGTGTCACACTCATATAAGCAAGAGAAAAACAGACAAATATATCCAGTTTTAAACATCCCTCTTGACATAGACTTACGACGTGTTTAGTTTTTGCTTTGTTTTGTTTTACGATATGATTTCATGCTAGATGCAATCGTCAGGCCTGACGATTGCATCTAGCAGGAAACAGACTGTCGCCTCTAAGTGTTGACTTCTATGTTCACTTTTATATATATATATATATATATATATATATATATATATATATATATATAAAGTATATATAAAATAAAATAATATAATACAAAACACATAATATGTAAATATGAATAATAAATAATAATTAAAAAATAAAAAATGTTGGATTAATTAATTAAAAAATCCACTAATTCTTTAGAAATTGCTTTGTTTACGTTACGGATACGAAGCAAAGCAGACACGGGCTTTCGAAATCTGAACGAGTAAAGTATGTTTTGTAGGCTGATAGAATTTGCTTAACTATGAAGCTCTTCGTAGCCATGTGGTTATATATATATATATATATATATATATATATATATATATATATATATATATATATATATATATATATATATATATATACAAGTATAGTATTGGCATATACGGAATAAATTCCAATAACCAACAATTCTTCTTCTTAAAAGAGTGCTCAATACAGAGTAGAGCAGATATAATTATTTATTTAAATATTATAACATAAATATGTTATAAAATCACTACAAAAATAGCCATTTTGTTTCAACACTTCTGGTGTCTTAATCAAGTGATGATGTTGAATGTAGAATAAACCTACATTTATTCTACATTCAACATCATCACTTGGTAAGACACCAGAAGTGTTGGAACAAAATGGCTATTTTTGTAGTGATTTTATAATATTTAAATAAATAATTATATATATATATATATATATATATATATATATATATATATATATATATATATATATATATATGTATATATATGTATATATATGTATATATATATATATATATCAGATAATGATATATACTTTTATATATCAAGAACTGTATTGGGAAAATTGTATGACAAAGTGGAAGAAGTTTACTTGTGACGCGTTTCGTCTTTGAGGACTTTATCGGATCATCGATTGTTTTTGGCAGTATAAATATGACTATCATATCTGACCCTGATGAGTGTTGCTACGCTTTGGAGTTGGCCAATGCGATTAGTGCTTTGAAAAATTTCTAATTGATTGATAGACTATTGCCACTCTAGTTATTTTTGGAGTACTTCGACAAAATTCTGCTGCCTTGATGATACGTAAAATTCTTTAATATTCTCATATTTTGATAGGTGTCATTGATTTGTATTTTACATGTGTGTGTGTATGTGTGTGTGTGTGTGTGTGTGTGTATACCTACTCAGCCTCATATATATATATATATATATATTAAATAAAAACAGACCACTTTAAGGTTCCATATAATAAATTATTTCACCACAGGCCTTTTAAAGGACAGTGGATCATCAGATTTTATTTCCAAAGGTTGAAACGAAAAAGAAATTTACACATTTATGACGGGCAGTAATAAGTAAATTAACGAAGTGAGGGAGTGAAGGGGGTAGAGAGATATGATTGAGTTAGATGTAACATTTTTATTCTTTCAAATTTAAATTTTTAGAGGAAATCCAGACATTGACACATTAAATCTGTTAACGGAAGTTATATATTGATATGGGAGGGGGATAGGACAAAAAGGCATAAAGAGAAAGAGAGAGAAAGAAGTTGTGATAAAGTGTCATTAACTTTCTTTGGAATGGACGCTGTTGTTTTGCTTTACTTTGAGAGTTCATAAATATTATAATTTTTTATATAAGTTTGAATGTTTAAACAGTCTAAGGAATTTAATTATATGTTAAAGTTTTTTTTTTAAACTTTATTACAAAAAATTTGGGGATTTAATATGAAATAGTCGATTAGAAAAATATTCATAGAATTTAATTAATTTTATTTTCAAATATAAGTTTACTTCTAGTTGTAATTGATTATTAAGGTGACATCTCTATCAGTTTGAATTTTATTCATGAGTTCAATTAGCGACTATTTTTAGATTGGTAATTTCTCTTACTTAAAATTTAGTTTTAAGTTAATATGGAGTGATATTTGAATGTAATATTAGAGATCTTGATCAATCATATATATGTAAATCACTCCTTCCAACCACCTGCCATCAATAATGAAGCACAGATGCCACAATCAATTAACCGCAGGTTATCTGACAATTCTTTTAATGAAACCATATTCAACGAAGCCAAAAACAATTATGAAATAGCCCCTAAAGGGAGTGGATTTTTGGCAACACTCACAAACACACCTTACAGCACAAAAAAGCAAACTGGAAAAGAAACACCATATGCCTTAACCCACCGTACAACAAAAATGTAAAAACAAACGTAGGAAAAATATTCATTAAACTCATACACAAAAACTTACGCTCATCAAGCACTCCCCACGATATATTGAACAAAAACACAGTAAGAATCAGTTACAGTTGCACAGAGAATATGGCACAAATAAAAAAAAGCACAACAGAAAAACAATTAATAAACCACCTACACCAATAAATCCTACGTGTAACTGCAAAGAAAAAAACAAAACAAAAAAAACAATATGCCTTAAACGGTAATTGCTTGCAAAACAATGTAATTTACCAAGCCACTCCAAATCAGTAGATAACGAAGATAAAATATACATAGGAGAAACTGAAGGACCCTGGAAACAAAGAAACTACACACACAACACACCCTTTACAAATAATAAATACGCGAACAGCACAAGTGGTTGCTTCCCCATTCACTTCAATCTTAACCTCTTCAAGTCTTGGGTCAAACGTTATTTTTACTACATATCCTCATGATTGCACTTGTTGAGCTCATACAACGATCTCATTTAGTAACTCTCTACCCTGAGTAGCACTAGGGCCTTATATTGTGTGAACAAACAGAAAAAACGTAATGAGAACACACCAGGATTTAATGTCATCGGCGAGGGGATCTTTTCTTGAGGCGGTCAGTGAAAAAGATTGCCAAATCTGACATAGCCATATGATATAAACATAAACTTTATCTATCAGCCGCATTTTTTGTCGTAAGAATTGACAGCAGATATTGTTGGGATGGGTAGATAACGAATAAGCGAAAACAGGTCTGTCTAATTTATCTCTCAGGGTAAACATGACAAACCAAAGATCTGATTTCAAAGCTTTTTTCTTCATTTGCTGCCCTTCCAGAAAAAGTTTAAATCAGATGGTTTTCTCGTTTCTCCAAACTTTCGCCGCAAACAATATCTATTTGCTCACCGAGAATCAGGATGATTACATTAAAAGAAAAAAAAAGACTTTATTGCGTGGATTTGCTTTCGCCGCCATGTTGAAAATGACGATTGCTAAACTTGTATTTCCTGATGTTATTCAAATACACAGAATTTAAAGAATCTTTTCGCTGTTATAATCTTATTTTACGTGTCGTGTCTCTTCAGGCCATAGGCGATCCCGGTCCTCCGCATCTTCCTGTTCTTTGTTGCTCTTAATATGTTTGTCTTTTTGTTATTTCTCCCAAACCCTGCTCAAAAAATCCAATCTATATCTGCTAGGTTCAGTTCCGTAACTGAAACATAAAAATAATAATTTTTAAGGAATATTTGATACAGCATTCTTTCTTCTTCTTATAAATAGCTCGTTTCGGCTATAGAAGTGATTTTCCTGAAAGAAAGAAATGGATACAGGTTCGATTCCCGTAAGAGGTCCATTGTTTTCTTTGGTAGGACTCCTCAGTGTAGGCTGGTTTGCTATTAATTTCATAGCTTAACCCTAGAATACTAACCATGGGTATATAGTACCCAGCGCAAATTTTCCTATTTTTAATTACAATTCTCAGTACCTGATTTTCTTACATAAATAATGTTTTTCAGTTCCTATTAATGTTAACTCAAAGTACAAAGTTTGAAGTGCCGGCATGTAAAATATTTCAAATAAAGATTTATATTTAATATTTTTTTTGATATTTTCAAAATCGGGTATGATATACCCATGGTTAGTAGTGGTGTAACTTTAATTGATAGTGTTCTCGGGTTAAGAAATAAGCTAATTGTTTCACTCTTTTCTGTGTTTATCGCAAACGCCATGTCAGTTTCATCCGGGGAGTAGATAATCTTACAAACCATTACTATAGTAGTAAGTACGATTCATATGTGTGGCTTTATTCCAGGCTCAATACATATTCGTTTCATTAAAACCTTAGTTGACCTATTGAAAGGAGCCGACGGTAGCCCCGCCCATGACCTTTTAATCAAATTAAACTTCCGATTGCAAATGCCCATTTTATTTTAAGCAGAATCTGCTGCACATTTAATTAAGCTACCCTCTTTTCAAAACAACACCTGTATTGAAAGATTATATCGAACTTTCCTGATGTTCCTTAACACCCCCCGGCACGCAACTGGTTGGAGGGGGGCGGTGGTGAAAATTAATGAATCTGAAAAAATTGACATTTGCCATAAGCCTTTTTTTTTTTCAAATATAACAACCAAAGATTGTTGATATCCTCACTCCACACATACGATTTTAGTTTTGCTGACACCCTTAATCCTGGAAGAGAGTGGAAAAGGGAATTTGCGATATGAATTCAGATTCCGGGTGCTTATTGATTGATTCGTTTTTTTACGGCTTGTCAACCCTTTGTAGGTTATTTAAAGCCAGACGTGAATAAAACGAGTCCAACTGAAATTGGAACTCAACTCTCTTATTAACAGTTCCGAGCCATTATCCATTACATCACCCGCACATCCAACTTAAAGTACCTGGTTTCTTAAGTGGTTACCCATCTAGGTACTGACCAGGCTCAACGTTGCTTAACTTCGGTGATCGTACGGGGGACTCAACTCTCCAATTAACAATTCCGAGCCTGTATCCTTTACACCACCCGCATATCCACGCTTTCAGCACCTGGTATTCCCAAGCAGTTACCCATCTAGGTACTGACCAGGCTTGATGTTGCTTAACTTCAGTGATCGTACGGGAACTCAACTCTCCTATTAACAGTTCCGAGCCATTATCCATTACACCACCTGCACATCCAACGTAAAGTACTTGGTTTCTTAAGTGGTTACCCATCTAAGTACAGACCAGGCTCAACGTTGCTTAATTTCGGTGATCGTACGAGGACCAATGTTTCAATGTGATCTGGTCGTAAGCCTGGCTGAAGGTGTATATGTTCGCGTAGCAATCATTCCCATGTACTCAGTCACCTTGCCGAGATTAGTAAAGATTTCGTCAGTTGCAAGTTACTATAGCTAAGGAAGGCGAGTACAATCAGCTAAGAAACTCATTACAATCTACCGTTTCCTTAGAGAGGAAATAGGCATCGCCAAGCAACCCCATTACCACCGTGATGCCATGAAAACATAGCAGATTAACGAACCCCTAGAACGTAAAACCTGACGATTCCTGACATGTTTGAAATGCTGAGATAACCTATTGTATAATTTTTTAAAATAAATTCGAATATCTGTTTGTTACACTTTTCCCACTTTATTCCTAGAGACCGTAGCCCGACATATCACATACCATTTTAGAATCAGACTGACTCCGTGAGCAAATTAAAAACATTCCGTACCTGCAATCTTGAAATTTTGGATTCCCAAGTTTTCATTACTGCGATTGTTTTCCGATTTTTTGCGACGAATTTTTTTTTATTTGTATGAAGACAATTTTTATAACTTCGAAATAAATTTGAGAAGAATTGAAATTGTGAAATCCAGCGAAAGTCACCCATGAAATAAAAAATAATTGTTTGTACGGAAAATAAGGGCCTACGTACATCAAATTGTCTTTAAACTAAATGGTGACAGAAGAATTACCGTTGAACTTTTAAAAGGTAAACTTAAATATTAATTCAATTCTTAAATGCAACGATCAATTTTGAGATCTGTAGTTTATTGTTACCTATCGCAAAAATAAAACTCAGCCAACAGAGGCTCAGATTGCAATCAAAAGAGCCATGGCTGCAGCGAGGAAAAGAAAGTCCCGTGCAAATGAGAGCCCAGATCAAACGACAGCCAGGAGAGCTTCCAATGCTGAGAATATGCAAAGACTTAGGGATTCTCAAACTCCTGAACAAGCCGAAAGCCCAATCAGGAGCTAGTTTAAATGCCGCGCCAGGAAATCTTTCTCGCCGGAGTCGATCCTTCAAATCTACAAATCAACCATTCGCACTTGCATGGAGTATTGCTGCCATATATGGTCTGGAGCCCCTTCTGTTTGTCTCAAGGTCCTTGATAAAATACAGAGACGGATAGGCAATGTAATTGGCCCTGACCTGGCATCTCGTCTGCAGTCGCTCTCTCACAGACGTGCTGTCGCCTCCCTCTGTCTTTTTTTACAAATACTTTCATGGTAACTGCTCCGATGATGAGCTGCTTTCGCTGGTTCCCAGACTTCATGAATTTAAGCGTTCTACTAGGCTGGCATCTCGCTCTCACCCTTTCACTGTCGAAACTGTTAAATGTAGCCGTCTCTTTTACTTCAATAGCTTTATGTCTCGCACTTCTCGCCTGTGGAACTCCTTCCCCTTTTCTTGTTTCCCTGATAGCTATAATCTCCAACTATTCAAATGTAATGTCAATCGACGTCTCCAGATGCCTTGATCTATCCCCTATCCTTCTCTTCATCCTTTTTCCTCTATCACTACTATTTGGTCTCACTCCAACTCTCTGTAACTCCTTGCGTGCTAGTGGCTTCCCACTTTGCTTAGGGTGAAACGCTTTAAAAAAAAAAAAGAAAAATAGGGTGGCTTTTAAGCTAATAATAACTATATATCATTATTGTTAATAATTCGATATCAATAGACATGGTCTGCAGAATGAGAACAGTCTAACTCCATTTATTAAATAAAGTGTGCATTTCGAAATCACCTTAAGGTTACCTGGATTGACAGATACCTGAAGAAGGCAAGAAACAAAGACTGAAACATACGAGCATAGTACCCATAAAAAATCACAGGATTATTGTATATAAAGGGTAAATTGTATATAGGGTAAATTATACAAGTTTATATAAAACAAAAACATGTTATTATTTACATTAATTACTTTTAGACTAATATCCTCATCGTTGTTGACTCGAGGACTAAAACATTGTTTTGTGACAAATTAACTGCGTTCAATTCCTGAGTTGGATACTACATACTCAATGAAACTAGACAAGCAGTACCTATATTTATATTTGGTCAAGCTATCTTGGACATTCATGAGCCTATCACGCCAGCCATCACGGTCCTGAATCAAGGTCTAAAGGTCATTAGTGGCATTCTGTGTCATAACATAGTTGGTCAATGTCGGTGGTTGCTGGGCGACCAGCCCGTCTTGCTCCATGGCTAGATGTCCAAAGCAGTAGATCACTGACAAGTTCTTGTTTTGCTCGCCAACAGTGTCCTGTAAAACGCATTCTGTGCTTTCGTAAGATAGTAAAAATATCAGGAATGTGTCTATAGAGCTACGATTTAGTTGGACGTTGTCTCCAAGAGATTCTAAGAATAGCTCTCAGCATCCGAGTGTAGGTTCCATCAAGCTTAGACTTTAGGATCTTAGTTAATGTCCAAACAGTTGTACCATCCATTAACACAGCCTTTAGAGTGACTCGAAAGAATCTTCGTTTGTGGTTGTCTGGTTGACCAATTTTCCAGATTACACCCATTTTATTCAAGGCGGCTCGAGAATTAGCTATGTGAATCTTCACATCCTTTTCAACAGAATTCATTTCGCTTGATCGATGTGTAAAAGATTCAACAGATTTTATTGATTCACCTGAGACAGTTTGTATTGAACCTTTCTGGTTGAAGCCTGTGTATTCAGTTTTACAATGTGCCAATCTACATACATACACACATACATACACAAATACAAATCACATACAACGCCAAGCATTCATTGGTTAATTAATCACCACTACGTTATTAAAGACAATTTACAAATTGCAGCATTGCGACAATTTTGTAATCGCTCTATTTTTAACTAGTCAGTGTTGTGCACTTTTGGGAGAAACGGATCCCAGAAGCTTTCTTAAGTGTTCCCAAAACTCGCTCGCTGATTGGTCAATGCCAACCAATCAGATCGTCTGCGCGTGAAGAGTAACAGCGGTCTGGAGCCTATAGTCACTTATATAAGCAAGAATTTAGATCAAGTTGAGATCATAGATAAGGAACACCATTGGAAAATTCGTAAACTTAAGGAATCAGCACATATGCTAGGCCACAAAAATCTCCTGAGCTGACCAAGCATAGAAATGAATACAATATGAGAACCAGTAATAAGGAGTGCCAGAGAAAAGCGATAATAACAACAAAAGTTGCAATATGAGCTCTGGTAAAAACATCCAATGATATCTGGTTAGATCCAGTGACAGGACCCAAAGTGTGTGAGTTCAATACCCGGTTAAGGCAGTGGAGAACTTTCAGAGGGAAATTAACAGGAGATAACTGATAACTGACATATTTATTACAACGTCTCGGCCGTTGTACGTGCCGGCCTTCTTCAGGTGGATGGAATGTCGAACTGGACCCTTTATTTCGCTCACTGGGGTAGACTGTTCTAGTTCCACGTGTCATATTTTTAATGGGTGCCAGTTATCAGTCATCTCCTGTTAATTACCCTCTCCAAGTTATCCACTGCCTTAAACGGGTACTGAACTCACACTGTTTGAGTCCTGTCACTGGATCTAACCAACGCCTTTATTCCCTGTGTGTCCTTGAAGAGCATATTGATGACAAAGATGAGGACAATAGTCCGAATAATGTAAATAGTGTACATAATACCTCATCTCAGAAATAGACAGATACTGAAGGGCCGAAACGTTGTGATAAATATGGCGACAAAGATGAGGACAATAGTCCGAATAATGTAAAAAGTGTACATAATACCTCATCTCAGAAATATAGACAAATCCTATTATCATTCTACTTATTCCTCCGTTAGTTAATAAATTAGTTAACACGTACGTTACGCTCTGCCGCTACATCAGATAATTAATGGACCACTCCGTTTTGATTGAGAGAAAAGATGTAAGAAAAAGATATACAGTAAGTTTCCGGGTTACGACAGTCCTGACATACAACGATTCGTAGTTACGAAGCAATCAACATTAATCGTGTTTCGACTTGTGCTATTTGCCTCGTATATAAAGCAGCGTGCATCATTTCCCGGATGTACGCCATGTTGCATTGTTGTGCATTCGCTCTCTTTCGTTTGTGTTGTGCTTGCGGAAATTTATTATCTTTCATTATGGCTCCGAAGTGTAACTTCTGATGGCGGTGTTTCGAAAGAAACGAAAGCCATTACCCTGGAAGTGAAATTACGTTCCGACTTACTCGGAAAATAGCGTTATAGGGCATCGTTGTCGTAAGTCGAGGATCCCTGTACCAGAGATAGTGTTGGTTTTAGTGAAAGAAAGAACGTAAGAAAGAACGAAAGAGAGAAAGAAAGAAAGAAAGAAAGAAAGAAAGAAAGAAGAGAAAACGCTGTGAGACCCTTAACGTCTGCTTCAGAGAAATGGAAATAAGAAGAAAAATGGGGAAATAGAAAGGAAAGAAAGGGAGAGAAAAGAAACTGTTTGTAACGTTAAAGTGGACATATATTATTTTCATCTTTTATAATTTTTCTCCCTTTGTATCTAAAAGATCTTCGATAGTATTTCTTTGATAACAATGGACAAAAATACTTAAAGCTGTCTATCTTTCACCGCTGAATCCGAAAATGACATCCGTTTCTCTCTATCAGGTCATGTTTTTGTGCTAAGTTGAGTTTTTACAAATCTGATTTTGACTAAATCGATTACATTTTTGTGACATTATCCATTGAATTTTGTTCATTTTTCTCACACGGAATAAATTTTTAATAGAAGAAATTGTTTTCTAACACAATTTATTAATTAAATGTTACAAACAGCGATTACAATAAATTAAATAGTATACATTGATATATACAGGGTGTCCATAAAGTTCGTGTGCACTTTAAAAAATTTATAACTTTATTTGTATTTGCGATAGAAATAAGTTGTAAAAAGGATTAGAAAGAAGTAAATCTATATTTTTTATGGTTTTATTGAAATTTTATTTAAGTTTCCACATGTCCTCCATCATTAGCAATACAAAGGGTAATACGATTTTTCAGTTCACGGAAAACATTTGTCAACTAATTTGCAGTAATGCCTGAAATCACATTAGTTATTTTAGCTATACTTAAAACTGGGTACATTAAACTTTATAACATTTTTTACAGATTATTTCTATCGCAAATACAAATAAAGTTATAATTTTTTAAAAGTGCACACGAACTTTATGGACACCCTGTATAAGTACATGTAAATTGCATGTTACGTAATCATTGTTCAATATTTAGGGCATGAAATTCCGTTTATTCGAACCCATAGAATGATCAACGGCAGAGATGTCTCTCTTCAAAGTCCAGCATCAATCAGCCGTCACGACTGCATCCAAGCGTCCCTGATCCCTGGTCTCCGTCTGTTTCATGGCCTGATGGAATCTCTCCCATCGTTCACCGCCCATTGATCCCAGATTCTCAGGAAACCGATTCATATGTGAGAGTAAATTATTTATTTTTATGCTCATATTGCATCCGAGGTTGCTGAAAGCAGTCAGCATATTAGTGAAAAGTTCTGAGTAGTTCCTGGTCTTGTTGCGAAGAAAGTTCTTCAAGACCAGAGCAAAAGCCTTCCATGCTTCCAGTTCCACTTCGTACATTGAGTTTTCAAACTCTGGATCTCTGTTAAGCTGACGATTTGAGGACCATCAATGATGGCAGCTTTCAGCTTCTCCATCATCAATCCTGGAAAAGCCTGGCAAAGGAAATGAAGCAGCCACCATCCTTGTCCTGAACTTTGGTGAACTGCTTGATCAAGACGAGCAAGATGTGCAGCGGTGGGAAAAGTATACCGTCGCTGTCCACCAGAGGCTTATTGATGACGTTGGTTGCTCTGCAAGGCATCAATTCCTCCCGAACAGGTCAGTCCTTTTTCGTGTAATGCTGGGCAGTGTCCCTACTATCCCACAATGCATAGAAAGCATGTGTACTTGGTGAACCCGGACTGTTGTCCCAACAAAAAGTTCTACATCTTCAGGCCAACGCAAATAAAATGCTGATCATAATAAATTTTCTCCAGCATATACTTCACTGCTTCATATTTCTCTTTCAGTGGAGTCGAGTGAGCGAGAGGAACAGAGGAAAACTGGTTACCATTATGCAGCTGAACACGTTTCAGTGATTGCTTGCTGCTGTCAATGGACAGTCTCCAATCTTTGGGTTCGTACTTGTGCAGAAGTGAATGTGAACAAAGAAGGTTGCCGGAGAATTAAAACAAATGATAGAATCTGAAGTTGATGATTATTGGCGCTTGTTGTGTCGTAAATAGGAAAGGTTGACATATATATATATATATATATATATATATATATATATATATATATATATAGAATAAGAAGTAGTTTATTTCGGAGAATAAAATGGTACACGGTTGAGAACACAGACTAATGTAATAAACAGTTAATTGTTAAATCCACGGTATTTACTCGAAACTACATCACAAGGCGGGATATATCTGTACAGTACACTAAGTCCTTCCCTTCAGAGGAAAAAAACGGAGGTACTCTTGATGCCTGTTACGGTAGAAGGTGATGTGAGCACTGTCAGGGAGGAGGTCTATTCCCTTCAATCTGGATGCCAACAGTTCGGCAGAGGACTTTGACAGGCAGGGATCGCGAACTAAATCATTTAGTTCTTTTTGGGAAAAAGGATGTGAAGCATCATCGTCAAAAACAACTCCTCCTTCTCCCCCTCCTCCCCTCCCCTCCCCTCCCCCTCCTCCTCTCCCTTCTTCTTCTTCTTGAACACTGGAGAAATCTTCCTCGCTAATGTCAGGTTGTTCTCCAAAGACAGGTATTGGAATTTCATCACGACGTGCTGATTGGATATCAGGATACTTGAGGCTGCTCTCGTTCTTTCTGTTGGTCCCAGTCGCACCAATACCGTAGACGTAGCAGTCAGTACTATGGTTTGTTGGCTCCCTCCCGGCCATGGGAATTGTAAACTCTTCTTACCATTGGTCCACCGACACAGATATTAGGGACATGTCTTACATACAATGAGTGGTTCCCAAACATTATCCTGGTTACCAAGTTTCTGAGTCGTTTCTTGATAGTGTGAATATCAGCAGTTAGAGTGACATGGCCCTTCGTGGAATCTGAAAGACTCTCTCGTTGAGGCTAAACATCGCGATTTATTTACTGTTAATCCTGAGAAATTGGTTCCTGAATTATATAATTTTACTTATTCCTAATTGGCCCTAAAAAATCACGTGGTATGCTTACTATTACGTCCGCGCTATATTTTGGTGATATACCTAAATTATAATGACTAGTAAAACAACCTTTCTGATTTATTTTCTATGCTTTTGTATTGTAGTTTCTTTAGTGTCTTTTTATATGTAAGCAATTGCGCGTTATTGGTTTATAAATATTTTGGAGGCGTGTCTTAATATTTATGTAGCTATTTTTGGCTGAAAATACTTCTGATTGGTTAAAATTAATAAGTTTATAATTAACGTAATAATTAGTTTTATTGTGTGAAATATGTTACACATTTAGATATATTCATGGACATGACAATGTATACAAAAACGGCTCAAAAAGTTGACCTTATTGAGCAAAACCAATGTGATTTTTGGATTCAGCACATCAAAATTGTCCTAAATAAGCTTAAAGATTTTAGACAATAAAATTGGTGTTGATCAGTCTAATTATCTATCATTAATGAAATATATATTTAGGTGGTAGCCATGATGCAAACAGAGAATTGAGAGTATTAGGGTATAAACAAGAAAAAGAACTTTATCTCATATTTTGTTAAAATTGTTAAGCTATTTAACGATACAATAGTAGAATTTGCATGGGTGTTTTATAGTTCTGACAATGACAAAGAACGGATTCAATTATTAAATTGAAAATTATGACATCAGAAAATTAAAAACAGGGAAATCGAAAAATCTTCATGGGTACTGTTAGAATATTTAGCTACCCCCCACGAGGGTTACATGTGGCACAAAGCCGGGTTTAACGTGGGATCTCCGAGACCGTAGGCTCGGCCAAAAATATTCCCTATTCGAACGCATATAAACGGAGTCAGGTTCAGTCTACCTCCCCGAACGAGACTCTGCCCTTCGGCGGAGCCTCGTCCGGGTTCCTCTCTACCCGAAGGCAGATAGTTCGACTGTCTAGCTGGAACAGGTCGCAGCTAGGCTCATGGGTACTGTTTGTTCATATAAATATGGCTGCACATTGAATTTTATATATGGGGATTATTACTAATGATGCCAGACATAAATTTAATCAGGGCAGTAGTGAATAACCTTGCTAGCTATTGTAACTGTTATCATGAAAGCGAGAATATTGCATGCTTATATTTTAATGGAAGCCTTCTTTATCTTATCTTGTTGCTTGAGCGTCCTATCTTCGCCTCATAACCAATGTTACTTCAGCTTAGAGAAATTGGGCGAATTAAGTTTCTTGGAACGTTTCCAAATTTTCTTGCGTGCCGAAAGAAGCGGGAGGCGGAGACAGCTTTGAAAAGACTATAAAAGAAGTCACTTGTGTGATGGTTCAGGTAGCAATGGCGGAAGAAGTGAATGAGAACAAAGGAGGTTACCGGAGAATTAAAACAAAAGATAGAATCTGAAGTTGATGATTATTGGCGCTTGTTGTGTCGTAAAATAGGAAAGGTTAACATATATATATATATATATATATAGAAAATAAGAAGTAGTTTATTTCGGAGAATAAAATGGTACACATTTGAGAACACAGACTAATGTAATAAACAGTTAATTGTTAACTTATTTACTCGAGACCACACCACAAGGCGGGATGTAGCACAAGGTCAGTTTTTAACGTGGGTCTTCCCTAGTGCGTACGTTCGGGCAAAAATTCCACATAAACCCCGCATACACGGGTGTCGGGCAGCTGTCTACCACCCAAGACGGGACTCTGCACTTCGGCATAGCCTCGTCTGGGTTCCTCTCCGCCCGAAGGCAGGGAGTCGGCAAGCAGAATAACGATTAATCGTTAAATCCTCGGTATTTACCCGAGGCCTGCTCACAAGGTGGGATGTAGAACAAGGCCGGTTTTTTACGTGGTACGTTCCGAGCTCGTAGGCTGGGGCAAAAATTGCCCATAGACACAGGGTCGGATAGCTGTTTATCTCCCTACACGAGACTTTGCCCTTCGGCATAGCCTCATCTGGGTTCATCCACAAGCAGAGTTAACAGTAATCGTTAAATCCTTTCACTCAGTAATAGAAAGGGTTGTCTAAATAGTCTTAGGCTTGTCCATTTTGTGGGGGTGTTCAGCTACTCCACAACAGCGCAAAGAAGCGAAAGGACGTTTTTTTTATACTAAAGTTCATCCAATATAAGATTCGAAATCCACTCAAAGTAGAACCTTACTGTTAAAATGATTATTATGAATGAGGTCGGTGATATGAATGAAAGAGGAGGAGGTAGGAATTTAAGGTTTATGATAATAAAAGAAGATGAATAAAGAAGGCAGAAAATGCGATTGGTATTGCAGTTAAATTCTTGAAGATCAAATTTAACCGGAAAGCAAGAAACCGGTAGAGAGTTCCACAAGCGAGAAGTGCGAGAGAAGAAACTGTTAGCATAGAACTCACGGTTACATCTAGCCACTTCAAATGTAAAATAATGATACCTTGCCGCCAATCTAGTACTGCTCTTAAATTCATAAAGTCTAGGTACCACGAGGAAGCAATATTTATTTTGAATAATACAAAAATGTGGCACAAGGCCAAAAGAGGGAGTAGGGGAAGGCTGGTCTTCAATCTGTCTTATCTTAAACTCAGCTAGCCACTATTACTGACCCAAGCATACCACGTTATTCTTTACACCAAAACAACACATTCTTACTTACCATTCTTATTACAGTCGCCATAATGCCTCACGGTCTCTATGTAGTCCTAGCTAGTTCCCATATGTACCAAACAGAAAGCTGATCAGAACAATAACTATGAAAACCTTTATAGAAATGTCACTGGGAAGCTACTATACAGCAGTGGGAAAGTGACTGAAGATGAGATGCCAGGTCAGGACCAATAACATTACGGATTCTTTCTTGTATTTTATCAAAAACTAGCAGTCTTCGCTTTGCAAAGTAAGATATATTCGCTACTTGAAATCTTTGAAACAAAAATTTTAAATGAACATTTCATTCATAAACTGGCTTGTTATGGTTAAGGAAAGTTTTACGAATAGATGCCAACTTATTGAATGTCAAGTAAAATGCAAATTTCAAACATTTTTCTGCACTAAGACGATATTCCTAAACAGAACTATTTTTTATATGAAAATGAAAACAATCCTCAAATAAAAGAACAGTAATGAAGGACAGTTGATTAATGAAATAATCAATATGCAAATTAGTTAAACCTGAATAGTGATAATGCCTAGAAGTAAATAGTATATAGCACAGATATTGAGCTTTTAGCGCGTAAATTACTATAAAGTAAAGCTGGGGCTTTTTAATTTCAGAATTCGTGGGAGAATTGAGCTCCAATTTCGCATTTATTCATATGGATTCCATAATATTGGTTTTACTTAATTAGCTATTATGTTTCTGTAACTCTTCAAATGTTGAATGTATAACTAATTCTAATTTCTATTTTGCCATCTTTACATTATATTAATCTTATCTTATAAATTGTCCCCGGTTCTGTTCTCTTCTGTCCCCCATGAAATAAAAATAATTGTTTGTACGGAAAATAATGATCTACGTACGTCAAATCGTATTTAAATTAAGTGGCAGCAGAAAAATTATCGTTGAATTTTTAAAAGGTAAGATTAAACATTAATTCAATACTTAAATGCAGCGATCAATTTTGAGTTCTTCTGTAGTTTATTGATGCCTATCGCATCTACTCCCCCCCCCCTAGCTATTGTGATGATGGCCAAGCCAAGAATTCTCCACAGGAGCTAGCTTAAATACCGCCCGAAATGGCGGCTTTTAAGTTAGTTTATAATAAAACGTGCACTGCAATTTTGGATACAAAAGGAAAATAAGAGTTACTCCTCTTGAACCATGAAAGCAACGATAATGGCTAGTATAATATATTAATATATATTTTTAACCTCGCATAATCTGGCAACCCTGAATCTGAGCTCAACGAAAATCGTTCCCTACGCCCAACTTTACTAGGGCTTTTGAATGAGCTATGATTCATTGAAATCGGACCAGTGGGAGGGAGGAGTTGCTTGGACACAGACACGCACAGACACACATATACTGTACTTTATATATGTTATGGTCCAGGTTAGGACCAAGGAAGAACAACACGAACGCAAGAGTAGAAATAACGAAGATATATAACACGGAATAATAATAAAAGATATGGAAGGTGTTAGTCAGTCTGGTTTGGAGTGAACTACTATCGGCTCGACTCGTTTCTCTCTCTCTCTCTTGAGAGGCGTAGTATACATAGTGTTAGGAAGAGTTAACTCTGTAGTTATAGGTAAGGACCCATAACAATATATAAGATGTCTAAATATATAGCAGAAGCACCAGATGAGATGTGGCAGTAATATTCAATGCATGGATTAATGCTAGAATTGCAAATATCCAAGTTAGACAAGTTTTCACGCCAGAATCTAACGCGAGAAGACCTTTCTGTCGTTTGATCTTTACTTGAAGCCACCAGATACTGGATTGAAAACAATGCGTATAAATAACAACAAAAATTTGAAAAGAATACTGGAGTATTGAGAAGACTTACTGTCACTTGATCCCTATGAAGAGCCATTAACTACAGTAGGAATGACAACGAGTACAAAACAACGGGAAACAATAAAAGATAATGTAGGCAGCCGTAATAAGGAAAATTTGCGGCTGATCGGAAATGAGAACGTTAATATGCATAACGGATATAAGGGATTGCATATCAGTCAATGAGTGCTTTTCAGCTTGATAGGAGACAGGAGGCGAATTTGGTCGGGTCTGACGTCATCTGCAGTCATTCTTCATAACATCGTAAATGCTTCACTGCTCTGCAGATGTCTTCGCTTTTCTGTTTTTCGTCTCTAAAGCGCGTTTCATTACGCAAACGTCGGAAGTGTAGCGGTTAAGAAAACAAGACGCTCTTCAAAGGGAAACAAGTTCAGCTTGTGAGTGAGTTGATCGACAGATGCTCAGCTGATAAAAACTGCTGTGTAGTAGTTGAATTTCTTGGTTTTCAACATGGTTTCTATAAGTACCAATGTAATTAATTTATTTCAATGAAAAAAAAAAAAGTAAACGTCCCTGTAAATGTCCCTACGTGAGCCGGTTCAAATGTGCTATTCTCTCTCAATCGATATATATATATATATATATATATATATATATATATATATATATATATATATATATATATATATAATTATTTATTCGAAAATTATAACATAAATATGTTATAGAAATCACAACAAAAAAGCCATTTTGTTTCAACACTTCTGGTGTCTTATCAAGTGATGGTGCTGAAGGATTTGTTCTACATTCAACATCATCACTTGATAAGACACTAGAAGTGTTGAAACAAAATGGCTATTATTATTATAGTGATTTTATAACATATTTATGTTATAATTTTCAAATAAATAATTATATTTGCTCTACTCTGTATTGAGCACTCTTTTAAGAATAGTATTTGTTGGTTATTGGAATTTATTCCGTATACACCAATCCTATACTTGTATATATATATATATATATATATATATATATATATATATATATATAATGAGAGATTATAATAAAAAATATTTTGAAATCGCTACACAAAAGCTTCCATGTTTCAATACTATGATCGTACTTCTTCAGGCGATGGTAAGTAACGCCTGAAGATATACAATCATAGTATGGAAACATGAAAGCTTTTGTGTGGCCTTTTCAAAATGTTTTTATTATAATCTCTTATAATGAAAATATAATAATAATATTTTGCTCTACTTTGTATTGAGCACTTTTAAAAAGTAAATTCTACGAACAGTGGATTTTTACTTCATCTGTTCTTTAGCACATTTATATATATATATATATATATATATATATATATATATATATATACACACACAGACACACGCACACACACACACACTCATATATATATATATATATATAATTTAAAGTTTTTGATAATTGTTTTGATTTGATTCAATCTTTCTTATTAAATCGCGTAATGAATGTTGTATTGAACGGCCACTCCTCTGGATCTTTTTACATTAATATAAATGTCCTTCAGGGCTCTATTCTTGGACCTACTTTGTTCCTTATTTTTTATCGATGACCTTCTCGTTTTCCACCAGTTATCGACTCGATATCTGTCGATAACACAATTATTTACTGGTCATAATAGTAAGTCTTATAGGTTAGATAAAATCAAACTGGCAGCTGATCTCAAAATTGATGTTACTATCTGGGGCAAAAAATGATGTGTTAATTTGAACGCGCCTCCAAAACGAAACTACTCTCTATTGAACCTTTAATGTCTTCCATCAGCATGGCTGATGCTAATCTCCAGTAGAGTAACACTCACTGCGCCTTCTTGGTCTCTCGTTTTCAACTGACGCGAAATGGAACGACTACGTTGAATCAATTGCTAAGTCTGCTACTAGAAAAATCGGTTCTTTATGTCGTGCCAGACAATCTTTCTTGCTAGAATTCATCTTGCACATTTATAAGTCTACCATTCAACCGTGCATCGAATATTGCTGCCAAACCTGATCTGGTGATTCTGCTATGTATCCAGAGATGCTTGACAAAATCCAAAAAATGATCTACAACATTATCGGTGCTGATCTGGCATCTCGGCTTCATTCACTTTCCCACCACCGTAATGTAGCTTCCCTGTATCTGTTCTATAAATATTTTCACGGCAATTGTTCTCATGAGCTTTCTTCTTTGGTACATAGACTTCGTGAATTTCAGCGTACTAGATTGGCAGCTAGGTCTCATGAATTCGCTGTCGAAATTACTAGTTGTAGCCGCAAGTTCTACGCTAATAGTATCTTCTCCCGTATTTTTCGCTTGTAGAGAACTCTTTTCCGGCTTACAGCTTTTTTGTCAGCTACGATATTAAAAAAATTTATACGCAAAGACAATCGTCAATTTATGTCTACTTTAATCATGTTTTTTTCTTGTTCTCTTTGTTTACTTCACTCTCAGTAACCCTCAGTGAGTTTTAACATCCTGCTTGGGGTGAAATAATAAAAAAAATGACTCCATCGATAAAAATATTTTTAGTCTGAAGAAGTTCCTTCTGAGAGCGAAACACGTAAAGTTTATCATTCGATTATGACGTCCAATTGTATTTTATATTATAGAATAAATATCATTAAGAAGAGGAGACCAGACTGCGTGACCGATAAATGTAAACAGTTACATTATATTTTATATTATAGAATCTATATCAGTAAAAAGGAGAGCTCAGGCTATATTTTTGAATAGATTATTCATTTGAGAGTTATTGTGACGACAGTGAAGGTTATTTTTTTTCTCACCATTTTTATGAGTCAATTTGCTGACTTGTTAAATATAAAATGTTTAAGGATAAAATTATCAACTTGATCAGGTTTAAACACATTTTCGTTAAGGGTCGCATCGGATTGCCTTTAGATTTTCGTACAAAGTGCACGCTGCACTCAAATGAAAACAATCAAAAAATCCAGTTTGCTTTGTGGAAGTGTAAATTCCGATCATATTTACTGCATGTAGTGAGGCCAGCAAACTTCTCAAAGATGGCGACGCGTGTAAATCGTCTGCTTATTCAATATAATTTAAGATTAATAACGCTACATAATTCGCTAGTCACATGGCATTCTTAACGTGTATTTTAGGGACAATGCAAAAAGTTTCCCCAAATTCGGACTGTTTGTTTGTGTACACTGCATCGACCCGAAGTAAAGCAGAGTTTTATACTGACGTCGGTGGCGATTCTGGAACTCTGAAAGTGGTGGTGGGGCACTTGGGGGCCGAGATTTTTCTGCGGAGGAGGGGGCAAATTCAAACATCGTCTTTATTTTCATACTACACCACTCTCGTATACACAACTTAGGAATGAGTTTTAGTATAAGTATGTTACTTCACTAAATTAAACGCAATAACTTTTCATTCATAGTAGTTGAGTTCTAAGCTATTCTTGCCCCCCTTTTCCACTCTCAAGACGTTGGACCACAAGAGAGGTTAACTTCAAAACAAAATCGAAGGGTTAATATTAACGTCAATACTAAGAGAACAGTGTAATTTGTCTGCTCTGATTTTTTTCCTCTACAAAACTTAGAAAAGGGGGGATAACCGAGGGGCCAGCCAAAATTCTGTTAGGGAATTGGTCCCTTCTGCCCCCACCCTGTAGAATCGCCACTGACTGACGTGCTAAAAGACACGCTAGGCGCCTTCAAAGAAATTTAGGCTGCTTTTGGGTGTATCATTCTGCCTTTCAAAGAGAAAGCAGGTGTATCATTCTGCCTTTCAAAGAGAAAGCAGATGCTGCGTTGGTCTCTTGGTTAATTTTTAATTTAAAAAAATATTTTTGGTACATCCAAAACCAATAAAATGGTGTATTTGGAGCCTACCTGTAGGTTATTTAAGGGCGACCTTGAAGTTAATATTCGGAGTTGACGAATAGATGCTGCAGGAATCCAGGTCGCCTCGGTCCCGAAAGAAAACAACGCAGAAGAAACCTGACACCTACGAGACGAGAACTGAAAGGAAAAAGTTCGTCCTGATATCAAAGAAAAGTCTTCGGTTGGTGTGCCTGATCTATTCTTCCCTTGTTACTACGAACTTTGCTCCGAAATTTGTACGAAATTATTCTTTGAAAACTACACAAAGTAGTATTTTTTATTCACTTCATATAGTTTTCTTCTCTGAGGACTTTCTTATTCAGCATTATTATTTTAAAATTGTAAAAAGGCATATTTCATTTTCATTGATAATTTACATACATGTTGTTGGCCATCATTTGGCACACAAAACATTTAATTTGTGTGGATTCATTTTCTGTGTGTTAAAAATAACATTTTCGTATGTATTTTTTTAAAACTCGACTCGTGTCGCCTGTCTTTATTGTCTGCCCCTATAATTTATATTGTTACTTCAAACATTTGTTTGAACTATTTTCTTTCGTAGGGTGTTTTCTAAATCTCCACCTCCACAAAAAAAAAAAAAAAAAAAAAAAAAAAAACTATACTAATATGGTATAGGACCCTCTCTGTCTCCGTGAAGTGATAATTCAATGTGACATCGGCTAAAGTGACTGAAAGATCTCAAGTGACATATTCAGCCATTCACTCTCTTCATTTGGAGGTGCAAGAGTTTGCGTGCAAATAAGCCATTCTGCCACGTCAGCTCGATTAGGCTCATGTAAGGCAAACTTGGTGACCACACAATTCTTAGAAAGTCCCGAGAATGTTTCTCAAGCCAATTTTAGGCAACTTGGACTCGTTGACACGATGCACTAGAATAACCCATCGTTGTTGGGGTAGAAGAAATTTAAGCTGCTTGAGAGCGTGCATCATCTGCCTTTCAGAGAAGAAACTGACGTTGCGTTGGGATCTTGTTTAATTTTTGAATTTCGAAAATAGTTTTGGTACATTTCGATTTGTGGGAAAACAAAGTGTTTGTTGTTGTTTTTTTTCATCCAAAACCATTAAAAGGGTTTCACTCCAAATTACGAGTAGTGAATTTGGAGCCTATCCGTAGGTTATAAAAGAGGGGACTTGGAGTTAATTTTCGGAATCGACGAACATCTACTGCAGGAAACCAGGTCGCTCCGGTCCAGAAAGAAAAATAACTCATGAGAAATTTGGCAAACATATTGAAAGGAACATCAAAGTCGCTCCCACATCAAGGAAAAGTCTGGTGTGCTTGTTCTATTCTTCGCTGTTACCACGAACTTTGCTTCAAAAATCGTACCAATTCTTTGAAAACTATTCGGATTATTTTCTCTTTTGCTTTATTTTATATAGTTTTCATTTTTGAGGACCTTATGCAGTAATATAATTTTTATTTTAAAAAGGCATATTTAATTTTCATTGATAATTTACATACATGTTGTTGGCCATCATTTGGCCCACAAAGCACTTAATTTGTGTAATTCATTCATTATTTTGTGTGTTAACAATACATTTATTGTTTGTTCTTGTCGTTTTTGTGATCCCATATAAATTAAATGTTAGCTCAAGCATTTACTTGAACTATTTTTTTTCGGAGGGTGTTTTTACCAAATAAAAAAAATCCTATAGGGGTATATGAAGTCCGTGAATAGATACCAATGTTTATGAAGCAGCGTGATGCAGTCGTCACCGGGTGACGAGAGCGGGAACACACCCTACACCATTATGGAACGACCACTATCCTGCACAGTGTTTTATTGACAACTGGAGACTATAGCCTCATGAAATGTGTGCTACATTCGAACTTCTACTCCAAGGAAGTCATTTCATCCAACCAAGGCAATAAAAGCACTAAGGGGCAAAAGGTTACTGGATGTCAGAGAATATGTGAAAAAAAAACACTATTAAGGAGAGAGAACAATAAAAGAACTGGAATTAAGAAGACAGACGATAAAGATTGACATTTCAGTTAAATTTTTGAAGATCAAATTTCACTGGTATGCAAGAAACCGGAAGAATATTCCACAAGCGAGAACTGAGATAGAAGAAACTGTTAATTTAGAACTGACGGTTACATTTAGGTATTTTAACTGTAAAATGTTGAGACCTTGCCTAGTACTGCACTTAAATTTATAAAGTCTAGATACCAAATAGGAAAGCTTATCAGGACAATTATCATGAACGTATTTATAGAAAAGCCATAAGGGGGGTACTTTTACTTTTGTTTATTTAACACAAGGCTAAAAAACAAGTCAGGGTAGAGGATTATGAATAATGCTATTGAAAGAGCGTACATAGAGGGAGCAAGAGGTGCATATTATGAGGATATGTAGGATAGATAACGGTTGATTTGTAGGGATAAGGAAATCATCCTCGTTCGGAATAAGAAGCTGTCTGAGTTGAACGTCTACTTTACCAATGGAACATGAAGAGGATGGGGGTGAGTCGATTCAGTGTACGTGGCCTTGGGTGGGGGATCCTAAACTAGTGATAGCAACATTTCATCTGTGGTTAAGGGGCTGTAGCCCACAAAATGCTGAACTAAACTGTGGGTCACGCTTTCTGATTAAATGTGCTCATGATCCGAGCCAGTGTTACTTGTCTATTAACGAAGACCTACTTGTGAAGCTCTTTGTAGCCGGGTGAACTAAAGACCTCCGGATTAAACGGTGGTTTCTCCTGCTGCTGTTGTTCCCTAAAAATAACGTTTGAAGTAATAAAAATGTCGGATTAAAAATAAATCCACTAATTCTAATATATATATATATATATATATATATATATATATATATATATATATATATATATATATATATATATATCAGCAGCAATTTTTCATTAATACATGTTTCATTAAATAATTTAGACAGGTTTTGTCTATTTATTTTAAGTAAGTTCCTTTCATATTGTCTGATAAGCTTAATCACATTATCGTTGAAAGACGAAAGGAAATTACCATATTGATACATGTTTAAATCCAATCTAAGCTTTCGGCTTACATAAGCCATTATCAAAGATGACAATTTCAATAAATCAAACAACACACAGACGAAACTACAATAATAGTCCACCCTTGCTGCTTGAATAAGCTCAAAGTAACGACAAAAATCGTATTTACGAGACAAGGAAGCGAAAATCGCGTCGCAGCTCGTGACGTCACACATGACCACACGAGAGTGAAAAATGAGAAGTATTAAGTATGGGAAACCGTTGGTATAAACCAGTGGCCTCTATTATAAATTATTCGAGAGAGATAGAGAGAGAGAGAGAGAGAGAGAGAGAGAGAGAGAGAGAGAGAGATGAAGTTAAAACAATTTCAAATTGTTTTACTTGTCGATTTTATTGATACATGTATGAATATAGATACGAAGATACTGAGATAGATAGATAGATAGATAGATGTATATGAAGGCATTGAGACAGACAGACAGACAAACAGATAGATAGATATGACGAGACTGAGATAGATAGATAGATAGATATGAACAGACTGAGATAGATAGATATGACGAAACTGAGATAGATAGATAGATAGATATGAACAGACTGAGATAGATAGATATATAGATAGATATGAAGAAACTGAGATAGATAGATAGATAAATAGATAGATAGATAGATAGATAAATAGATAGATAGATAGATAGATAGATAGATAGATAGATATGAAGAAACTGAGGTAGATAGATAGATATGAAGAAACTGAGATAGATAGATAGATAGATAGATAGACAGAGAGATAGATAGATAGATAGATAGATAGATAGATAGATAGATAGATAGATAGTTGAAATAAATGTAAACAATATAACTGACCTAATTGCAGTGTTGGGCAATGAATTCATTTTCTGCTGTTTCCACTTACCTGCAAATAAAGAAAACAAAAAGTCAAACGTTTGAATTTGACAACGGCACGCAAACATTTCAATGTTATCTCGCAATGAAAATGATTAAAACGTAGAGAAGTCAAACCACATGAACTTGATGCCGATATCTCAGATGGACATAAATAAGACGTTTACACACGTTTGCGCAGTTCTGCATTACCAAGCCCCTTTCTAAACAGACCCATATGTATAAATACCCGACGATCTCTTTTCAAAAATGAAAACTGCATAAGCAATCGTTTTTTTTTACGGGTATGTTTACAATATATATATATATATATATATATATATATATATATATATATATATTATATATATATATATATATATATATATATATATATATTAAATAAAAACAGACCGCTTTAAGGTTCCATGTAATAAATTATTTCACCACAGCCCTTTTAAAGGGCCGCGGATCATCAGACTTTACTTCCAAAGGTTGAAACGAAAAATGAAAAGAAATTTACACATTTTTGACGGGCATTAATACAGAATATGTTAATTAATGAAGTGAGGAATTGAGGGGGGGAGACATGATTGCGTTAGATGTTAAGATGAACCTTAAAGTGGTCTGTTTTTATTTAAATTATTAGTTCTGATTTACATTGAGCTCTCTGGATTTTAATCCTCCTTGGGTCTACCCATACGGATTACCTAGTTTTTCGTAAACTATATATATATAGTAAAAATAATAAATCCGTTGGTATATAATCCTAGTGGATCCTAGAAATATAAAATGTTAAAACTGATTCACAAAAAGAGCTCAATGTATTATTATAGACAAAATAGTAGCACACAATAAAATCCAAATTTACCTCATATGGAGAATGGATCTATTTCAACCGACGTCAGTCTTACTCAGATTTCGACAGTTGAAATAGATCTATCCCCCATATGAGGTTATTTTCGATTTCATTGATTACTACGATATATATATATATATATATATATATATATATATATATATATATATAGTGTAAATGATTGCTTGTTTAAAAAATGTATTATACACACACACACACATGCACCCAGAACACACACACACACACACACACACACACACACACACACACACACACACACACACATATATATATATATATATATATATATATATATATATAAAGAAATATAGTCTTAAAGTGTGCTCTATTTATGGGATAAAGTGCTCAATATCAGAGATAGAGCGTGTGTAAATATAAAAGTGAACATAGAAGTCAACACTTAGAGGCGACAGTCTGTTTCATGCTAGTGCAATCGTCAGGCAACTATATATATATATATATATATATATATATATATATATATATATATATATATATATATATAATACAATTTTAAAACAAGCAATTATGCATAATACATTTTTTTAAGAGGCAATTATTTACATTGTATTAATTGATATATATATATATATATATAAAATAGTAAAGGTAATAAATCCTTTGGTATATAATCCAGGTGGATCCTAGTAATAGAAAATATTAAAACTGATACACAAAAAGAGCTCAATGTATTTATTATTACAGAGCAAATAAATTAGTACATAAAAAACGAACAAAATGACCTCATCGGGAGAATAGACCTATTTCAACCGACGAACAGTTCATCAGTTTTATTCAACTCCGGTATATAGAATCTATAATAAGAAGGTAATTGAGGTAATTTTGGATTTTTTATGTACTTATATATATATATATATATATATATATATATATATATATATATATATATATATATATATATATATATATATATATATGAGAGGACAATCGTTTTTTACGTGAATCTTTTGCATAATGTTTATAATAAAAATCTAATACTTTGCTTAGTAAAATTTGCTTTGTTTTACGTTTGTTCAGAGATGAAAAAATTCAGATCTATGACGACAGAAGTTTTCGATTAAACGCATAATTCTGCCTGATTCTCTGTAGCGCTTTTGTTTGGGGCGTGTCGCGTCTAACATAGTTCCCTCTGCCCGGAGGGACGCAAGTTCGAATCCTGCCAGAAAGCGTAAACTTTTCTTCAATAAGATTTCTTGAACAGTCAGCTCAGTAGGCGAATATGAATATATAAAACGGTTTAATAAATAAACGGAGCGTCTACTCAAATCCGTGTATCCACCTAAAAATAACGTTAATAAATAGATACCGTATATACTCGCGTATCATGCGACTTTTGAAGTTAAGGGGGTCGCACCATACACGAGATAAAAAAAATCAGTGTATGATCTGCTGACCCTGGCCACGCCGTTGACCAAACTATATATCTATTTACTGCCGTCAAATTAGCTTCAAAATTAGCTCTGCAAAATCGAAGGATACGCGAGGCATATATACGGTCTGTGCCTGTATGTATGTATGTATGTATGTATCTATCTATCTATCTATCTATGTCTCTTCATATCTATCTATGTCTCTTCATATCTATCTATCTATCTATCTATTTCAGTTTGTTCACATCTATTTATCTATCTCAGCCGCGCATATGTATGTATGTATGTATGTATGTATCTATGTATCTATCTATCTATCTAGCCAGAGGCAACCGGACGTCTAGCCACACTGATGAGCTGTGATACAGCGAAACAGTCTGTCTGTGGATGACAATATATATATATATATATATATATATATATATATATATATATATGTGTGTGTGTGTGTGTGTGTGTGTGTGTGTGTGTGTGTATCTATCTATCTATCTCTTTTTCTATCTCTCTCTCCATATGTGTGTGTGTGTGGGTATGTATGCATTTCAAACCTAATTTAAATTTATTGTAATTATTTTTTTCTGAAGAATTCCATAAAATCGTCTATATTGACAAGTCTGTTAATACAACATGATTCTTTTAATCTTTCAAGAATAATATATACTATTATTTTGAGAAAAATGATCAGATTTAGTTTAATTGATCTGAATTAAAACAAATATTACTTACTTTTGGTTTAAAATATCACACAAAAGCATTTTGTAATACAGAGGTGGATGTTTTTAAGATGTATCAAATGATCTATCGACAGATTGATATTTGGGAAACTTAAGTAAGGAGGAAATAATTAAAATTAAATTACATGACGCATAGAATGTGAACATTTCATTCATATATATATATATATATATATATATATATATATATATATATATATATATATATATATATATACATATATATATATATATATATATATATACATATATATATATATATATATATATATATATATATGATATTAGTGGTCAATATATATATATATATATATGATATTAGTGGTCAATATATATATATATATATATATGAATGATATTAGTGCTCAATATATATATATATGATATTAGTGGTCAATATATATATATATATATATATATATATATATATATATATGGTCAATATATATATATATATATATGATATTAGTGGTCAATATATATATATGATATTAGTGGTCAATATATATATATATATATATGATATTAGTTGTCTATATATATATATATATATATATATATATATATATATATATATATATGATATTAGTGGTCAATATATATATATATATATATATATATATATATGTGTGTGTGTATATATATGTGTGTATGTATAAATTTCCAAGAGGACATAATCCAGGTAGAGCTCAATGTCCAGGACAGAGCAAGAATATAATATAAAAGACTCAAGCACTAATATTCCATGGTTATAATTTATTACATTGGAATTGTAATCACGATTCCAATTCATCAGACCTACAAATTCAAAAAGAAATCGGAATATATATATATATATTTGAATGTGTCAACTAAATTGTTCAATAGTTAGAGTAAATGTCACAGTGTGACTAACTATTGAACAATTTAGTTCATGCCACCTTTCTTCAGTACAAGAACGCACAATTTTCAAATTAAAAAAAATTTCAACCTCAGCATCGCGACTGCACGCTCCAAAAATTATTCTTACATTTAACAATATCTCATTGCTAAAAAAAACACTCTTTCGGTCCGCACTATCTTTCGATGTCTCATTACTATCTGGAATTTAACAAAAACACACTGAAATGTCTACCTGATGATGGTCGTTCGAAACGACTGAAAGCCCGGCTAGTAGAAAAAATAAGACCTGATAAAATGGAATTTATAAACAAGGATCATACCATTCATTAACGGATTCGAAGTTGATTGTATTTTATTATTAAATATTGTTTGCGAGAGTGATTCTTGCCATTTATATCATTAACTTCATTATCTGCTTTTCGTATGAATGATTCGCGTAATATAAATTGAACCCACACCACATAATTGATATATATATATATATATTAAATTAAAATGGTAATCTGTATGGAATTTCCAACAGGATAAAGATCCAAGGAGAGCTCCATGTCTGAGACAGACAAAAATTATTAATTAATGAATATCAAACACTTAAAATATCATAGGTAATAAGCTTTATGTCATGAAAGCTATAAAAATAGCCTTCAATCTTTCAGACCTGCAAACCAGTTGACAAGACGTACAAATAAAATCTTGTGGGTTGAAATAGCTTCAGTATTTGTTTTTCGTTTGAATGATTTACGTTACATAAATTGAATACGCACTACATAATTGATATTAAAATAACCTGATCCTAAGTGCGAATTCCTGATAATAACTGTGACATTTACTCTAACTATTGAACAATTTAGTTCATGCCACCTTTCTTCAGTACAAGAACGCACAATTTTCAAATTTAAAAAAATTTCAACCTCAGCGTCGCGACTGCACGCTCCAAAAATTATTCTTACATTTAACAATATCTTATTGCTAAAAAAACACCCTTTCGGTCCGCACTATCTTTCGATGTCTCATTACTATCTGGAATTTAACAAAAACACACTAAAATG
>OZ038506.1:9787956-9862956 GCA_964036315.1 Acanthosepion esculentum | reverse complement strand
CACACACATATATATATATATATATATATGAAGAAATATACTTTTAAGGTGTGTTATATTTATGGGATAAGGTGCTCAACATCAGAGATAGAGCGTATGTAAATATAAATATAAAAGTGAACATTGAATTCAACACTCAGAGGCGACAGGCTGTTTCATGTTAGGCGCTATCGTCAGGCCGCCTGACGATTGCGTCTGGCATGAAACAGCCTGTCGCCTCTGAGTGTTGACTTCAATGTTCACTTTTATATATGCTCTGTAAATTTACATTGAGCACTGTTTTGTAAAAAATAAAAATATGAATAAGAACACCGGATTACATATCTTTCTGTTCTTTCTTTTTACTATGATATATATATATATATATATATATATATATATATATATATATATATATATATATATATATATGTGTGTGTGTGTGTGTATATGTGTGTATATATGTGTGTGTGTGTGTGTGTGTGTGTGTGTGTGTGTGTAATTTGGCAGCAACTTTTCTTTTCTGGTTAGAGGTTTTAAATTAAGTCTATAATACACCATAATGTGTTTCCTGTTGATTCTAACAAAGCCTTAAAACTTAATATATATATATTATAGTAAAAAGAAAGAACAGTAATATATATATATATATATATATATATATATATATATATATATATATATATATATATATATATATATATATATATATATATATATATATATATATATAGTTTCAAGGTACGCTATATTTATAAGTAAAATTGCTCAATATCAGAGACAGAATGTGAATAGATGTAAAGGATGCACTTAGCAAACTTCAGGTGCTTCCAAATGGTCAGGAAAAAATACATATTTATTATTATTAGTATTAATTTCCGGTCTGTAATTTTACATTGAGTGCCTATATTACCAACATTGTGTATATATGTGTGTATGCGCGCGCATGTGTGTTTAATTACTTCCTTTAGAAATTTATAAATATGCTGGTCAGCCGTTTATTCATTACGAATCACAATCTTGTTATATACAGGTCCGGTGCGTACTACCCCCGAACCCTCTGACCGTGGGACAAGCCTAATTAGGGACTCGGGTAGTGCTTTATAGCCCTCACTATCTTATCAACATTTTGCTATTTTTCTACCTAAATTTATATATGTTACAAATTAAACTAAGCATCGCTGAATACGAGAAGATGAAAAATTTTCGCGGATTTAAACGTCATTCTGTGTTTTTATTTTTATTTCTTTATTTTTTTGTCCAAATCTGTGAATTTGTTTTGATCATCCAATGTCTCAAAAATACACTATATAAAATACACTATATGAAATACACTATATAAAATACACTATATGAAATACACTATATAAAATACACTATATGAAATACACTATATAAAATACACTATATGAAATACACTATATGAAATACACTATATGAAATACACTATATAAAATACACTATATGAAATACACTATATAAAATACACTATATGAAATACACTATATGAAATACACTATATGAAATACACTATATAAAATACACTATATGAAATACACTATATGAAATACACTATATAAAATACACTATATGAAATACACTATATGAAATACACTATATGAAATACACTATATGAAATACACTATATAAAATACATTATATGAAATGGACAAAGTCCGACAATTATTTTAAGACATTTTTATGTTTGTACATTCTTTTTTTTATATATAGATACAAATATTTAAGAAATTGCTCTGTTGCGAAATCGGTTAAAGCACAACAGGCTGTATGACGGTTCCTTACAGGATACAGGTTCGAATCCTGTCGGAGGACGCATATTTCCTATGACAACTTCTCGGACATTCCGGCCGGTTAATGCTGTTTATTATAAACAGGGCATTTACTTAAATATTTTATCTATAAAGAAAAGAATGTATAAACATAAAATTGTCTTAAAATACACTATATAAATTTCACTCATAATGTTGAATATGTTAAATTATTCAACCTTTTAGCAAGAAAAATCTCAAGTGGATGTTAAAACTTATCGCAAAACTTTGTTGATTTATTTAAGATTTATTTATGATCTGTTATGCTTCTAATTTGTATTTAGAAACATTGGATTTATTTTCAATTTATCTTGTTGAATTGTTCACCTATATTGTATCTGATCCATTATTGTACATAATTAGGTTACAATAAAATTTCTATTTCATATGAATACTACCTTATGAAACTTGAGATGTAGTAGAGAGAGGGGGCCTGTATCATATATTGGCGGGAACATGCGACCATTGCACTGACTCTGGTTATAGATAACAGTAGAAATCATATATAACCAAGTTTGATCAAATATATTGTTCATAAGACAATTTCTATATATAAATGACAAAAAGAAATGCTTACATTGCAAATTAAACTAAGCACCACTGACTATTAAAGGATGAAAAATGTTTGGAGATTTTGATGTTATTCTGGGATCTTTTTGGTTTTTTCATCCAAATCCATGAATTTGTTTTGCTCATGCTGAATCTTGAGAAAAGCACGGAATATGAAATTCATTACTTTTTATCCGTAATGTTGAATGTATTAAAATTATTCAACATTTTAACAAGAAAGATTTTGAGTTGATGTTAAAAATGGCTATAAAACATTGTTGATTTATTTAAAATGAAATGATCTATTATGTCTCTAATTTGTATTTAGATACATTGGATTTATTTTCAATTTTTCTTGTTGAATTGTTCACCTATATTGTATCTGATCCATTATTGTACATAATTAGGTTACAATAAAATTTCTATTTCATATGAATACTACCTTATGAAAATTGAGATGTCGTAGAGTGGAGGGGCGTATCACAGATTTGCGGGGAGGCGTATAGATTTAGAGCAGGTCCACAAAACCCTTCTACATATCCTGCATATATATATATATATATATATATATATATATATATATATATATATATAAAGGGCGTATCAAAAATACCTTTGTGGTTGTTTTTTCACGTCAAAACAAGGTAAAATGTTCATATAAACATATGTCCCAAAAGGCCATTGTTGTACCTCAACACAGCAACTCATAACAAATGTTCAACATGTCCTCCGCTTGTTTCTACACACGCTTGCACCCGTCGGATCATTGACTGGCGGACCCTTTCAAATACTACCACACGTTGTCGAATGGTTTCGCAGACCCCAATGACACGCTGATGAAGCGTCTCTGCGTTATTAATGTCTGCTACATAAACCAATTGTTTTAGGTGGTTCCTCAGATAAAAATCCAAAGAAATGAAGTCAGGGGAACGTGCAGGCTATGGAGACGGTCCTCCCCTAACTATCTATCTTTCATGGTAGATGCCAGCCAGGGTTTGTGGTGCCACGGATCCTGTCTCATCATCGCGAAAATGTGCCTAAAATGTGTTGGAACACTATCATGCATGAACCACGTGCATCTTCCTATTAGCAGGGGCACATCCTTTAGCAGATCTGGAAGTGTGTTCGAAATAAAAATCCCTGTAAACAGCTCCTGTAAGATGTGCTGGGAGAATATATGGACCTAGATAATGACCTACTATTCCAACCCACACATTAATCGTAAACTGATTCCAATCCGCCCACAAATGTTGGTTGTGTAATTTTGTTATTCCATCTCTTCAAAATGTTACCTCATCCGTAAACAGGACTGAAGAGACAAACAATGGATCGGCAGTTTGTGCAATAAACCATGGTGAGTGATCAGAGGGTGAAAGACCCTGCACGTGTTGCAAATAAAACGGATAAAAGAGTTGCTCTTGAAGTACCCTCCATGTGGTACGATGAGATGTGCGACATGCTAGGGCTACTTGACTTTTTCTGATACCTGGATAAACTCCGACAGCCTGTAGAATGTGTTCTTCGTAGTCAGGCATACAAACGGATCTCGGTCTTCCTTGATCCATAGTTTGTGGTGCCATGGATCCTGTCTCAGCATGGCGACGATAAAGAAGACCAAAGGTTGGATGACTCGGCAGCCTTCGGTCTGGAAACGCAATCTGATACAGCCGTGCAGCCTCGCGTCCGTTACCATTCGAGCAGCCTTATGTAAAAATCATATCTGCCTGCTCACGATATGAATATCCTACCATTGTTAAACGGAACACTTCTCAGTTAACTCCCTACTACACTCATTGAAGACAGACTAGCCACAAATGTACACGAATGATAAATGTAACCTCGTCTACACGACAACACAGCGCCATCCACCGTAAACTTTCGTTAAATTTAATAACTCAAAAACGAAGAATTTGTGGGCAATGTGGACTTTTGTTCTTGTTTTGGTGTGAGAACCTCCACCACACAAAGTTTGTAAAAGTATTTTTTGATAACCCTGTATATGAACCGGAATAAAATATGGATCATATATGTATTAGAATCCGACAGAATGATAGAATGAGGAACAAATAGGAAATGTTTATATATTTAACATGTTTCGCTTTTCTTTAAGCTTCATCAAAGAATCAAATAAGGTGGAGAAAAGAAAATTCTGGTATTTTTATTTTTGTGTTGTTTGTTTTTCATTAGTTAAGTAGACCTCATGTGTATTTGTCTTGTCTGGTAACGTTCGTGCGTATAATGTGTATGTGTATCATAATTCTACCCACCTCAATATATATATATATATATATATATATATATATATATTGATGCATGTTTCATTATCACAATATTGATACACATTTTTAATCCTATCTAAGCTTTCGGCTTACATAAAAATATGTATCAATATTGTGATTTACTTTCTTCTTTTAATGATAATATTATTAAGCTTATCAGACGACATGAAAAGAATTTACATAAAATAAATAAACAACACTTGTCTATATTATTTAAGGAAACATGCATCAATGAAAAAAAGCTGCCTAAATACACACAATATATATATATATATATTTAAAGTCATTTTTATGCTTATACATTCTTTTTATAGATACAAATATTTAAGTAAATGCTCTGTTTATAATAAACAGTATTAATATCATTTATCCGCCTGAATGTTCCTAGAAATTTAAATAGAAAATATTCGTTTTCCGACAGGAATCGAACCTGTATCCTATACGGAACCTTTATACAGACGTGCCTTAACCGATCGAGCCACGGAGAATCTTTCGATTAGCAAGGTCGATTTTACTGCTTTTAAACTTCAATCTTCCATAATTTTCTCACGTACATTTATATCTGCTCAAAGCGTATCCAAATGTAAACAAATGAAAAAGATTATGAAATGGACAAAGTCCGACAATTATTTTAAAACATTTTCATTTTTATGTCCGTAGATCGAACTGTTAAGGCACGTCAGGCTATATAACGGCTCCGTATAGGATACAGGTTCGATTCCTGTCGGAGGATGAATATTTTCTATGAAAATTTATCGGACATTCAGGCCGGTAAATGTTATTAATACTGTTTGTTATAAAACAGAGCATTTACTTAAATATTTGTATCTACAAAAAATGTATAAAAATAAAAATGTCTTAAAATAATTGTCGGACTTTGTCCATTTCATAACATATATATATATATAAAGAAGAGAAAATAATGAAGGTGCTGACATTCAACACTTTGAACAAAAAGTTAGGAAACAAACCCCCATCAATACTGGAAAAGTGATATCAGTTACTGGATTTCACATGACACAGTGCTGAAGGGGAAGTGGGGAAAATTGTTTCAACAGAAATATTTAATAAAATTTTTAAAGCTCACCATTTATATAAATTCTATATTTAAATCAAATGATAGTTCAGTCAAAAATGATGGAGTGTAGTTTTTATCTAATTTCATTTTTTACTTTGTCATATCCCATTGTCATTGTCAACATAGAGATGAGAGAAACACCAAGATAGACAATTCTCAGAACGACCTTCAGTTGGGTATAATGAGGAACCTCAACAGAGGTAGCTATGAATAGACGGAAATAGATAGATAGATAGATAGATAGATAGATAGATAGATAGATAGATAGATAGATATGAACAGACTGAGATAGATAGATAGATAGATAGATAGATAGATATGAACAGACTGAGATAGATAGATAGATAGATAGATATGAACAGACTGAGATAGATAGATAGATAGATAGATATGAACAGACTGAGATAGATAGATAGATAGATAGATAAGAACAGACTGAGATAGATAGATAGATAGATATGAACAGACTGAGATAGATGGATAGATAGATAGATAGATAGATAGATAGATATGAACAGACTGAGATAGATAGATAGATAGATAGATAGATAGATATGAACAGAGTGAGATAGATAGATAGATTTGAACAGAGATAGATAGATAGATAGATAAATAGATAGATATGAACAGACTGAGATAGATAGATAGATAGATAGATAGATATGAACAGACTGAGATAGATAGATAGATAGATAGATAGATATGAACAGACTGAGATAGATAGATAGATAGATAGATAAGAACAGACTGAGATAGATAGATAGATAGATATGAACAGACTGAGATAGATGGATAGATAGATAGATAGATAGATAGATAGATATGAACAGACTGAGATAGATAGATAGATAGATAGATAGATAGATAGATAGATAGATATGAACAGAGTGAGATAGATAGATAGATTTGAACAGAGATAGATAGATAGATAGATAAATAGATAGATATGAAAAGAAATTTGAGATTTGTGAGAATACGTTATACAAAAATAAATATCCATGTGCGGATAAAGAATACAGAAGTTCGTAACAAGATTTTCCCTTAAACTGATGCGGAGCATGTTGAATTCCATTGGATAACAGGGACGCTGACGTCACGTAGATTTGTTGACGTCATCTCATTGCTTTTGCATTTTGCTGTAACGCAAGTGTTCCTGGGTTTTAAGCAACTAATACGATATCAAATGACCGTTTTAAGAAAAAAGTGCTGTATTCTTTCTTTTCTTTTTTTTTTGTTATATTATAAACACGTCAAACGCAGGTGTGAGTCGAAAATAGGGTTTAAAATATGATATGAAGAAGAATTTGTATAAGTTTCTTTTTTCTAAGGAAGAGAGGGGCTTACATGTAAACAGCGCCATGTTTTGTTTTTTTGCACATAGACATGAAGAGAATCTATCTATCTATCTATCTATCTATCTATCTATCTATCTATCTATCTATCTCAGTCTGTTCATATCTATCTATCTATCTATCTATCTATCTCAGTCTGTTCATTATTTCAATCTGAGCTTACCTAACGAAAGCGAAACGAAAGGTACAGGAAAAAATGTAGTCCTTTTTTTTGTCGGGGGTTTACTTCTTTGCATAGGGATTCAGTTGGCGGATGCTTGACCCCTAACCGTCAGGGAATAATTTTCTTTGGCTGAACATTTTTCCAACAATTTTTACGTTGTGTGATGGTTAACGAAATCGTGTAGTAGATCATTATTACTCTGTAGTGGAGTTGATTGTAAATTGGTTTCGGACTACTTTTTGTTTACTAAAGAGTCTTATGAACATTAGAATACGAGAAATGTGTACATTTCTTTATAAATAATAAAGTATTTATCCGTTAATATTTTCTATTATCGTATTTTTAATTCGTTTTAGACAAAATAAGAAGGATTTAAGCTGATTTCGATTGTAGAGACAATCGCTGTAACAAACCCTTTATTGTGTACCTAGTTAATGTGAGTAAATGTCGTTCCCGGCCTGTTCCCGGTTTTTACTTTGGTTATGATCCAAATCGAGATTCCAAACTTCACCAGTTTGTTTTTGGCCCCCCCCCCCTTTTTTTTTATCTCAGTTGGGTCAGCTTTCTTTTTTCCCCATGGTCGTATTTATTTTATCCTTTCCCTCTCCCTTGAGAGAGCCTCTTGATTTTGTCTAAAGGCAGAATACAATGGCCTCTCTAAATTCTTTTGCGGGTTTGACGGGTCCAACTAACATCAGTTATCCTTTTATTTTGTGTATTTGTTTTGATATTTTAGTTTGTTTTGGGGTTCATCCCCCCCTCATTACGTATCAGCCACAGATTTCTGTATATAGAATTTTATAATCTTCAATTTTTATGTCATGTAGTGTTTTTGTATGTCCCCTGAGAGTATGCGGTATTTTGGTATATGGAGGATTGAATGATGATGGATTTCCGAATTTAATGTGGGGTTCCCGAGCCCGTAGGCTCAGCCAAAAATTCCCCGTAGACTCCGTATAAAACGTGGTCGGGTAGGTGTTTCCCGAGACGAGCCTCTGCCCTTCGGCATAGCCCCGTCTGGGGATACTCTCTGCTCGGGGGGCAGAGAGCTTAACCCGCTCAGCTGAAGACGAATCTCCAACAGCAGGCCGTGAATCCCAATGTTTTCTAAGCGCAGCTTAGATGTGGCACAAGGCTGAAAGTATGGGGCACCCAGTGAGGATCGAACTCACTACTCAGTTGTAATGGTTCTAGCGAGACAATCTTGCTAACCATTCCACCAGGTCGATGTGCCCGGAATCTTTATTTGACTCATTCTGTACTGAAAAAAAAAACGTTTATTTTATTGTGATGGATGTTTACAAGCAAGAGGGGAAATAGGATGTGTTTATTTTATTGCCACAAATCGCATACTGTCTTCGTTATCATCTGATGGAACTACGCGATAAATACAACAAAGTGCGATGCTGTCATATTAATAAAATAATAATAATGTTGGTATAACTTTTTCTTGCTCTTGCTCAATTAGTATGCACTGCGCTTGGATGATCAAACCCGAAACTGACATTTAGTAGATACCGAAGAGAGAATATGTGTCCCTGATTTGGCTAGAGATAATCCGCTGCAACAAGATATGACTTGTGAGTAAAAGTAACTCTTTTCAACATCGAATAATTTTCCTTTGAAAATAGGAATCATGTGCATTGTTTATAATAACTTTTAACTTTTATCATAATTTGACTGCGCTAAAAGTAACACATGTATTATCTTTCTAAACTATTTAACTAACTAGGTCATCTGTCAGAACGCCTCATAGTATCTACATGCTTCTTGATGGTGCTGTTTATCTGATTGGTTTTAGTTGCGCATATATTAGTGGACACAAGGGACTACCGTAGGTGTTGCCGCTGTTTCTATCTGACTCGGACTAATTAGGTCACATTCATTTGAAGGATCTTTTTGATGACATCATTGCAATTCGATACCACAAATCTAGTCAATGACAGAATTTGATTTCACTTTCATTTTCCATGAACAACACTTACTCAATATTTTTTTTATGCTATATCTCTCCATGACATAGGCGATCTTGCCCTCCACAAATTATTTTATTATCTGTGAATTGCCATGAATTCTTAAGGAAAAGTGTTGTGGTTACTCGTAGCCTTCTACAGGGTAGTCCTGGGTATGACGATAAAGTACATTCGGCAGCAAGGCCTCTGATCACTTTTTGGAAAGCATGGAACTACCTCTTAATTACTGTTGTTCCCAAGTTCACCCTCACTCAGAGTAGTAGCACCTGTTAGAGTTCCAGATATGCCGAAATAGTGAACCCTCAAATAAAAACAAAACACTATGAAAGTATAAAAGTATCAACAATACATATATATATATATATATATATATATATATATATATATATATATACAGTCGGTCATCTAGTCACACTGAAGGGCAGTACAATATATATATATATATATATATATATATATATATATATATATATATATATATATATATATATGTATACACACACACATATATATATATGCATATATATATGTATATACATATATATATATACATATATATATGTATGTATATATATACATATATATATATGTATGTATACACACACACACATACATACATACATACATACATACATATATATATATATATATATATATATATATATATACAGTCGGTCATCTAGTCACACTGAAGGGCAGTGATACAGCGAAACAGTCTGTGGATGACAATATATATATATATATATATATATATATATATATATATGTATACACACACACATATATATATATACATATATATATATATATGTATATACATATATATATATACATATATATATGTATGTTTATATATACATATATATATATGTATGTATACACACACACATACATACATACATACATATATATATATATATATATATATATATATATATAAATTACCAACAATACATTTTAGAGCAAAATGAACAGCAATACATTTTATCTGTAAGGCATACAATCGCGTTCAAAATATTTAGATTTCGGCATTAAATAACCCATAGAGGTGTTGATATGCCGTTAAACAAAATCAAACAACGAACCTTCTGAATTCATTGAGTATCCGTTTCCCAGTATATAATTTCCACCCAAGGCTAGAGAACCCAGTCGACTCAGCTGCATAACCCATAGATGAGGGTGAGAAGACGCGTTCATGCATTATTCAAGGACACTAGTGCGAAAGTGAATGCAAAAGAATAGCCTAGAATTTGAACTCTGAACTCTGATTCCACCTTTCCCGCCGATACCCATCACACCGCACATCCCCCCAACCTATAGATTAAACATCGCGTAATTAAACATTCCTCGCCTGCACTGGTATTTGGCGATTACACCCAGGTAAAAAAGCCAGGATTTGAAAGATATTTTTACAGCACGCAGACTGGCTATCTCCACTTGAAAGTCAATCTTTAATCAGGACCCCATTTAACCTTCGAAGACAAGCTTATTAAATATCTGGATATACAATGAACAGATTAAAATAACATTGATTCCGGTAATCCTCACTTCAGCCTCGTGCAAATATTGTGATATACCCGCAAATATTGTGATATACCCGCAAATATTGTGATATAACCGCACAGAATATTTTTCTCTTTCTTTCTTTTACAGCCAACCACTTCAAACCGTTTTTACTCCACGCCCTCTCAACCCAAATTTCTTCACTGGCTTTTGATGTTATTACTTGAACGGTCGGCACATCGTTGCAGTCTCTCAACCAAAACTCGTCAAGTGATACGAGCTTTTGCCGCCTTTTCTTTTGTTTTTCACTGATAGGCATTTTGACAAATAACAGCTTTATCGCCACTGGTGTATGCAGGGCGAAAATGTTGATATGAAAGAGCAGCGATACGGCAAAAAAACCTTCCTTAGAGGACGATTGTAAAGATATACTTGTGATTTTAAATATAGCTTACATAAAACCATTGTCATTTTTGTTGGTTTGTTCATTTAAACAGAAAGAGAGCAAGCGGTACTGCGAACAGACAGACACAATAGATTTTCTCTTTGTTTGTGTTTTCACGGCAGGTCAACTACTGTTGGTTATATCAATACTACAAATTATCTTGATGACGTTATAAATGCTATTGATATTTTTTTTATTAAAATGGCTTCTTCCATGCTTCGATGGCGTGAAAGTGTATTGAGCAGATTCTTCAATTTTAACTCCTTTTTATGTTCCCTTAATCTAGATACCGCCACAGATTCGTTAAAAGATGAGCATGCCATGATGAAAGCTTAATTTTTGAAAAAAGTTTTATCGTTTAAATGTTTATGTTATTAAGAGGAAAGACCAAAGGATTTTTTTATTATTAAATTATATTTTTGATCCTTTTAGAACGTTCGAAATTTTGGTCAAAAATCTTGTTTTTTTTTTCCATCAGGGAACCAAAGATTACTATAGGAAATTTTAACGTCTTTTTTTGCGATGAAAAACATATTGATTTGGAAATTCTTACAAAAATCAAATAATTATCGGAAAATCCTGGTAAAATATATTTTTTTACATCTGTTATGCCACCACCCAGAGAAATTAATTTTTGCATCGCGTTTCTTTGGAGGTACCTAGTTTAATCTTTTCTTGACATTTTTGTAAGTTTCGCCGATATATTTTGGTATAGAACATTCTTTACATTCGAATTTACAAGTTCTGCTTCTGATGTAAAGTTAGTTTTCTGTTTTCCATATGTTTATCTGCTAATCATGTGTTTGTGATAATCTTTATATTGAGCGAGGTTAAATATTTTTACTTGTTACGGAGTTTGCAGGTCAAATTTGTGTCTCTTCATTTAATATTGACTTTACTTATTTGCTTTTGTGGATTGAATGTGCTTTTCTTTTGATATTGTATATGGAATAACTAAATTTTGTTCTTGTAAAATAAAATTCGGCAAAGTTTAATTTTTGTACCTGCAATACAGGGTGTCCATAAAGTTCGTATGAACTTTAAAAAAAATTATAACTTTATTTGTATTTGCGATAGAAATAATTTGTAAAAAGGATAAGAAAGAAGTAAATCTATATTTTTTAAGGTTTTGTCGAAATTTTATTTAAGTTTCCACATGTCCTCCATCATTAGCAATACAAAGGGTAATACGATTTTGCAGTTCACGGAAAACATTTGCCAACTGATTTACAGTAATGCCTGAAATCAAATTAGTTATTTTAGCTATACTTAAAACTAGGTACATTAAACTTTATAACATTTTTTACAGATTATTTCTATCGCAAATACAAATAAAGTTATAATTTTTTTAAAGTGCACACGAACTTTATGGACACCGTGTATTACGGTGTGTCAAAAGGACAGTTTTTCCCTTGACACCGCTATTATTTTGTACTACCTTCATTTCTCCGGCAACGTTTATTGTTTAAAAAAGCTAGGATTAGAATTCTAAGAAATCTCAAAACATATGAATTGTGAATTTATATTTTCTTTGTTCTTTGAGAATTTACGACAAAAATATTAAATACTATTTATTAGATTATTTATTTTCAAGAATAATTTTATATTTACAATATTCAAAAAAAAAATTGCGAACCAACTAATATAAAAAAATAAATATGAAAACAATTTTTTTTATTCATAAGTTTATAAAAATATATTAAGTCATAAAAATATATAGACCAATAGAAGAAGAAGAAGAAGAAGAAGAAGAAGAAGAAGAAGAAGAAGAAGAAGAAGAAGAAGAAGAAGAAGAAGAAGAAGAGGAGGAGGACAAGAAGGGGAGGAAGAGGAGAAGAAGAAGAGGAGGAGGAGGACAAGAAGAAGAAGAAGAAGAAGAAGAAGAAGAAGAAGAAGAAGAAGAAGAAGAAGAAGATATGACTTATGACAGAAATTCGTCCCCAATGTCTCCCTTTGCTAAAATTCCAGAACGTCATCTCTTGGGAGCCAAGTACCTCTCGTTTGAGAATGATTAAATTAAATGAACAATCAGAATTATTCTAGCGAATTTTCTTGCTGGCAATTTCATATTTTTTTCTTTTCTTTTTTCTTTTGTTTTAAACTGGTAACTCGCTATTGCGTGGTTCTAAGACAGTTGTGTACTAGACAATTGCGTCTCGGACAATTGCGTCCCTAGACAAATGTGTCTCTGGATAATTGCGTAACTCTGATAATTTTTTGGAACAATTACCATAAATTTTTGAAAAAAAAGCATAGGTAGTTATCATAAATTTTTTAAAAAGGAATAAATGGAATAAGATAAAAAAAAATTAAAAGTTTATTTTTGTTTAAAATGCAATGACAGATGAACAGTGTTGCAATATCTCTCTACAAATCACCAGTATGTTTTTGTTTGGTCGATATTTTTCTTATGATAAAGGTAACTGTAATTTTCCTCGTCCACGAATATTTTTTCCTCCAGTGTTTGATTTTCGGAACTTAGCCATGGGTTCCAAATAAAAATATAATCTATAAAATCCAGAATCTATTAGATGTTTGTGGTACACTGCTGGAATGAACTGAAACATCTAGGTTAATTTTCTATTGCTTTAAAAAAGAAAATTTTCTCTCTTTTTTAAATTTATGGTAACTACCTTTCTGCTTTTTTTTTTAGAGTAATTAAAGGTATTGGTGTGAAAATTTCTATATTAAACAACTCTTTAAAAAATGGTAACCTAAAAAAATTATCAGAGGTACGCAATTATCCAGGGACGCAATTATTTGGTACGCAATTGTCCGGGAAGCGAATGTCCAGTACGCAACTATCCATCCACCCATGTTGAGTACAGGTAATCAAACGAGTGTTGCAGACTATTATCGCTGTACTGACTATGATCCTCACTGAGTGCCTCATACGTATGGCCAGACTAAGCAAAATTAGGTAGTCTATAGTCAGTTTGATCTTTCATATTTGTGAATTTGTCTTATGTTAAACTTGGTAAAAATTTATTAAAAAAAACAACAATATAATAATTATTGTCCACTACTCGTTTTCGACCACACCCCTCTGCTAGGGCGACTAGGCTCACCCTATCACAAACGCCTGCTCAACCCACCTATGGTTTATACTGCAACTTTGCTGAGCGAGCGTTAGTAACATTTTCTGGGAGAGATCCCATCATCTGATGAGATCAATTTTTTGAACAAAGACAGTGCGCGAAAACCCTCAATCACGATGCCTTATGCCTTACGTGTTAACACAAACAACAACAACTTCTGAACATTGTCATGTACGCAATTTCACCTACAAGGCTCCGGTCAACGGGTGACAAGGATTTCGGGAACTTTTCAATTGTGCCGCGCGTTGGGAAAACGACACTAAGACGATAACACGAGAAAATCCCCTCTCTGACAAATAGACCCTGGTAAAACTAGAACCCAGGTTACATGGGCAGAAAGTTATAAAATAACATATAAATATCTTGAATAGAAGTGTTTGGTTTTAAAATGTCAAATACTTGATTTTCTCCTTGTGAATTAAAAATACACGACTGTTGATTTTGAGATTAAAAAATTCCTGCAAACATACGAAAAGTACGTACATCAAACCCCAAGCAAAATATGAAAAAAGTATGTAGATATGGTAACCGACATCAAGAAAATTAGGTTCTTTGAAGACGAATAATCGATTAGTATAAAATCGATTCCTAGTTAGACCGGGGGACGCGACACGGTTACATTTTTCTTTTGCTAATGACTAATAAATCAGGTGTTTAACGTTAAGTCGAAAACGTCATTTGATGCCTTACATACGAGCAACGGATGCAGCCGAAAAGGCATCGCTTTTAATGGGATATTTTCGTTTCGTGGCAACAACACATGCACACGCTCTCTCTTTCTCTCTCTCTCTCTCTCTCTCTCTCTCTCTCGTTCATACTCCCCCCATATATATATATATATATTATTTATTTATTATAATTTTATCATATAGACAAAACCATTTTACTCACAACCATGATGCAACTTTAAAATGCACTGAAACCAAGTTGCATCATTGTAGTGAGTAAAATGGTTTTGTCTATATGATAAAATTATAATAAATAAATAAATAATTATCGCTCTACTACCTGTATCGAGCTCTTTTTTGAATTAACGCTGCGAACGTTAGAATTTATATATTACTTTCGTTCTCATAGCATCGGGGGTATATATATATATATAGATATATATATATTAATAAATATACATTATCCCTCACGGTGCAATCTTCGTCAATTGGAATCGTCAATTTCTATTTTTAAAAAAGGACCCCCAGTTACCGAAAATCTGCTCTGAATCGTAAAATAAAAAATGGCATTTAAACTAAGACATTATTTAATTAGGAAAGCTTTTAATTGCTTTTACGAATAAGTTATATTATGGACACTATTGTCTTAAGAAAAAAAATGAATAAATAATGAATTTTTACCAGGTAGTCTTGATCTTTTTGTCAATGATGTTTGTATATTTACATGTATATATAAATAGAGAGAATAGACATGGCATCATTGACGATTGTGAAGAATATGGCAGCGACAAACGTATTCGATTGTCTCATTAAATATATGGGGTCGACAAAAATGTATGTACACCATATCTGATATTTAAAATACAGGCTGTTTCGGATAAATAAAATTGATATAATTTCGTAATAACTTGACTAATTGTCGTTTAAATGATCTCAGATTTTAACAGCATATGTAGAAACAACACAAGATTCTATTTTTTCTATTTTCCTTATCATGTATAGAACTATCACTCACTGGAAAAGAAAAAGTGTTTTGTTTGTTAGAGTCTGCTCGAACACAGTCGAACAAGACTTTGCGACGTGCATTTGCGAGAGAATTCGCTAAAAATGTACCAACTGCAATGCAGATTCGGACATGATACAAAAATTATAAAGAAGAAGACTGTTTGTGCAGGGCCAAAGTCCCTGGACGACCACCAGTTTCGGAAGAGATGGTGGAGTCGGTTCGGAAAACATTTTTTGCGAATCCTCGAGAAGTCCATGAGAAGAGGAAATTTGGAACCGCAGATCCCTCCAGCCGGTGTGGCTAGGAATCGCTTGCGAATGACACCCTACGAGTGGCAACAAGTTCAGGCCTTAAAGACAGATGACAAGCCAAATTGTCGTATCACAGACGGCGCGCTTATTGAAAACTTGTGAAATCGTTCCTGAAATCCACATATCTTTGAATTTCCCATTCAAATTTTGGGGAATAAATCGTATTTTTCTCATCAATAATTCCAGTTTAATTTGTCTAGACTATAAAGCTACTCATATATTTATCACTCAAATGATATCAACTTTTTTTGAAACATCCTATATATACATATTATTCATAGCACATCTTTAACATTCATTCATTTAAAATTATGAAAATAAAGGCAAGAACAATTTGCCTACTTGTTTTGTTTATATATATATATATATATATATATATATATATATATATATATATATATATATATATATATATATATAAAAGTGAACATAGTGAACAGTCTGTTTCATGCTAGATGCAATCATCGGGCCCGATAATTGCATCTAGCATGAAACAGACTGTCGCCTCTAAGTGTTGACTTCTATGTTCACTTTTATATTTACACACGCTCTATCTCTGATATTGAGCACTTTATCCCATAAATATAGCACACTTTAAGACTATATTTCTTCATATATATATATATATATTATAAATATATATGTATATATGTATATAATATAAATATATATATATATGTATATATATATGTATATATATATGTATATATATATACATATATATACATATATACATATATATACATATATATATATGTATATATATACATATATATACATATATATATGTATATATATATATATATATGTATATATATATGTATATAATATATATATATGTATATATATATGTATATAATATATATATATATGTATATATATATGTATATATATATATATATATATATATATATATATATATATATATATATATATATATATATATATATATAATTAAAAAACAGAGTTTCTACTCGAATATGAGCATCCGTTAAAATAACGTTTAAAAAATAAATTAAATATAGAAATAAGTCGGATTTAATCCATTTCCTATATATATATATATATATATATATATATATATATATATATATATATATATAGGGAGAGATCAAAGTTTTCTTATTGTCTCTATTCATATTGTCCTTTTACAGATAGACTCTATCTGAAATTATTACACACACACACACGCACACACACACACACACATATATATATAAATTATAGTTTTAAGGTATGCTATATTTATGGGTTAAAGGGCTCAATATCCGGGAAAGAGTATATGTAAATATGGATATAAAAGTGGACGTTGAAGTTGTTTACGTCAGTGTCCACTTATATATATATATATATATATATATATATATATATATATATATATGTATATATATATATATATATATATATATATATATATATATATATATATATATATATATATATATATATATATATATAGTTTACGAAAAACTAGGTAATCCGTATATCTAACTCAATCATGTCTCTCTCCCCACCTCACTTCCTCATTTCGTTAATTTACATATTTAATTTACTGCCCGTCATAAATGTGTAAATTTCTTTTCATTTTTCGTTTCAACCTTTGGAAGTAAAATCTGATGATCCGCGGTCCTTTAAAAGGGCTGTGGTGATATAATTTATTATATGGAACCTTAAAGTGTTCTGTTTTTATTTAAATTATATATATATATATATATATATATATATATATATATATATATATATATATATATATATGGGTGTGTGTTTGTATCGATATATGTTTTTGCATTCCTTCTTTCTTTATCGCATGTGAAAGAAGGCCATATTTTTATAATAGTTGGCCAGGAACGGGCCCTGGATAAGGGTTAAATTGAGAAGATACAGGTAAATGGTACAGGAAGTGTAGAAGAACGAGATAAGGAACAATTGTAATTGTCAACACTGGTGGGGTTTCTATGGATGCAACAATTTATTATTTAAACAAAAAAATAATCAGAGCCAATATGTCCTTAATATGATTATTTTGTTACGTTTATAATCATGAATAAATGTTAACGATTAGACATGAAATATATATATTGTAAATATTTAATAAGGTATTTACACGTTTTGGTGACACTTAATATTTAAAATGACCATCGAACGTGTGTGTTGTATGTTTAAATCTGAATAGCCTGATAATAATTATCGGTGACTGCCAGGTGGGACCGAAGAGATTTTAACGCCGTTAAAGACAATTTAATTTAGTCGATGAAAGCGTGCCCAGACCTGACTAAGCGAGCAATTCTCTTTAAAGAGTCATCACGTGATTTAGCGAAGAGATTTCCTATTCTTTTTTCATTGATGGAAATACCTTTTGACCATAGAGACGTATCACGTTGAAATACGCGTCCTCGTCTGATCACCGAAGTTAAGCAACGTTGAACCTGATCAGTGCCTAGATGGGTGAAATCGGAGGAATACAAGGTGCTGTAATAGCTATAGTCTCGGAATGAAAAACCGGAGAGCCGAGTTCGAATTCCAAACGTATTCGTTATATTTACTTACATGCAAATACCTTTAGGAAAGGTATTTCTTTTCTTCTCCAAGCTATAGGTTAAATAGTAAGACTTGTAATAGAAAGTCATTTTTATCTAAAAAAAATTACTATCTCAAAATATGTTTCAGTTTTAAATAACCTCAAAATGGTTGATAATCCGTAAAATAGCAAATCTTGTCTGTTGCGTTAACTTTCAAACTAGTACAGGTAATCAAACGAGTGTTGCAGACTATTATCGCTGTACTGACTATGATCCTCACTGAGTGCCTCATACGTATGGCCAGACTAAGCAAAATTAGGTAGTCTATAGTCAGTTTGATCTTTCATATTTGTGAATTTGTCTTATGTTAAACTTGGTAAAAATTTATTAAAAAAAACAACAATATAATAATTATTGTCCACTACTCGTTTTCGACCACACCCCTCTGCTAGGGCGACTAGGCTCACCCTATCACAAACGCCTGCTCAACCCACCTATGGTTTATACTGCAACTTTGCTGAGCGAGCGTTAGTAACATTTTCTGGGAGAGATCCCATCATCTGATGAGATCATTTTTTTGAACAAAGACAGTGCGCGAAAACCCTCAATCACGATGCCTTATGCCTTACGTGTTAACACAAACAACAACAACTTCTGAACATTTTCATGTACGCAATTTCACTTACAAGGCTCAGGTCAACGGGTGACAAGGATTTCAGGAACTTGGGAAAGGATTGGGAAATCCATCTCTTATTAACCCTTCTAAGGGTTAAATAGGAATGTAGTCTGGGCTATCTTTCTTACCATGGGTGGCAACCAATCTAGGAGAAGGAAAAATGGAGAAGGTACCTGGAAACTATTCTACTAACCTTCCCAATAAATCATGGCAATTCTCATAGAACAGCTGGCATTAATAAAAATGAAAGACAATTCCTGTAAGCTAACAAGTCATAGCTCGCCAAATAAAAACTCCACTTTATTTCCTTTTTTTAAATAAAAAGGTATAAAATCTCAATGGCATAAAAATAAAATGCGGTCTTCACTTCAATGCATCACGCTGTCCGCTGACCTGAGATGGAACAAATACATCGAGTCAATTGCATCATCCACCGCAAGGAAGGTTGGCTCCCTGTGCCAAGCCAGGAAAATTTTCTTCCCGGAATCGATCCTCCAAATCTATAAATCGACCATTCGCCCTTGCATGGAGTGTTGCTGCCATATATGGTCTGGAGCCCCTGATGTTTGCCTCAGGGTCCTTGATAAGATCCAGAGACGGATATGCAATGTAATTGGCCCTGATCTGTCATCTCGTCTGCAGTCGCTCTCTCACAGACGCGCCGTTGCCTCGCTCTGTCTTTTTTACAAATACTTTCACGGTAATTGCTCCGAGGAGCTGCTTTCGCTTGTCCCTAGGCCTCATGAATTTAAACGCCCTACGAGGCTGGCATCCCGTTCCCACCCCTTCACTGTTGAAACTGTTTGATGTAGACGTCTTCTACTCCAATAGCTTCACGTCTCGCACATCTCGCCCGTGGAACTCCCTACCTTATTCCTGTTTCCCTGACAAATACAATCTCCAACTATTTAAGTGTAACGTCAATCGACATCTCCAGTTGCCTTGATCTATCCACTTCCCTTCTCCACATCCTTTCACCTTTCATTCTTATCTGCTCTCGCTCCAACTCTTCTGTATCCCCCTTGCCTTGATCGATCCACTAACTTTCTCCACATCCTCTCCTTTACCACTCCTATCTGCTCTTCCTCCAAACCTTCTGTAACCCCCTTGCGTGCTAGTGGCTTCCAGCCTTGCTTGGGGTGATAAGCTTAAAAAAAAAAATCAAATTTATTAAAAGCAGTTTAAAATTTCTATTAATTTCAATATAAAGTGGTTATTTTTTAGGGCCACCTTTCGCCTTAATAAGCGCTTCAGTACAACGAAACATTTTGGTTATAAGACTCTGACAATATTCTACTGAAATCCCAACGGTCCGCGTGTCACTGATAGCATCCACAAGAACATTGAGATTAATTGGTTATCTGCAACCTTATTCTTCATATAATCTACCAAATTTCCCATGAAAATGAGGTCAGGGCTGTTGCCCGGCGATTCCAACTTAGTGACCTTGACCAAAATGTGCTTGCAGTTTCTTTGCTTTCTCACATGGTGCAACACCATGCACAAATGTGTTGCAACCATGCATGCGCACGTGAATCTCTAGGTTATCCTACAACAGTTCCAGATACTTTTTTGAGCATTCACGATTGTTCCAGGGTCTTGGAAATATTCTGCTGATAACTTTTGTTTAATATTCCTGATCTAGAATGCTTAATTATGGGACCAATTTGCAAACAATTATAATTTCTGATGAAATAGTGCCTATTGTACAATTCCAGCGAAGAATTTTACAAAGCTTAACCGGAAAGTGTGTGAATAGCATAACGGCTATCGGTGCTGAGAGGAGAATCAGTAAGTTGAATTTAGATTCCCCCATCTTGTCTGTTGCGTTAGCTTTCACACTAACTTCTATAGGGAAATCCATCTTCTTTTACCCCTTCTATGGGTTAAATAGGAATGTAGTCTGGGAAGTCTTTCTTACTTTGGGTGGCAATCAATCTGGGAGATGGAAAACTGTTTCAGAGTTCGCACAGTATGTTTGTCATCATATCACTTTCCTGGACCTCTTCAGACATAATGCTGACGCACAAGAAAAGCTGCTGCAGTGTGAATTCAGCAGGAAGCACAACGTTTTACTCGTTGTTACTTTGTCCAATATTCCTGCGTTTTGGCAAATGCCGGGGGTGGGGGTGGGGTCATTTCCACAATCGATTTTAGTTTTCAGTCAGGTTTTCAAGATCTTAGTTGAAATCCATTGAACAATCTGCATGAAGTTCGAATTTATTTGCATGAACTTGTCGAAGATTGCGAAAAGATGGATTTAATGATATTGTCATCTTTAGTGGTTGTTTTTTTTTTCTGGGGGCCTTTGTGAACCCGTGGAGGTATATTCGCTCACATCATGTGGCCATAAGTTTAGGCTTGTATTCACGAGGAAAAAACAGAACAAACAAACATACAAAATAACAATAAAAAAACATGATAAATTGTCTGGTAATTTCATACAATTTTATTCATGTATTTCTGTGTGTGTTTTACGTTACAACTGTGATAATGTTCATGTTATAAAAGGGAGTAAGTCACTCCGTAATATCACAAGTCCTATCACAGAGGGAACTTACACACTTGTTGTCATCCCGACAGTCCTTGGGCGAAGAGATTGAATCTCATGTCTCTTGGCGGGATATCTGTATTTCCGACAGGAACAATCCCTGTTGCATATTGGGTGTAATTTTTTTATTTTTATTTTTTATTCATTTATTTTAAACGAGGTTTAAATTTTATTTTATTTTATTTATAATTTATTTATAATTTATTTTATTTATAATTTATTTTATTTATAATTTATATTATAATTTATTTATAATTTTCATCATTATTATTATTTTATATTCTATTTTTATTTATAATAATAACAATGTTCTCACAAACTGCAGTCTTTTGCTATAACCCATTTGGACCGAGATTTCCAACTCTGACTATCCCTCTTCCTTTAATGCTACTATCTTGGCTAATTCAGAAAATCAATTGCCAAACGCGAAAATGATCTGAAATAATTTTGCTGCAAATTATTACTGCCTCCACCTCACCCCACCCACCCAACTTAAAGGCTAACCCGCGACACAAAACACTTTGGTGACGTGTTAGGCTTCATTTCAACAGAGAATTCCTTTTTACAACCCCCCCCCCAAAAAAAAAGAAAAAAAAACAGCAACGTAAATAATATTTATCTAAATAAATAAACGGCAAATTCTGTCCGTCCGTGTATTTGAAACCGCCTCTAGTTTGAGACCCGTTTTCTCTACATAGATATAACTTTTTAGACTCAGGATGATTCCGGGATCTGCCCTCCATCTGGTACTTGAACATCTAGCATTGGGATTTGTGTCTGGATGAGGAGAGATTAGTTAAAAATTATAATTCTTTCTTTCTTTCTTTCTTTCTTTCATATTTCTCTCTATCTCTTTTCTAAACAAATAAACGGCAAATTCTGTCTGTCCATCCATGCCTGAAACCGCCTCAAACTTGGGCCACACTTTCTCGACAGACATTTTATACCTTTTTGGAATCAAGATGATCCCAGGATTGAAAATCTGCCCTTTATCTGGTTTTTGAACATCCAGCATCGGAATTTGTGTCCGGTTGAGGAGGGGACAGTTAAAAATTCAAATATTAAAATAACTGAAAAAAATTAGTGATTTTAAAAGTTTTAATTTATATTGAGCTTAAAGTAACTCAAAAACTTTATGAATTTAAAAAGATGTTTTAAATTCAGTGAGAAGTTTTGTGACGTGAGGTTTTGAAGTTCATCAGTGTTTGTGATTTGAAGAATATAGCTTAAAAGTTCGCACGGATTGCGGCTTTTAAGCAATTACTAAAATAGATTACCATAGGATTTAAGTAGGTACCTCCATGAAATCACTAAAAAAGAAAGAAGAGCATAGCATACTGAAAAAGATGCCAAACTTGAAAACAAAATTTTATCGTCTAAATGTTTACGTTATTATTAAGAGGAAAGCACAAAGTATTTTTTAATTATTTTAAAAAATGTCCCTTCTTTATAGAACATTCTTACTTATGATTAAAAAACCCTGTTTCTCTTTGTATCAGCGGACCTAGTAAATAACATAAAATTTTTACGTTGATTTTTTTTATGACATTAATTTGGAAAATCTTGCAAAAATAAAAATAATTGTCGGATATTAATGAAACATTCAGAAACTATTCACAAATGATGGAAATTATTATAAATATGTTTTCTTTTTTTAAAATCATGGCAAAAATATTTTTATATTTATTACCCCCCCCCCCACACACACACACAAGGCTTTGAGGAAAGTAAATCATGTTTTTTTTTTTAATCGGAGCCCCCTACCTGAAAATCAGCTCTAAATTGTAACATACAAAACTCAATAAAACAAAGATATTATTTAATTTCAAATGCTTTTAGTTGTTTTTATGAATATGGATAATATTGTCTGAAAGCAAAAAACTTTTTCGATGAAAAATGAATTTTTAAAACAATTATTTGTTATTTCTTAAATTATTTTATTATTTTTACATTAAAGTTGTTAAATATTATAAAATTAGTGAAAACGGTGCTCAGTTTAGTCAATGGTGTTATTAAGTAGATCTATCTTCTAGCATTATAAGTTGTATAGCTTATAACAATCAGAAAAAACACACTGTATAAAAAAAACTAATTTCAAATGGTTTTTGTGTCCATAAAACGGCTGTAATTCAAATATACGGAAGACCAGCAAGAATACAATAAAAAGTCGCGTTATTTGAGTTAAGCGTTGTTCTCCGCTGTTACGGCCTTTATTTTTGCGAATTGTTCGTGCGAAATACGTGTGGAGAAGTTAATTTGGTTTTTCAATTTCAACTGAGAAGGGTACCTACAAGTATCAGTATCATCTTATGAAATTTATATGATCTTATTTTTATATTAATCTCAGTTATGACATTTTTCCATAAATGAAATATCAAAATTAATAATAAAATGAATGGAAATACGGATAACACAGTAAAATGTAGTAAATGTACATAAAATTATAGTATTTTATGTACACTTCTGATAAAATTTCATAAGAAAGGTACCTATAAATTAATTAGATAACTTTCTTATGAAATTTTATCTCACTCTCAACAGTCTTATTTTAATTTTTTGTAATATATTTTCCATAAAGCATCGTAAACGTAAAGGTGGAATCTAAGTAAAAAAAAAAAATTAGAGCGATGAAACTTCTTAAAAATAACGAGGTAAATAAGTTGGTTCACTTAAAACTAAATAATTATGTCACTTCTGTCCTTCCGTACGGTAACTCTCCCTTACGTAAGCTGCCAGTACGTTTTGAAATCATCGATCATCACTCATCAAGTGTCACCAAATGTTAAGACCTGCTTTGTCTTACTTTTAAACTACATTTTTCGGCACAGAATGTAAGTAATGTTTGTTTCAAAATATTTTAAATAAACTTTATAATTTCCTATTCTCTGAAAATAAATTTTGAAAAAATTATAATTGATTTTTAAAAGAATTTGAAACGGAGATTTTCATTTTGTTTATGAAATGGGAAAAAAATGATTGACATGATCGATTATCTGTCAATTTTGCTGACTCAAAAAAAAAAAACATAATTTTTAACGAAAATTTCGGACGTGCTAGGAACGGTTAAAAAAAGTAAATAAAAAAAATCCCTAAATACTTTGATCTTTCCTGTTGATAATAACAAGCATTTAGACAATAAAAACAATATTTTCATCAAATTTAAGACCTTTTTATTCATGTTATGCTCTTTTTTAGCGATCTCTCGGAGGTACATATATATATATATATATATATATATATATATATATATATATATATATATATATATATATATGAAGAAATATAGTCTTAAGGTATGCTATATTTATGGGATAAAGTGCTCAATATTAGAGATAGAGCGTGTGTAAATATAAAAGTGAACATTGAAGTCAACATTTAGAGGTGACAGTCTGTTTCATGCTAGACGCAATCGTCAGGCCTGATGATTGCGTCTAGCATGAAACAGACTGTCGCCTCTAAGTGTTAACTTCAATGTTCACTTTTATATATATATATATATATATATATATATATATATATATATATATATATATATATAAATAATTTGATCTTTCCTCTTAATAATAACATAAACATTTAGACAATAAAAAATTATTTTCATCAAGTTTAAGGCCCTTTTTATTCATGCTATGCTCTTTTTTAGGGATTTCTCGGAGGTACCTAGATTTAAGCCTCTATACTTTCTTCCGGCATATGTCACGCATGTGCGAAAACAAACATACACACAAAAACGCACAATTATGTTTTCAAGACTACTTCGGCTAATTTCAGATCCGCACCCTAACTTTTAAACCAGTCAGCACACCTGAACTAGACGTTGAAACATCGATCTAATACGACCCATCCTTTTGATTTAACCACAGTGCCATCGCAATATAATCAGGTATAAAATCGGGTCATATTGAAGAGAGTCGTCGTCGTGAAGAAGGAAGTGATCAATGGTTTTTGCTCCGCCGACTCGACAAAGCTTTCTCTTTAACAAACAATAGACACAAATGCGACACACTTCCGGTGAATAAGTCGCTGTCTTTAAATTCTACTTTGAACTTTTTGTTTAAATTCCTTTCAGCATGCCAAGCAATTTAGTTTATTTACATACATTTGTGCGTTTAGGTACAAATATTTAAATTATTTGATTTAATTTTAGTTTGGTTTAGATAAAACGGTGATAAATATTGTTGTCAGAAAAAGAAAAGGAAAGGAGAAGAAAAGAAGAAAGAAAGAAAGAAAGAAAGAAAGTAAAAATGAAGGAAGGAAAAGAAGAAAAAATGAATATATGAGTGAATGTAAGAAAGAATGATAGAAAGAAAATAAAATTGATGAAAGAAAAAAAGAATGAATAAATAAATAAATAAATAAATAAAGAAAGAAAGATGATTTATTGGTAAAAAAGAGACTGAACAAAAGCGTCAGGAGAAAATGTAAAAAAAATAATAATAAAGAAAAAGCCAAGAGAGAGAGAGAGAGAGAGAGAGAGAGAGAGAGAGAAAGATGAAGAAAGAAAGAAAGCGATAGAGAGAAAGATATATATATAGAGAGAGAGAAAGAGCTAAAAAGAAAGAGAAAGAGAGAGAGGGGGAAGAGATAAAGAGAGAAAGAAACCGATAGAGATAAAGAGAGAGAGAAAGATATATATATATATAGAGAGAGATAAAGACCTAAAAAGAAAGAGAAAGAGAGAGAGAAAGAGAGAGAGAGAAAGAGATAGAGAGAGAAAAGAGAGAAAGAGATACTGAGAGAGAGATACAGAGAGAGAGAGATAGGAGGATGTAGGCGTGTACCTGTGTACAGGTATTTCTTATCTCTAGTCTTTGGCGTTCTTCTACTGGTACATATGCCCCAAGCAAACCTTGCGTTTCAGTATCTCAACTAATCCACGGACAATTCTCCACTCACACGCCTCAGACGCCAAAACAAGTTTACATATACTTGCTTTTTTTTTAGAACGTGAAAATGAACGCTGGTGTGGATTGCTGGGGTGCGTGTGAATGTGGGTGTGAGTGGTGTACTGATGAGAGGCTTTGTGTCGTCCTCTATCATATTTTTGTTTTAAGCGTTTCACCCCCAGCAAGGCGGGAAGCCACTAGCACGCAAGGGGTTACAGAGAATTGGAATGAGACCAAATAGGAGAGATAGAGGAAAGGATGAAGTGAAAGATAGGGGATAGATCAGGGCATCTGGAGACGTCGATTGACATTACATTTGAATAGTTGGAGATTATAGCTATCAGGGAAACAAGAAAAGGGGGAGTTCCACAGGTGAGAGGTGCGACACGTGAAGCGATTGGAGTAGAAGAGACGGCTACATTTAACAGTTTCGACAGTGAAAGGGTGAGAGCGGGATGCCAGCCTAGTAGAACGCTTAAATTCATGAAGTCTGGGAACCAGCGAAAGCAGCTCATCATCGGAGCAGTTTCCGTGAAAGTATTTGTAAAAAAGACAGAGGGAGGCGACGGCACGTCTGTGAGAGAGCGACTGCAGACGAGATACCAGATCAGGGCCAATTACATTGCATATCCGTCTCTGGATCTTATCAAGAACCTTGAGACAAATATAAGGGGCACAAGACCATATATGGCAGCAATACTCCATGCAAGGGCGAATGGTTGATTTGTAGATTTGAAGGATCGACTCCGGGGAGAAAAGTTTCCTGGCGCGGCACAGGGAGCCAACTTTCCTTGCGGTGGACAAAGCTATTGACTCAATGCTTCGATGACGATCGTTTATAACCGGTTAGCAACACCTGGGTCAGATCAATGTTATCTTGTCGATATCCAATCAAAAGAAACAACAAGAAGCGTATGGGTGTGGGCGGGAGATTAAAATCTGTCTGTTAAGAACTTTTAGCAAAATGCGACGTAACGATACATAACCCTGCCGTATTAAAACGATAAGATCGTGATAATATAAACGAATGCCATATAAAATCAAAGATCCATTCTTCTTCTATGTGCCGTGTCTCTTTAGGACGTTAGCGATGATGGCTCTCCACAATTTCTTGTCCTTTGTAGTTTTAATACATTTTTTTTTTGTTATCTCTCCTAAACTCTGTTCCGTCATCCATCGCTAAGAATATTATGCATTGTTTTCTTCAGTCTCTCTTGCTTTCAATCTGTCCTGTGAGTATTAAATTTTCCAAGCCCTCTTTCCTCATTATTTTCACTAGAAATTTCAACTGTCTCTTCCAGATCTTGATTAGAGCTGTCCTTTTAATTTCCTTTTCTATAAAACTTCGTCCTTGCTCAAATAGTTCGTTCCATCGTATTCTCATCATCCTTCTGTAGAAACACATTTTCTGATGCTTCATTTTTCTTCTTCATCTGTGAGGAGATTGCCCAGCCGTCACTACTATATAAGAGGACTATATGTCGCCTGCGTAAAAAAAAAAAACAAATCATCATCATCCTCATCATCATTATCATCATTCCTATGGCCAGTTGTGGCCGTAGATTTGTTTTGCAGCTGAGCACCTGGCCAGTTATTTCCATATATCTGGGTTGAAATCCGCAGAAGTATTCATTTGTTTGTAGCGTATTTTAGGCAAGTAGCCATAACGGAGCCGATCCCTCTTCAAGTCAAAACACAGCCGATGTCCTCCATCTTGAAAGCTTGCCTTGCTCACGGCCCGTTGATTCCATCGACGGAACCCTCCGACCTGGGCGTTGGTTAGAAAACCCTCAGTCTTGCGACGCTGGTTCATCACCGCACTGGCTACTTACATAGCTTTGGAACTTAGTCTATGTATGAGGGACTAGATGGTCATTGGCCCTACAGGTCCTTTGACTTTTAATCCACGCTCCTCAACAGAAAAGCCTGGTAGGAGAACCAGTTTAGTCATCGATGACTCGACCACATGGCAGGTAGTACTGGGTTACATGATACCAGTAGAACTAGTAGTGACCTGACCTAAAGATTTTAGAATCAGTAAATCAGAGACGTGTAATCTGTTTTCAGTTTGTACGATTTTACTAAGCCATCTCCTAGGAATATTTCAGCATTTTAGGTGAATTCTTATTTATGTGTTTTTTCTTCTTCGGCAGAAGCTTCCTCGGAATTCGAAACCGGTCACATGACTCTACGTATTAAATGCAATACTTGGGCTCTCTTAATAACTTCATCGTCACAAATTATTTGTTTTATAGAAAAACGAAATGCATAAACGTTCATGTATTAGTTTATGTAGTCTTGACAACAAACCTCAAAATCGAATTTCCTTGAAATCTTTGCTGATAAAACATATTTTTGCATACGATGTACACTATTGTTCAAATTAATTGAAAGAACCGCCTAGTTTCCTTTCTTTCAACATACGGTCAGTTTTAGACCCACTGGAGTGATAGGGTGTAATCGATTTCTATTTTTCCTTAGATTAGGTCATTTGCAGTGGTGTGCAGTAATATGAATGTATTTTCGATACATAAATAGATAGATAGATAGATAGGTAGATATGAATAGACTGAGATAGATACACCCTTGTGCCAATTAACTGAAACAACCGCTTTAGTTTCCTTTCTTTCACCACACGGTCAGTTTTAGACCCACTCGAGTGACAGGGTGTAATCGATTTCTATTTTTTCCTCAGATTAGGTCATTTGCAGTGGTGTGCAGTAATATGAATTTATTTTCGGGGTGTATGATGAAATTTATTTGGCCTTGAAAAATATTAAGTCATCCGCGATTGCATCAGATTTTTTATCCCGCCCAGACACTATTGCCTCGACTGTCGATTAGTTGTCCTACGGCCATTGTCAGTGATGGACGTTACTGCAAGGAAGTATACGAAAATTATAACGTTTCACAAACACACTGGTAAGCCTTACCAGTGAGCAAATCAAGGTACTATAGACTGGCCTGGGAACTCTCCTGATTTAAATACTGTCGAGAATCAGTGGTCAATCTGCAAAAAACAACTTCGTGGAATGGACATACGAAGTACTAACATGTGCACTTGGTCACGTTTCACTAGAAAAATATGAAGAAAAAGTAAATAATAACGGAATTATTCGTTTTGTTTCAATTAATAACCTGCTGAAATAAACGTTCGTTTTTGGTAATATTTAATCGGCCTTTGCGCCATTTCCTGCATTAGTCCTAAGTAACAGATGACAAAAAGTTATCCAATTTAGTTTTACTTCAAGAGAAGCAGTAGGGTTAAACCATCAGGTCTAAGGCTGTCTATAATATTTAAATATATTTATATACTCTGAAAATAAAAAGGACAGTTTAAAAGTAAATATAATTATTAAAAATGTAATTTTCACTGAGATTATATTTTTTGACTTTATACCAATGAGTCGAGAGTAAATCTCTAAACTAGAACACGAGTGTAACCAATGACAACGACACCATTTTGAGTGTGAGGAGGCGATATCAAAATTCAACCAAGCCGCTGGAATGCAACGGCAACACCGAAAAAAAAACAAAAAAATACGGACGGGTTTATTTGGTCCAAGAAAATTTATCGGATCGGATGAATTGGGCAAAATAGTCCATTGGAATTTAGTTCAAATATATGCTCATGTTACCATCAGTTTAAGCACGGAAAAAATGATTTTCAAAATGGTAACCACATCCGTGAGATTATTTTTTACAGTTTCATCAGGCAAAATTAATTAAAAAAATTAAAAAAATACTAAAAACGAAATTATTTTTCGTGTGCAAAACAGACATTTCTTTTTTTTTATTTTATAATTTGAAAAATGTGTTAAACTATTTAATTTACCATTACATATATATTATTACATTATATATAGATTTGTACAGACTGAGATAGATAGGTTTGAATAGACTGACAAAGACAAACAGCGAGCTAGATACCTAGCTAGTTAGATAGCTAGCTAGATATGAAAACAATGATATATATATATATATATATATATATATATATATATATATATATATATATATATATATATATTTATTTATTTATTTGAACAGACTGGGGTAGATAGATAGATTTGAATAGACTGATATATATATATATATATATATATATATATATATATATATATATATATATATATAGAGAGAGAGAGAGAGAGAGAGAGAGAGAGAGAGAGAGAAAGAGATAATTATGAAAACAATGAGATAGATATAAAATTGATAGATTTGAACAGACTGAGATAGATTTAAACAGACTGAGATTAATAGATAAATTTTTACAGACTGAGATAGATAGATAGATAGATAGATAGATAGATAGATTTGAATAGACTGAGATAGATAGATAGATAGACAGATATGAAGAGATACCTCTTTTCTTATATATATATATATATATATATATATATATATATATATATATATATATATATATGAACCTAAAGAGCCAGGTAAACCTACCTAGGTTTCACCTACACGTTTACCTGGCTCTTTAGGTTCATAGTTAGGTTTGCTCTACTTAGTGTATTGAGCACATTACATAGTTGCTTTACTCGGTTTGGAGGTTTTTTTTCTTTGGACTCTGAGCTTGGATTCTGGACGATTGTTTTCGCCTGAATTACATGTTCTTAGTTCTTTCTTTTTTTATTCCTTATTTTTCCTTGTGTATTGGTTTGTTCAATTACAAGCCAAAACACCTAAGGTTTTTCCAGACGAGTATATATATATATATATATATATATATATATATATATATATATATATATATTACATGAATCATCCATACAAAAAGCAGATAGTGAAGTTATTGATATAAATGGCAAGAATCACTCTCGCAAACAATTTTTAATAAAATACATCGACCTCGAAATTGGAAATGAATGTTATGATCCCTGTTTATAAATTCCAGTTGTATAAGATCTTTTTTACTACAAGCTTTCGATTGTGCATACAATCATCCTCAGGTATGGAAATAGATATGTCTTTTTTACATCCAGGTAATAACAGGACAACGAAAGTTAAGATGTACTCCGAAATATTTTTTTAGAAATGTGTTATTGTTAACTGTAAGAAATTTTGGAGCGTGCGGTCGCAACGCTGAGTTTGAATTTTTTAAATTTTTGTGCGTTTTATATCATTAACTTCACTATCTGCTTTTTGTATGAATGATTCATGTAATGTAAATTGAACTGCACCACATACTTTATATATATATATATATATATATATATATATATATATATATATATATATATATATATATATATATATCTTTAAAATGTTTCTTTTTAAAGTACTTAAACAGTAAAAGGAAAAATTGTAGCAAATAAGAGAAACCACATCACTTGAGGACTACCAACAGCGGCAACAACTAAAATGGATGGCACATGTAATTTGAAAGAGAAAATAATGATATAATCAAGATGTTGACAATCCACATTATTTTAAATAAAAAATTAAGAAGTAAAGAGCGATAACAACTACTGGACTTGAAAAACTTATTTTCCTGGAAAAAAAGATTTAAGAAAAAGATTTTATAGATTTCAAGCAAAAGTAGTAATGAGTGCCAATTGTTTCCTTGTAGGGAAACGGCAAATATTACTATGAGAATTACGATATATATACCTTAGGAAAAGTGAAAAAAATTAGGAAAATCTATGATAACTTTGCTCAACTCAAATGTTTGAGTTGAACAAAGCCAACGTATTGATGTTGGTTGAAATAGTCTATACTCATGAGGTAATTTTGAATTTCCCTGTTAAGTAAATTATATGCTCTGTTAAAATAAATACATTGAGCTCCTTTTGTGAAGCAGTTTTAGTATTTTATATTATTAGGATCCACTTGGATTTATTACCTGTACTATATATATATATATATATATATATATATATATATATATATATATATATATATATATATATATATATATATATATATATATTACCTGTATCGTATTGGGAACCGTCATTTAGCCTGACGTGCCTTAATCCATCGAGCCACAGAGAATAGTTCGATTAGCAAGGTTGATTTTACTGCTTTTAAACTTCAATCTTCCATGAACCTCTCACATACATTCATATCTGTTCAAAGCGTATCCAAATGTAAACAAATGACGTCACACATTATGAATGTTATAAATATAAATTATAAATGATGGTCCCGTATAGGATACAGGTTCGATTCCTGTCGGAGGACGAATATTTTCTATGGAAATTTCTCGGACATTCAGGACGGTAAATGTTGTTTAATACTGTTTATTATAAAAACAGAGCCTTTACTTAAATATTTGTATCTATAAAAAGAATGTATAAACATAAAAATGTCTTAAAATAATTGTCGGACTTTGTCCATTTCATAATATATATATAATATATATATATATATATATATATATATATATATATATGTGTGTGTGTGTGTGTGTGTGTGTGTGCGTGTGTGTTGTGTGTGTGTGTCTGTGTGTGTGTTTTTTGTGTGCATCTGTGTGTGTGTCTATGTGTGTGTTTTGTCTGTGTTGTGCGTGTGTGTTGTGTGTGTGTGTGTTGTGTGTGTGTGTGTTGTGTGTGTCTGTGTTGTGTGTGTCTGTGTGTGTGTCTGTGTGTGTGCATGTGTGTGTGTTGTGTGTGTCTGTGTGTTGTGTGTATCTGTGTGTGTGTGCGTATGTGTGTGTTGTGTGTGTGTGTGTATGTGTGTGTGTCTCTGTGTGTGTGTGCAACTTCTAAAGAAGTAATGTATTTTTTAAAAATTTATTTATGCGATCCGACACACATTATCACTTAAACGTTATCTAATATTTGTACCCATTTTTGAGTAGACGCTCTGTTTAATTATTAAATAATATATTTATTTATTTCTTATTGACAGTTTCTCCTGCTAGTGGGGGAGGGTGACGCAGGTTCGAATCTTTAATAAGATTTCTCTAATATTCAGGCCGGTAGACGAAAAGAAATAAATCTACTGTTTAACAAATAGAGCGGAGCGTCTACTCAAAATATGGGTATCCGCTAAAAATAATGTTTAATTGATAATATATATCAGTCACGTGTCGTCAGTTATTATTCAGGGGATGGGGGGACAGATTGTGACCTTTATGTAGTAAATCTACAAAAGAAAAAGAATAAATAAAGTATTTAGCATTTCATGCATAATAAACTGAGTAAAGATCATAAATTTGTTGGATTAGGTGCGTATTGTGCCACAGAAGGAACATGTAGCTGCAGATTTATTTTATTCAGGGTAGCCACTGCCTACCTTACCTAACTAGACTACTTTCCTGATATGATAGCTCTATCACAGATATTGAGCACTTTCACTCAGACCACACAGACATATTTATATGTGTGTGTGTATTTTATATATATATATATATATATATATATATATATATATGAGTCGCCTGACGATTGCACTAGCATGAAACAGACTGTCGCCTCTAAGTGCTGACTTCCATGTCCACTTTTATATTTACACACGCTCTATCTCTGATATTGAGCACTTTATCCCATAAATATAGCACACTTTAAGACTATATTTCTGCATATATATATATATATATATATATATATATATATATATATTATGTATGCGCAGTACTTATTGGAAAGTGCTCAATATCAGTTATAGAGCTAACCTATTCAGTTTTATGGATATGTGTTTGTGACCCTGCGTTTCACGCTTTTGCAATTATCAGACAAAAACGTGAAACCCAGGGTCACAAACACATATCTATACAACTAAGAAGAAGAAGAAGAAGAAGAAGAAGAAGAAGAAGAAGAAGAAGAAGAAGAAGAAGAAGAAGAAAACCACTGCTGTGGCCTGGTATTGAATTCACAAGTCTTTGGGTCTAGTCACTGGTTCTAACCAATGTCTTTTCCCACTGAGACGGAATAAAGGGTCAGGTTCGAAATTCCAATCACCTGAAGAAGGCCGGAGCGTACAACGGCTGAAACGTTGTGAATATGGCAATGAAGATGAGGATAACAGTCTGAATAATGTAAATAATGTAAGCTATTTTCTTGTGTTTCCACTTCTTCCGGTTTTCCTAGAATGTTCTCAAAATATTTTAATCTCTCTCTTCTGTTTGTCTATCCGTTCGTTCATAGTAGCAATAAATATTAGTGAAAAGTTAATAAAACACTTACAACTGAATGATGGCTCATTCATAAAAATAAAAAAATCTATTTCAGCAAGATCAATGAATGGATCTTGTTATAAACGAGTGCGCATGAGCAAAGGGTTAAATAAAAGTTCAGGCAGTTTGAACACGTGGATCAATTTGTTCATCAAAACGACAATTTACGGCCGGATATTCTACACAAATCACGAAAACTATTTCGACTGAAAATAAAAAGCAACATTTTCTATCATTTTATTTTGCCTTAGTTGAAGAAGCCATCTTGTGTTGCTCCCATACTTGAGTATCATATCGTTTTATTTTCATTTACTCCGATTTTAAAGGAATCAGAGGAATGACTTGGAATCAGAGAAATTCCTTTGCGTTGAATTTCACATATCAACAGCATTTACGCCTTGCCTATTACTATGACTGACTGGGTTCGAATCCCAAGAGAGTCAGTACATATTTGTCCTTGTTAATTCTTTTAGCGTCTCTTTTGATGCCACGTTTAAAAAAAAGGAGTGCGACTAGAAAGGAGGCTGAATATAATCTTCTAGTGAGATACACACACCCACAAACGCGCGCACACACACACACACACACACATATATGGTATTCTAGTGAGGCACACACACAAATGCACACACACGCGCCCACATATACACACACACACACACATATATATATATATATTCTCTTCTAGTCACGCACACACAGAAACGTACGCACATGCATATATATATATATGTGTGTGTGTGTGTGTACATATATATGTTCTTTTGGTGGCGCAAACACACATACGCATGCACATATTCAAACACACCCACATATATATATATGCTTTTCTAGTGATATCTCTCTCTCTCTCTCTCTCTCTCTCTATATATATATATATATATATATATATATATATATATATATATATATATACATATATATATATATATATATATATATATATATATATACATATATATATATATATATATATATATATATATATACATATATATATATATATATATATATACATATATATATATATATACATATATATATATATATATATATATATACATACATATATATATATATATATATATAGAGAGAGAGAGAGAGAGGGAGAGAGAGGGATTCATTTGGTTAAAGCGAAAGAATGTGTGTATGGTTTTCAGACGACTTTTTTCTCAAAGAATAAGTACACCCACACACACACACAAACGCGCGCGCTCGCATATATATATATATATATATATATATATATATATATATATATATTAATTTAGATAGAAAACAGACAACCTTAAGCGTCCATTGATTATAATTTATTTCCCCAGGTGTATGATCTTTACCTGGTTCATCAGACTGCATTTCCAAGGGTGAAAAAATTGTTTTAAATTTACATATAGTTTTTACGCACTTTTGAGGAGTAGTTTTAAGTTGATGTAATGTGATATTTAGAGAGAGGGGGAGGAGGAGTATGACAGACACGGTCGAAATTAGAGAGGGAAGAGATAGGAATAATTTTAATAATTGCTCTGACTTAACATTGAGCTGTCTGGATTATATCCTCCTTGGGATTATCCATACGGATTACCAAACTTTTCGTTACTGATATATATATATATATATATATATATATATATATATATATATATATATATATATATATATATTGTGTATTTGGACAGCAATCCCTTTTTTTTGCAAGTTTCGTTGACAACGACTGACAAGGTCCGGTGGTTAAATCTTTATATAATTTTTCATGTGTTCGTATAATTTTTTTCTTTTCAGGATATAAATTATATAAAATTTTCTGAATGTTTTCCAAGCGCTTTTGGTTATGCTTTTAGCCATTATCAAGAATAAAATTTATTTTAATTTTAGCTGAATATATGGATTGTTTTATGTACATCAAAAAGTATGAATGAAAGCGCTTGGAAAACTTTCGGACATCTTTTATATAATTTATGTCCTGAAAAGAAAAACTTCATATGAACACCTGAGGAAATGTATAAAAAAAAACTTAACCACACCACTTTGTCAGTCGTTTTCAACGAAACCTGCTTAAAAAGGGGATTGCTGCCTATATATATATATATATATATATATATATATATATATATATATATATATATATATATATATATATATATATAGTTTACGAAAAACTAGGTAATCCGTATGGGTAGACCCAAGGAGGATAAAATCCAGAGAGCTCAATGTGAATCAGAGCTAATTAAATAAAAATAAAAACAGACCACTTTAAGGTTCCATGTAATAAATTATTTCACCACAGCCCTTTTAAAGGACCGCGGATCATCAGACTTTACTTCCAATGGTTGAAACGAAAAAAAATGAAAAGAAATTTATACATTTTTGACGGGCAGTACTAAGCAGATGTAAATTAACGAAGTGAGGCAGTGAGGGGGGAGAGAAACATGATTGAGTTAGATGTAAAATTTCTATTCTCTCAAATTTAAATTGTTTGAGAAAGTCCAGACATTGACACATTAAATCGGTTAACTTAACGGAAGTTATATATTGATATAGAGTGGGGAGAGGAGAAAAAAGACCTGAAGAGAAAAAGGTACACACACACACACACACACACACACACACACACACACACACACACACACACACACACACACACACACCTGGTATAACAGTAAAATTGTCCAAATCGTGTAACAGCAAAATTGTCTAATTGTTAGATTAAGCTTTGAACCGTTGTATCTTAGAAATGATTAAAGATATCTTACTGGAATTCTTTGAGGTTTTTATAACACTAATGGACTCTACTTTGAAAAATAAGAATGTATTTAGCTCTAAGTTGAAATGATGAAACCTCTTCCTGTTGTGACCTCCTGATTCAATTTTCCTTTCTATTCTTCCTTCTTTTAAAAACTTATTCACCGTTCTCTTGATGGTTCTTTAATGGACTATGAAGACGGAATCCAGAGTATGAATGTTGGTACCATTACTGAAGACCTGAATGACCTTTCTTCCATTCACCATTGCTCATTTGGGAAGACACAGTGGGGCTGAAATAAAATAATTTCAACCTGTTCTCTACCTAGCTGAATAACTCAAAGGGGTTTTCACAGATTCTTACGGCAAATGGTGTCAAGATGGCTAGACATCTTATCTCCAGTCCACATACTTTGTACTACGTTTCCGTGAATAATATACCGTTTAACTTTATATCCGACTCTGTGTTATTTTTCTATGGTTTCAACACCATAACAATATATAAGAATGATTATATATATATATATATATATATATATATATATATATATATATATATATATATATATATATATATATATATATATCTTGACTCTTGACTTGTATCGGTTTTCACCCTGGTCGGGTTGAACCGGTTTCCTCCCGAGTAAGTACAGCATCTCGGACCATTGCTGCCCACGCCCGCCGATCCTGAGCCAGATCACACGAAATGGCGAGCCACTCGCGATTCCATCGTCGAAGACCAACTACTTGCGGACCAACACCCTAGCATTATTCGTTGTTTTTTGATTATCAGTGTTGGAGATGCATTCTCCTACGAGGCTTGAGAATGCATAGACAACATCATTTTAAACATAGGGAAGATTTATGAGGCCCGGTGTTGTTGGTAATAATTACCGTATTTTCCGGCTTACAAGACGCAATTTTCTTTCATAAAAATACCCTGAAAAATACGTGTGCATCTTCCAAGACGAATGTATGTCAACGCCCAGGCTCAAGTAATCTTGGACGGTCACCTAATTAGCTTGATTGATAGGGACGTGGATTTGTATGTTGAGTCATTACACTATAATGTTTAGCTATCTAATTCAGCCTTTTATATGATGTAACTTCAGTACTTAGCTGTTACAAGCATTTCTAAGACTATAAACCTTCCTGAAGCCGAGCCACAAACTTAAACATGCTCTGTTTACTAGCAACGGCGGGAGTATACCATTGGCATACAGAAAAAATTCGACGAGTGATTAATGTATACAATACGTGGCGCCAGTATGTGAGGGAGGCAGGGTGAATGTGTTGTATGGGAATGACGTTTTTTCTTAGAAATTTATTTCCAGTATTAGGGTGCGTCTTCCAAGCCGCAGAGTCGTGTAAGTCGGAAAATACGGTAAGTTAGATGTTAAAAACTTTTTATAGTTGGTGATAAATGTTAGGTGTTTGTTAGGATTATTGAGAGATATATACTGGTGAATTATGTTAGAAAATGTCCATCCTGTTTATAATTAGGTTGCATCTGCTTACGACAGAACGGGTCAATGGTGCATGTATTTTTGTTTGCTTCTTTTATTGAAAAGGGTTTTGCTTAATGTTGCTAAATTCCTTGTAGAAAAATCTGTCCGAAGAAGAGATTACTTTGGCTCGGTAAATCATGTTTTCTGTAACATCCTTTTTGTATCTCTGAGGACATTCACTTTATAAGTTAAAAGATCGTGACAACAACAAAAAAATAACCATACATACGTAAATCATGCGTATCTATCAGAGAGATCAAATTTAAATTTTTACTATTGCATTTTTCCAGAACTTTAACACATCAACAGATAGGTATTAGTGTCAACAAATGAGCACAAATAGTTATTAATTAAAAAGTTAGAAATTAATGTATAATATTTGTTATGGTCCAAGGTTAGGATCAAGGAAGAACAACACGAACACAAGAGTAGAAATAACAAAGATATATTACACAGAATAATAATACAAGATGTGAAAGGTGCTAGTATGACTGTCAGTCTGGTTTGGAGTGAACTACTATTGGCTCGACTCGATTCTGTCTCGTCCCTCTCTCTTGAGAGGCGCAGTATTCATAGTGTCAGAAAGAGTTCATTATAGGTAAGGTCCCATAACAATATTATCCATAACTAAATGTACAATAATGTTATTTTGATAAAAGTTTTTTAAAAATAACCATAAATACGTAAAAAATGCATATATTGTTGCAAATTCCTTTTTCCACAATATAGCTATTTGTGCTATGTTATAATGCTTATTACCTAAACAATAATAATACTGAATATTTTTTTTAAACATTAAAGTATATTTAATCACATCTCCCTAATAACTGTCGCGATCTATTAAATTACATACAAAATTCTTGCTGTATAAAGGTATTGCGAACAATTTGCAATTAATTCTGAATGATTCCAATGACTATTCAAATAAAAAAAGCATATGAAAAAAAAAGATAAGAATGTCGTTTTTGATAAAAGTTAAAACATTTTTTTTAGTTAAATACGTAAAAGATGCGTATCTATCAGAGAGATGAAACTTAAATTTTTATTATTGCATTATTCTAAATTTTTAACACATTGTCGGAGTTAACTCCTCCATAATTGTCCAAATTGTTCACTAAGGGATGCTCTGCCTACACTATAAATACTGGGCGATTTCTTGCCTAGTTCTCTTTTTTTCATTTCTTCATTTTCAGCGAACACATCTACAATGTAAGCTTTCGCAGAAGATTGCGTCTTCCCATTTGTGGGATACGCCATGAACATTATACACATACACACACACACACACACACACACACACACACACACACACACACACACACACGTACGTACGAACATTCACCAAAATACAAACTCTTTACGTTCACACACAAACACAAATGTTAATGTCTAAGTCCATTGTAAATTTTGTTGTTTAATACATATACTTGTGGTATATACATATCGGTTTTGTTGGTTTTCTTTACATTTCTTTATGGTGGATTCAATCTCTGAGTCCGCCATGTTCTTGTAGTGGACCTTCTTCTAGCAGGAATGAACGCATGTGTTCCTAATTTAACGACACGCAAACCCACGGTCCGCTATAACATCAGCGGATAGCTATTTGTGTCAACAATTGAACACAAATAGATATTAATTAAAAAATTAGTAATTAATGTATAATATTATCTATAACTAAATGTAAAAGTATGTCGTTTTTTATAACAAAAAATAACTGTAAATACGTAAAAAATGCGTATATTGTCGAAAATTCCTTTTTCCACAATATAGCTATTTATGCTATGTTGTAATGCTTATTACGTAAACAATAATAATGCTGAATAGATTTTTTTTAAAACATTAAAGTATATTTAATTACATCTTCCTAATAGCTGCCGCGGTCTGCAAATAAACATGAATTTCTGCTAGTGTTTTTTTTCTGTAAAGAGTTGTGATAAAATTAAGGCTATTGGCATCGACTAATACGTCAAGGAAAGGGAATTAATTGATAATGTTCAGTTCGTAAGTAAAGTGTAAAATAAAGTTATTCTCAAAGGTCTCTTTCGGTTTTCTTTTATTTCTTCTGTTTGCAAATATGAATGTCATCAATATAGCGTGCGTATAATGGGCGGGGATTTATAGAAGACTTTTCTTTTCCACATGACACAAGTAGAGATTAAATAGAGTCGTCAGTTTGTGTATAAATGCTGCAATAGTGGTCGTAAAATGGTACCCGTGTCGTGCAGGATATAGAGGGTGCGATGAATAAATTGTCTTCTAAATTACAAAAATATGAAAATAACACTGACATCTCATTTTAACATATATTTACCCAAATTACACAAAAATATCTTGAAAAACTAAAAAGTAAATTTATTCAATAAAATCGCCATTGGTTTCAACCACATCCTCCAGACGACTTCCGAATCTCCGGCAACTCTTCTGGACGGTCTCCTTGTTTAAGTTGGTGAATGCTGCCATAATCCTTGCATTCAATTCATCTTTGGTCTTACAAGGAGTTTTGTTGGTTTTTCACTCAGCTGTACCCTGCACATAATAATCAAAGGAGTTGCAGTCCGGAGAGTTAGGTGGCCAGATTTAAGTGGGGAATTTGGTCGCAGAAATCGTCTGACAACCATGACTGGAGTCTCCTGCTGGTATGGCATGATGCAGAACCCTGCTGCCAGACATAGGGTCTTCCAGCAGCGACCCTCTTGACCTAGGCAACGACTACCTACTCAAGGCACTTGATGTAAACCTCTGTGTTGAGTCTGGGGCCTTGTGGGAAGATGAATGGCGGTATAACTTCGCTATCGCCAGTGATCACTGCAAAAACTTTCGCGATCACCATTAGATTCATCAAACTCTTTCCGAATCCTCGACACTCTTCTCAAATTGACAGCCAACAACTCTAAAATGTTCGTATTGAAGTTTCCGGCGCGAATGCCAAGCAGTACAGCTTTCTGGCAAATTTCTGGCGGAATTAATTGCGTCATGGTACTCTTTTTATTAAAGACGGTGCCTAACTGACCCTACTAATATATATATATATATATATATATATATATAAGAGCAAAAATGTTATTGGTTTTTAAAAAATTTTTGGTATCAGAGTATTCATGAATATTTACCAGGTTAGCAGAAAAGTCAAGTAAGTTTATGGAGGATGTGAGTTGGTACAGTTCGATGCCTAATTTTGCTCTTGTATATAAATACTCGTCGCAAAATAAAATCTTTCCGTCCTGTTTATGACGATAAACTACGTCCACGTCCTGGGTAAGGCCTCTGAAACAGGAGGTTTTGAGGAGCGTGGAACCACCTCTTAATTGCAGGTGTTCCCAGGTCCACCCTGGCCCGGGGTGGTAATACCCGTTAGGGTCCCAGCTATAGGCAAATAGTTAACCCCCCAAACTAGAGTCAAAACACTATGAAAATGCAAAAATAGATTTTAATACCAGAAATACTTTAAAAAAAAAATATTGCCAGCAATGGCTTTTTGAAGAAAAAAATTTATGAAGAAAAAAACATATTACCAGCAACAAAAATTTTGTTGGCATTAAATAACCCATTGAGGTGTTGATGTGTCGTAAAACAAATAAAATCTTTACATTTACCTTGATAAAGACACTCAGAGGACGAAACGCATCGGATAAGATAAGTTTTTCTTTTGTCTCTCTCTCTCTCTCTCTCTCTCTCTCTCTCTCTCTCTCTCTCTCTCTATATATATATATATATATATATATATATATATATATATATATGTAGAAATTTAGTTTTAAAGTGTACTATATTTATGGGATAAAATGCTCAATATTAGAGATAGATCGTATGTAAATATAAATATAAAAGTGAACTTTGAAGTCAACACTCAGAGGGGACAGGCTGTTTCCTGCTAGACGCAATCGCCAGGCGATAGCGTCTAGTATGAAACAGCCTGAAAGTCAACATTGCGTTTAAGCATATATATATATATATATATATATATATATATATATATATATATATATATATATATATATATATATGTATATGTATGCATATATATCTATATATATATATATCATGAAACGTTCATTCCGTGTAACATTCGAGCCCCTCTAATTTTAATATAAATACCCTTTTCAGGTTAAAATCCCGTGTGAAAGTCAAGCAGGTTTCCAAGAATAATCCCAAATGCGCATACGCTTGTCTTGGCCAATGAGTTCCTTGTAAGAAGAACGGATCCTTACTTAACTTAAGGTCAGGGTGTTATTCTTTGCATAAAGGCTTGTGACATTCCAACGAAGGCTGAGATATAAACAGATTTCTATGAATACAAAGTTGACCGACATAGATCTGAACACAGACGCTGTTGTAAAGCAAGTCAAAATGTCCGCTATGATTGTAAATAATAATTTATCTATCAGTCATACATTGCGTGTATATATTTTTTTTTCCACTCAGCTAGAATGTACACATTGACAGATAAGAATATAAGAAATGTAATTTAATTATTAGGATTAAACTAAAAAATATATCAATAAGCAAAAGATCTATCAACTTCAAATGATTACCTTGAGTATAGATATATGTCTATACGGGGTGCGATGGGTAAATTGTGGCCATTTTATATTTTTAATTTCGCGCGTGAGCGTTGTTTTTTATTTTTATTTTGTTGATTGCACAGTGGGGTCAGTTGGGCACCGTCTGTGAGAAAAAGAGCACCATGACGCATTTCACTCCGCCATAAATTTGGGAACAGCATAGCATAGCATTCGTGAAAGAAGCGCCAATACGAACATTTTCATAGTGTTTGGGGCGCCATTATGTATATTCAGTTTTTAAAATCTTATTTTAAAAATGTTTTTCTTATTCATTTCCAATCTGATTTTTGTGACCCTTTTTTTGTTGATGCTTTTTTAAAAATAATTAAATTGCTTTATTATTGAATGCAGAGGATTCGGAAAGAGTTGGATGAATCTAATGGTGATTACGAAGGTACGGCAGCTCGGAAAACATGATTCTGATTATTCTGTTATGACAAGAGCTCCCGAACTTGTTGGTGAGGGCCTCAGACTCAACACGGAGTCTTACATCTAGTGCCTTGAGGGGGTAGTTCAGCCCTGAATTAAGAGGGTGGTTGCTGAAAGACCCTGAGTCTAACAACAGGACTCTGTCCCATGCCACACAAGTAGGAGAACCCAGTCATGGCTGTCAGACAATTTCTGCGACCACATCACCGCTTACATCCGGCCACCTAACTCCCCAGTCTGCAACCAAACTTTATTATTATGTGTGTGGCGTATCTGAGCAAGAGACAAAAAAAAACTCTCTGTAAGAACAAAGATGAACTAAAATGCAAGAATTTGGCAGCGTTCACCAACTTAAACAAGGAGACCGTCCAGAAGAGTCGCAAGAGATTCCAAAGTCGTCTGGAGGCCGTGGTTGAAGCCAATGGCGATTTTATTGAATAAATTTACTCTTTAGTAATTCAAGACCTGTTAAAATAGCTGTCAGTGTTATTTTCATTTTTGCGTAATTTAGACGACAATTTATCTATCGCTTGTGTGTGTGTGTGTGTCTGCGTGTATTGTGCAAGATTTGCGCCGTTTATGAATGAAAAATCTCTTAAAAGAGAGTTTCTCTCTCCCCCCTCCCCCCTCTCTCTCTATATATATATGTAGAAATATAGTTTTAAAGTGTGCTATATTTATGGGATAAAGAGCTCAATATCAGAGATAGAACGTATGTAAATATAAATATAGAAGTGAATATTGAAGTCAACACTCAGAGGTGACAGGCTGTTTCCTGCTATACGCAATCGTCAGGCGGCCTGACGATAGCGTCTAGCATGAAACAGCCTGGAAGTCAATATTGCGTTTAAGCATGAAACAGATTGTGACCGCTGGGTGTTGACTTCAAGGAGCCACCTATCAAAATCTGTATTTTGATGAACAAATATAAAAATACTGATTTTGATTTTGGGAAGTGTTCGGACCGAGAACATTTCATCACTCCTATGTTTAACACACACACACACACACACACACACACACACACACACACACACACACACACACACACACACATATATATATATATATATATATATATATATATATATATATATAGTTATGGGGATGTATTTGGGCAGCATTTATATTTGATGGCTTAAATAGCAACAGAGGTTTTGTTAAGGATTTTTTTATTCATTTAAAGTTATTGGACAATTTATACCAAAATATATGTAGGACACCAAGAAAATGATCCGAAATATCTATCTTTATATATATATATATATATATATATATATATATATATATATATATATATATATATATATATATATATATATAGGTTCGTTTGCGTGCGTATGTGCCTGAGTGTGTATGCTGTATGTGTGTGTGTATGTGTGTGTGTGTGTGTGTGTGTGTGTGTGTGTGTGTAAATATCACATAAAACTATGACAGCAAATAAAAGTTATTTTTACTGCTACCTTCCAGCGCGTGTCTTGTATTTTATCCAACATAATGATTCTTGCTTAAAGGAAATATTCATTATGCATATTCAGTTTTTAAAATATCATTTTAAAAAACTATTTTCGTTATTCATTTCCGATCTGATCTTTTGTGACACTTGTTTTGTTGATGCCTTTTTTTAATAATTAAATTGCTTTATTATTCAAATAAAGCCATTTTCTTATCTAACAGTCATAACGACATCAGCATTTAGATCACAGCTTAGTTGTCAAAGGGGCTAAATTATATTAGCCTTTTGATAGTATATTTTCACAATCTAACAAATTTAAATGATAATAATACGCCGTATATGACAACGAAAATGCTCAAACATATCGAATTGCATTCATTAGGGAAAATTTAGATATAGCCGTTAAAAAGAAGAAACGCCGGCTTAGCAAAGAAAAGGTGTGTGTGTTGACACAATAGAATTGAGGTAAAATGTTATATCATTGTTGTAACCTCGGGAAGGTTACTGAATAGAATAGTCAAACGAAGGTTGGTAATGAGCGATAATACTTAAGACAAGAACAACATATATAAGATTCGCCAGCGGCGCGCAGAAGTAGTCAACTGCTAGAAGAGAGTCAAGTAAATTCCACAATGAATCTCCAACTGAAGGATATCTACAAACCGCCCCACGCGGTCGGATGTGGCACAAGGCCGAATTTAATGTGGGGTATCCTAACCCGTAGGCTCGGCCAAAAATTCCCCGTAGACGCCGTATAAAATGGGGTCACGTAGCTGTTTCCCGAGACAAGACTCTGCCCTTCGACATAGCCTCGTCTGGGGATCCTCTCTGCCCGTAGGCAGAGAGTTTGACCAGCGCAGCTGCAGACGAATCTCCAACTGCAGACCAACATACAGTATTTACTACTGTATTTATGCGAATGGGGACATGCCTATTATCGTCCGTAGGTATGCTACAACAACCATATAAAAAGTATATATAAAGGATGGAATCAAATTCACCAGTAAAATACATAAATGCAGAAATACCAGTTCCAACTCGATTCAAGGCTTTGTGATTCGGTCTGCTGGCTTTTGGGCTTTCATATCAAATCTCAACATCTTCCACAATGACTTTTTTATTAAAAAAAGGAAATGAAAAGATATTGCAAAACTTTTCAAACAAACATTTTTTTCTCGCTTCGGTGTCAAGCTGTTTAGGCATCTCTACGTTTTATTTGTATGTTGGTGTATAAGCGTTCATTTCTTTTAGGTTTTGATACTACACACACACACATATCAATATATTAGGATAAAAACATAGTTTTATGGTATGCTATATTTATGGGTAAAAATGCTCACTATCTGAGGGCGTATGCAAATCAACATCAAATGGCAACAGTCTGTTTTATGCTTGAACGCAATTCTTCATGACCTGAAGACTGCGTTGAAGCATGAAAGAAACTGTCGCTACCTGGCGTTGGCTTCAGTGGACACTTTTATATATATATATATATATATATATATATATATATATATATATATATATATATGCATATATATATATATATATATGTATGTATATATATATATATATATATATATATATATATATATATATATATTAATAAACAATAAAATCTAAAGTCACCTCAGATGGGGAATAGCCTATTTCGGCAGACAAAGATATCCGTCGTCCGTCTTATCGATCCCGGTGTGGACCACACCTGAGTCGATAGCCGAAATAGACTATTCCCCATGTGAGGTGATTTGAGATTTTATTGTTTATTTGCTCTGTAACAACAAACACATTGAGGTCTACTTGTGGATCAGATTTAATATTTTATATTACTAGGATCCTCTTGCATTATATACCAACGGATTTTCTACCCTTACCATATATATATATATATATATATATATATATATATATATATATATATATATATATATATATTAAGCGTTATTTTTAGTGGATAATGGCACTTGAATATTTTTTTTACATTTACTACATAAAGGTCACAAACTGCCTACCCTGAATATCGAAAAATCATCTTAGAGAAAAACATGCGCACTAATAAAATTTTATAAACAGAACTAAAATATAGTCTGGTTTTAAAATTTTCCAATACGAAGAAAACATGTTGATAAAGAAATGTTTTCCTTTTGTCTCTCTCTCTCTCTATATATATAAAGACATTTTTGATATGTTTAACGTTCTTTTTATAGATACAAGTATTTACGTAAATGCTCTGTTTATAATAAACAGTATTAAATAACATTTACCGGCCTGAATATCCGAGAAATTTTCATAGAAAATTTTCGTTCTCCGACAGGAATCGAATCTGTATCCTATACGAAACCGTCATTTCGCGTGACGTGCCTTAACCGTTCGGACACAGAGAAGCGATCGGTTAGCAAGGTCGTTTTTACTATCTTTAAACGCGAAATGACGGTTCAGTATAGGATACAGGTTCGATTTCTGTCGGAGAACGAAAATTTTCATAGAAAATTTCTCGGACATGCAGGCCAGTAAATGTTATTTAATACTGGTTATTATAAAACAGAGCATTTGCTTAAATACTTGTATCTATAAAAAGAACGTTAAACATATCAAAAATGTCTGTAATTAAATTGTCGGACTCTGTCCAATTCAATATATATATATATATATATATATATATATATATATATATATATATATCATTTGTCATTTGCCTCTAGCTCCTTTTGCTCATTTTTTTCCCTCCTCCTCCACATTTTCTTTTATTGTACATTTTCTGTGTTTTTAATTTAAATTAAATCTCCCGTTGAAAGCCTGATGAGCGGGAGCGAAACCGGTTGCTTCGCCGGTTTTTAATATGTCTAGTAATATCAAGCTTCATACGTTTATTGCTGTGATAAAATTTTGTACCTTCAAAAATATCTTTAAATATATATATATATATATATATATATATATATATATATATATAAAGATATATATATATATATATATATATATATATATATATATATATATATATATATATAAAGATATATATATATAAGGTTTATTTGGGCAGGCAGAATTCAAATAAGTTTGATTAAATTACACCGTGAAGGCCTGTCTATTCAACCTTTATTATGTTTACAATGAACTGAGTTATCTGTATGCCAAGCAAGATTAATATGACTAAATTCCGGCGTTTATAGACTGCTACAATGAGAAATTGAATCCGTTCAAAGTGACGTCATTTTTTACGGTTAACTAAGATATCATATATATATATGTATGTACTCAATTCTTTTTTATACACACTTCAATGTACGATTTCCATGGAGAAAGACATGTTATTGTTGGTTGTTTCTTTTGTATTACAGTGGCTTTTAGAATTCTGAGTCTTTGCAACGAGTCCTGCATATTTTGATCTTATCTATAAAAAATTGTCTTACGCTAATAGTATCTTGGTTGTTCGTGACAGGCTGATCGATATGTGTACAAATTGCACTTTGATATCGACAAATGACAAGTCAACCTACAAGAGAGTGTGGTGCATGTATGACCAATGTAAGAATTTAATGTTGTTTACCGATGATGATTATTACTATTGAAAATACAATGTTTCAAAAGACATGGAAATTTATAAACATATTGCAGATTTTTGTGGTGTTGAATTATTGGCTATAATTAGATTAAACATTTTGAATTCTTTTTTATAGTAAGTTCTTTTTAGGATCGTTAGCGGGGATATACCGGTGAATTATATATTTAATAGCATTTTACATCTTGTTTATAATTAGGATGCATCTGGTTATAATATTCCTTAATAGATTAAAAGATGCTGAGAGGATTTCATCGCTTCACCCTATAAAAATCACACAAGCAAAAATCTGACTTCTTAATTGATAAAAACGGATAACCTAAAAAGATATAAAATAAGTTGTGTGAAACTGAGCCAAGTAATCTCTTTTCAACTGAAAAAGTCTCTCCGTACAAGCAGCACCACGTTCACAAGCGAACTGTCTATTCTCTCTCGCGTGGTGTTTTTCATGCCGAGCTGATCTCGCAAAAAATTTGCTTACGTCCAACAACTTTCGACAATTCTCCTAGCTCCGAGACCATGTCTTTCTTAAATTATGGTGTCAGGACGACCATATTTCTTTTTCCTTTCCTTAACTCATTTTGCGTGCCAGGCATATATATATATATATATATATATATATATATATATACATGCCAACATTTCGGCCGTTGTACGCTCCGGCCTTCTTCAGGTGGTTGGAATGTCGAACTGAACCCTTTATTTCGCTCACTGGGTTAGACTGTTCTAGTTCTACGTGCCATGTTTAATGGATGTCATTTATCAGTTATCTCCTGTTAATTTCTCTCTGAAAGTTCTCAACTGCCTTAGCCGTGTATTAAACTCACACTCTTTGGGTCCTGTCACTGGATCTAACTAACGCCTTTATCCACTGTGCCATGTATCCTCAGGACCCAAAGAGTGTGAGTTTAATACCCGGTTAAGGCAGTGGAGGACTTGCAGAGAGGAATTAACAGGAGATAACTGATAACTTACATCCATTAAACATGGCGCGTGGATGTAGAACAGTCTACCTCAGTGAACGAAATAAAGAGTTCAGTTCGACATTCCAACCACCTGAAGAAGGCTGGAGCGTACAACGGCCGAAACGTTGTAATAAATATGGCAACAAAGATGAGGACAATAGTCCGAATAATGTAAATAATGTACATAATACCTCATCTCAGAAATAGAAACAGATTCAATAGAATTATTAAACATCTGGCCCTGATGAGCATTTCCGACGCGAAACTCATGAATTTGCAAACCAAATAAGTCACTTAAACTGTTCTTGGAGATTAGAATATTACAGATTTTGTTATCTATTGAGTGCGTTTTGCTGTCCTGAAAAGAAACACGTTAATTTCTCGTCATTTTCACGTGTTTTTTTTCCAGCTGTAATTTCATTATCATTATTAATTATTATTATTAATTAATTAATTACATATTAATTAAATATTATTAATTTACATTACTTTATAAAGAATTAAGCAGCATAAAACAAACACTTACCAAGAGTAGTTTCCCACACCCTGTTGTTGCTTTGGCTTTTAAAAAATTCGAGAAACAAACGTAAGTTAATAACATAATTGATTTTCTCCACAATTGAACATGAGCATTCCACAAATTTTGTATTTTCGGAAATGCTCTGACCCAGTCTTCTGGCCAATAATAATTTGGTCTTCATCAAAGTCACTCGACTCTTTTCTTCTTAGTCATAGCTGCGGCTTTCAGTACATGAAAATGGTTGCTCGATTAGGACGCAAGGGGTTACAAAAAGTGAAAGAAACTGAGAGAGAAGGCGATAAAAGAACAGGATTTAAGCACATAGAAAATATCGATTGACATTGCATTTAAATTTTTGAAGATCATATTTGACAGTAAAGCAAGAAGCCGAAAGTGAGTTCCAGAAGTGAGAAATGTGAAAGAATAAACTATTAGCCTAGAACTTACGGTTACATCTATTTCACTTGTAAAATGATGAGACCTAGCTGCCAATCTAGTACTGCGTTTAGATTCGTGAAGTTGAGGTACCAAAGAAGAAAGCAAAATTTATTTTGTTTTAATACAAAAATGTGGCACAAGGCCGAAAGGGGTGATAGAGGAAGACTGCTCTTAAATCTGCCTTATCTTAAACTTAGCTAGCAACAATTACTGGCCCAAACATGCCACAGTATTCCTTACATAAAATAAACACATTCTTCCTTACCATTATTACTACAGTCACCATAATACCCCCAAGTCTCTATGTAGCCCTAACTAGTTCCCATATATACAAATTTTCTGTTGGGACGAGGAGAATAAAATGAAAATAATTAAAAATGTAAACAAAACAGTGTTAGTAGTAACCCCCCCCCCAACACACACACACAAAATTCAAAGATGAAAGCTCATGAGAACAGTCAACGGGAAATATTTATAGAAAAGGCACAGGGAAGCGTCTATATTACTATGAGTGTGTGTTATCAATTGGCTCATTAGGGAGTGAGTATGATGTGTGTACGTGTGTATATTCGTGTGGGTGTGTGTATAAGTTTGAGGCCTCAACACTTCCGTAAGCATGTCTATCTTGTGTGGGTGAGAAATGTGGATAGGTCCTGATTTGTGGGGTTATATATTAATACTTTCTATAGTGTTAAATTTGTGAGTAAGACCGTCTGGATAGTGCGTTTTTAAAAGTTGTATCCACATATTTTCATGGAACTCTAAAATCTTTCTAATGTTATCTTTTCTGAACTTTTCTATTCTTTCAATTATAGTGAATTTGGCATGGGTTTTAAAATCGTGTTTTTCTAGGCGGAAATATATATATATATATATATATATATATATATATATATATATATATATATATATATATATATATATAATTAATACAAATATAAAAACTGTCACTTAGCTGATTAATGTTATTTTCACCATCTCGACTCAAGTTTCGTATACTCTCCAGCAATCGCCTCGTCCACTCGTCAGTATATATCAGCAATCTTATGAAGTTTATTGTAAAACTCTATCATGCTGTGTCTTTCTGTTAAGGGGTCTCCCCCTTTTACACAAATGGACTCACCCGAGGTATACATATACTACTACCAGTGAATACTCGGGGTCTGTAATAGAGAAGGGTAGCACAAGAGTCACCGTCACGAGCACCTAGACTCAGTAAGGAGTCATACCGCGATACTTCAATGCCAAGACTCTATATATATTAGTGCGACTAACCCGCATTCCTGAATCTACTAACCCGTATTACCAGTTTGTATTATTACGTTAATACATTTATTTTCCTGGCGTTTGTTATTCATTGATATCGGATTCCTTCCGGAATCCACAACAAATTAGCGACGAGGATATCGAACTCACACGGGAAGAAAAAAAAAATTCTCCCTCGTCCACAACAAATTGGCGACGAGGATATCGAACTCGCACGAGAAGAAAAAAAAAATTCTCCCTCGTCGACAACAAATTGGTGACGAGGTATTCGAACTCACACAAAAAGAAAAAAAGAAGTTCTTCCTGGCCGACCACAACAACTTGGTGACGAGAAATTGGGACCTACACGGAAAGAAAAAATGTCTCTGTTCTCACCACAACAGTTTCGGCGACAAGAATTTGCACTTCTCGGAGACTCAAAAGAAAAAATTACTGTTTTTTGCAAGTATCCACAACAACTTGGCGACAAAGATTTACGAGGATTAAAATACGGAAAATCGAGTTTTTCGTAAGACTCTTATCATGGAGGATTTTAAAAGTATTTTAGTAGAATTTGTAAAATACCAAAATAAACAGCAATTACAACTCCAAGAAAGACAAAATGGACAGCAATTATAATTCCAAGAAAGAATGGAAGAGAAGTGGCAAATGCAATTACTACAAACGCAGGAACTAATATTAAAGGTAGCGGGTAACAAACAACAAAATATCGAAAAAAGGCGACTTTTTCCCAAGACGCAGTGTGGAATACGATAGAAACATTCAATTACTCCCTGGAAGAGGATAAAAATTTCACGGATTATTTCCGACGTTATGAGGACATCTACAACATCGATTGTCAAAACTGGACAGAAACAAAGAAGCTACGTCTGTTGCTCAGAAAATTAGGAACTGAAGAATACACAAAATTTGTGGATTACATTTTGCCAAAAAAGACGAACGAATTAGCGTTTGACGAAGCAGTTACATGTCTTACAGAGATTTTTAGTCCAAAAACGTCACTCTTTCACAAGAGGTGGAAATGTCTTAACCTGGTAAAGGGCGAAAAAGAGGACTATTCCACGTTTGCCGCAATCGTGAATAAACATTGCGACGACTTTAAGTTGGCAGAATTAACACCGGACAATTTCAAGTGTCTCATCTTTGTTCAAGGGTTAGTCTCAGCAAAAGATAGTGAAATGCACAAAAGAATGCTTTTAAAACTACAAAATGAACCTGGACTAACACTACAACTATCAGAATATTGCCAAAAATGCCTGAGTATAAAGAAAGACTCGAAGAACATTGAGGAGTCAGGAGTATCACATATACGTAAGTTAAATTAAAGTTTACATTCTTCACCCTCCCCGGAAAGAAAACAAAAATTCTATAATAAGGGAAAAAGTACAACATATAGGGCAAATTATGACAAAAAACAAAGCAAATATAAGCCCCCTCCCCATATGCATGTTATCGATGTGGAGGACTACACTGGAATAAGGATTGCCGTTTTAAATATAAAAACTGTCTTGTGTATGGAAAAATGGGACACAAGGCACCCCAATGTAGGAACAGAAAAGCTACTAGTAGGATAAGAGCTACTAGGATGCATGACGAAGACAATACCAACATAAGGAAATATGTGGAACTTGAAATCTTAAATAAAAAGATAAAATTGCAACTAGACTCGGGTTCCGATCTAACGATAATTAACCTACAGACATGGAAAAAGCTTAACAGACCAACCATGTTACATACAAAAAAAAATTGCTAAGTCGGTGACAGGAAAGCGTATAAAATTCGAAGAAGAAATAATCGTAAATGTTAAATTTCACGGGAAAACAAAAAAAAACCTCAAGATATACGTAATGAAAGATACAGAAAATCTAGTGGGTACAGACTGTATGCAAAAGTTCGACGTTTGGGATTCACCTATCAGCTCGTTTTGTAAGGATGCAGCTAAAATTGAATTGAAAGAAAAGGTCCAACCAGTATGTAAAAAGAAGCGAAACGCGACATTTGCTACTACAGATGAAAACAGTAAAGAGTTATACAAGACAGTAAAGGAACTACCTGTGACCTTGCGAGAGATAAGAAAAGAAGCGAAAAAGAATGAATTTATTCAGAGGACGAAGGAAAAAGAAATAAAAACCGGTATACACCTACAGTACCAAAGAGATCATTCAAACAAGAATGGGTCTATTTCAGTAACAATATGGCTTATGAGGAACCAAATACAATAATTAACAGACTAGGAAAAATGATGTACACAAAAGGTGAAACATTTACCCACAGAAAACATATTGACCAAATACAAAAAAGACGGGTTGAAGAGCCAAGCTCGTCACCCGCAGAAAATGACGAGTCGATGGAGGCGATCTTTGAAGTTTTTGAGACTCAAAGACCACAAGAAGACACAGAAATTGGAAGGACTAGCAGGAAGACAAAATTTACAGTGCCTCTAATTGCCGACCATAAGAGAAAGAAAAAAATACTAAGTCCCCATCTAAAGAGGGGGGTGTTAAGGGGTCTCCCCTTTTTACACAAATGGACACACCTGAGGTATACATATACTACTATCAGTGAATACCCGGGGTCTGTAATAGAGAAGGGTAGCACAAGAGTCACCGTCACGAGCACCTAGACTCAGTAAGGAGTCATACCGCGATACTTCAATACCAAGACTCTATATATATTATTGCTACTAACCCGCATTCCTGGATCTACTAACCCGTATTACCAGTTTGTATTATTACGTTAATAAATTTATTTTCCTTATCCATTCCTGGCGTTTGTTATTCATTGATATCGGATTCCTTCCGGAATCCACAACACTTTCAAATTTGAAAATTAGAATTAGTGCTTTCCTTATTTCCGACAGAATATAAATATGAAATTTGTTAAGTTCAATAGATTTACATTATTTACATTATTCGGACTATTGTCCTCATCTTTGTCGCCATATTTATTACAAAGTTTCGGCCGTTGTACGCTCCGGCCTTCTTCAGGTGTTTGGAATGTCAAACTGAACCCTTTATTTCGCTCACTGGTGTGTAAAGGGTGTGCAAACCTAATAGATATTTTTTATAAGTGTTGTGTCCCTTCAGGGCCTTAGCAATCATGGTTCTTCACATCTTCTTATCCTTTATAGCTCTTAGTAATGTTTTTCTTTTCGCGGTCTCTCCCAATCTTTGTTCTGCGATTCATGTACATAAGCTTGTCTCTATCTCTCTTGCCTTCATTATGTCCTGTGAGTGTTAAATTCTCCATGATCGCTTTCCTCATTTTGTTTACAGGAAATTTCAGCAGTAGCTTTATAATTCTATGAATAAGAATCCAAAAAGACGTTTATACTTACAATCAGAAAGAGACAGTTTACATTTCTAGAAGCCATTTTCCTTAAGATTTCACGTTACTTACATTTCCAGTCCATTGTATTTGAACGCAATATAAAACGCATTGTATATACAGTGTAACACGGATATAAGAGAGTTGTCGGGACCTGAGGAGTATCTTATATCCGGGTTTCTCTTATATCCGGGTTTGCTCTATTTTGTTTTATCAACACAGGCTCTAATTTGGGACCAGAGAAAACTATCTTATATCCGGGTTTCTCTTATATCCGGGTCTCTTATATCCGGCTTACACTGTAACACATTGTATTTTTAACGCAATATTTTGTTGGCTTTAACGAAATTAGCAACAAATATATAGAAAATGTTTTATCGAAGAAAATCGTACAACTTAAGACCGAATTTGAAAATATTAATCATAACATCTTAAGAGCATTATTATTATTATTATTATTATTTTTATTTCCTTTGATATCTGGCGTTTACACATTTCTTTCCGGGTCCCGCCCAGGGACCTAAGGTTAGAAATGGCATCATGACACTTTCCACTGCAAAAAAAATAAAAAAAATAATTACATAGATAAAGACCTTCGTAAAGTGTGGGCTGTACTTGTCAGAACAATTTTTTGTATCTCTTTGAGGCATGGACTTCCAGGGATCCCTTCAATCAGCCTACTGGAATCTTTTCCAACCAGTCCAAGGGCTCCAACTACAACAGGAATTGTTGATGTTCCCATGTGTCACATTTTTGAGATTTCGATTTCAAGGTCCTTGTATTTTGACAGTTTTTCGAATTATTATTATTATTATTATTATTATTATTATTATTATTATTATTATTATTATTATTCAACGAACCAAACGATTGAAATAACTCTTCCAATATTTTTTAACAGTTAAGAGAAGATCGAGATCTAAGAAAACATGAAGAAAAGTAAAAACAGTGTTCGACAATGTTTTGTCTAAGATTTATACGAAGCTGTTTCATTAATTCTTCTTAGGAACAGAAAATTTCAAGATGAACAAGATCGCCATCATATTAAGAACGTTTCATTTGTATGCCTTCACGATGGCGGCGTCTCATTCGTTTTGATTCGTTTATTACCAGTACAGACATGTTTTTTCATTACAAGATCAGCAACGTTTGTACAAAGACTTATAATTTTTTGTTGATTTATGTGATTTTATACTTGAAAAAAAATTGTTTAAATATAACTTGAAGAAGACAGACATTCGGTTGAATAATTGTTTAACATACAATGTTAAACAATATTTCAATATTCAGGCAATGTGTTTTTTATTTCATTTTTATTTTCTTAAATCGCGCTCTTATCTTTATTATTATTATTATAAATAATAGTATAAACTTTTCTTATTTCTCTTTCTACAAACTTTTTATATATACTAAAGTTCACCTAATACAAGGCTCGAGAGTCACTCAAAATAGAGGGCTACTGTTAAAATGGTTCTGATAAATGAAGTGTGTGATATGAGTGAAAGAGGAAGTGAAGATTATGAAGATAAGGAGGATATATAAAGATTGAACCTCGACATGAAGGGGTTAATAATTGTAGGTTTCAAGAAAGCCTCCACGCGGGATTCTGTTCCACAAAGTAGTCGTTTTAGGGGAAAATCTGTCTGGGGAGGACATTCTCTTTACATTTGGAATACGGTGGAAATGAGGATGATTTAACTAGGTGGAAGTTACATAGATTGTTCGAGTTGTAAAGGTCTGAATTTGTGGAAGTAAAGAGTGGAGTTCATCTGAACATTGTAATGGATACACCTATTTGAGTACACGTCATTTTTTTTAAACAGTGTAACTGACGTCTACCGGCTTGGCAATCGGAAGTTTCAAGAAAATATACTCTTCGGTAGGGATCGAACCTCCGATCTCCTTATATAGAGGAAACTACTTTCTTATCAGGTATGCTATAACCTAATCGGCCACGAGAAGACTTCGCAGCAAAGAATGCTTCAGTGAAGAATTGTAACGCTTTCGTTGGGAACTTTAGAAGCCTATAACAGCTAAACTTCTATTTTCGTACCCGAAACGTAAACAAAGCAATTTATAAAGAATTAATGGATCTCTTTATAATCCGCCCTTTTTCTTATTACTTTAAACCTGTGGTCCTCATAGTTTTTGGGGTTGCATAACAGAACACAACCCTGACCCCCACCCAATGTATAGTCAACCTTTGATAGATTTTTCTTGGTATTAGTATTGATACCAAATGAATATCTTGGTATTTCCCACCCACAATAATTGTTATATAAATCAGAGACACTGTAAAGTGAGGGCAACATACACTTCAGGTACAATGTGTGTATCCGTGTTGTATGCTATGGTTCAGATGTGCTACTATCTCCCTCTGGCTGTCCACATTTTTTTTTCAACACACCCAGGATCTTGACACCGCCCACTTTGGGAATCATTGCTTTAACATTATATTTGACGGATACACGAGTTGGAGAAGATATCTCTGGGTTTTTTTAAAGAATGTAATTGACGTCTACCGGCTTGTGCATTTGAGAGTCTTAATAAAGAAAATGTGCCTTATGGAAAAAAGGTCCGGAGAGAAAAAAAAACACGATCAAAGAATGATGAGAAAGCGATCTAATCGCGAAGACTTTTCGTATCTTAATTGTCTGAAGTTTTATCCATTAAAGACGAGTTCCTGAAGATTCTGGGATACGAGGCGATTCTTGTCTTCTGCATTCCTTTCTTTCTTCTTTTGTAACAGCCAGAAGCTCTCCGGACAAAAGTTGCCATAAAACAAATGATAGAAAATACGTCGAAATTATTTGCAATTATAAAAATGCATTCTGACGGAACTATTTTACGTGTAGCATTTACAAAGGTTAACTGCCTTTTTTGAAAGCCCTTCACTGATGTGTATGTGGAGGGGGGGGGCGAAAGGACCTTGTTACGCTGAAAATCATTTACCCACTTCCCAGCTGATAAAAATAACGTGAACTAATTTTAGTGTGCAAATTCGTATTCGCAGCCATCTCCACCCCTGACAGAGGCCAGTCCCAGCCCCAAAGCACTCGGGATAGAGTGTTTTATTGCCGGATTTATTGTCGAATTACAAAAACGGATAACGATAATGATAAAATTCACTGTTTTTCGTGCAGGGAACTTAAGGGATTCTTTGACCGATCAGTTGGTGTTGGTTGAAATTTATCAAATCTTTTTTTAAACAATTTTTCAGGAAAATCGATTTCTCATGTCCACTAACTGTTATCGTTATTTCTGTTATTGATGGGGATTTCTTTCTGTTGCAACCTAGGAAAGGTTACTGAATGAGGAATAACCAAAACGGAGGTCGGAAATGAAATGGTAATCTTTATAATATCAACAAAATACAATACTCGCCAGCGACATTATTCGCAAATAATTGGTATGTAATGTTTCACGGTAGATATAAAAATAGTTACCAGTGTTTACCCACTGTTCAACCAGTCATTTTTCTCTATCACTGGTAAAGCCGTGGTCAGGGCTCAAAGAGTTAATGTTGAAAATTTCTTGCTGAAACATGCTCCATGGTCAGGTAGACTAGTCATGTTTGACAGGAATCGAATGAAGATAATCAACATTATACAGAACATTGATAGCCAACATATGCAAATCATTATACAGCACATTGATAGCCAACATATGCAAATCATTATACAGCACATTGATAGCCAACATATGCAAATCATGCATTGAAAATCATTTGCATCAGCTTGGTTATTGTTTTAACCTAGAAAGCGTTACTGAATGAGGGATAACCAAAACGGAGGTTGGAAATGAAATGGTAATCTTTATAACATCAACAAAATACAATACTCGCCAGCGGCGTGAAGTAGGTAAACCACTGCTAGTGGTGGACTACTTAGACAGCATATTACCCCCACTTACAAAAGTGACCAACGTATTTATGAGGATTAGGACACAGCCATTAGTGCTCATAGGTACGGCATATAACGCTATCTCAGTTCAGGTTCTATCTATCTATCTATCTATCTATCTATTTATTTATCTATCTATCTCTTGTAACCTAGGAAGGGTTACTGAATGAGGAATAACCAAAACGGAGGTTGGAAATGAAATGGTAATCTTTATAACATCAACAAAATACAGTACTCACCAGCGGCGTGAAGTAGGTAAACCACAGCTAGTGGTGGACTACTTAGACAGCATATTACTCCCCACTTACAAAAGTGACCAACGTATTTATGAGGATTAGGACACACCCATTAGTGTTCATAGGTACGGCATATAACACTATCTCAGTTCAGGTTCTATCTATCTATCTATCTATCTCTTGTAACCTAGGAAGGGTTACTGAATGAGGAATAACCAAAATGGAGGTTGGAAATGAAATGGTAATCTTTATAACATCAACAAAATACAATACTCGCCAGCGGTGTGAAGTAGGTAAACCACTTCTAGTGGTGGACTACTTAGACAGCATATTACCCCCACTTACAATAGTGTCCAACGTATTAGTAATCATAGGTACGGTATATAGTCACCTTCCTATATTTTTGGTGTAAAAAGTCAAGATCTTGATTCTGTCATTATTTTCCCTTCGATTTACTCATGTTATTTACTTATACTCCTTTTTTAAATTTTACGAGTGATGTTATGTTGCAATTTGATAAACTTCTGTATTTATGATTCTGTAGCGACATCCTATGAGGGCTGATGACAGTCTTCTTTAACACCTGGAAGGGTCATTCGCTTGAGGCCATTTTAACCATAAATCTGAGAAAATGTTTGTATATAGAAAATAAATTAGAATTTCTGAACCAGTTGGGCGTTATGAATATTTCTCTGGAGCTGGCGAGATTATTTAACAAGATGACTCGAGTTCTGAGGTTAAGATTTAGACTTTGTTACAAACTTGATTTGATGTGCTGCCTAATTCTATATTCAGTTTCCTTATTTCTTATACTAACTTTGTTATAGCTGATTCATAGACCGATGTATATGAAGTTTTTAGTATTAGTTCCACATTCTGAATTTTTAGGATGGATTCAGCGGATATGCCATCACTGCCTTCATTCTAATTCCATACTCTGGTTTCTGTTTTGGTAGGGGTATCCTCAGACCCACTTGTTGGAATACTTAGCAAAGAATGTTGATTTTTTGTACAAATCTTTCTTACCCTAACTAGGAATACCTATGATCAGCATAATCACTACCTCGTCATCAGTAGACTGAATTCTGGAGGGAGGGAAAACAAAAACGCTTTTGTATTAGGGAAAGATTCTTTTCAACTTTATCCGTTAAAATATGGTTACCTTTTTTTTTTCTTCTTTTTTTTTTACCATTGAATATAAAAGAGGCGATTTAATGGTCTTCTTGTGTTTCTTATGCAGCCACACAGAAAAGCAGAAATATAACATTCGGAGAGGGGGGAAAAAGACAAAACAAAATCTGTGACAGTAACGACAGAAGCCAATTTCCCCGATCTGGCTGTCAGAATTCGGATAATGTATTCCATTTGTTTGTAGTCGGTTGTTTTGCCCAATGGCGTAATGAAGTGGATCTTTGACTCGGCTCCGTCCGAGATTTGAGCTTTATGTGGAAATTGCAATGTCTGGGCTAATTGAGCACAGCCACGCCGAAAGGACATCTCTCTCTCTCTCTCCCCCTCTCTCTCACACACACATCCATGCAATGAATCTATGATTTTATTCAGTCTATTTACATCTGTCTCAATCTGTTCATATCTATCTATCTATCTATCTATCTATCTATCTATCTATCTATCTCAGTTTCTTCATATCTATCTATCTATCTCAGTTTCTTCATATCTATCTATCTATCTCAGTTTCTTCATATCTATCTATCTATCTATCTCAGTTTCTTCATATCTATCTATCTCAGTTTCTTCATATCTATCTATCTATCTCAGTTTCTTCATATCTATCTATCTATCTATCTATCTATCTATCTCAGTTTCTTCATATCTATCTATCTATCTATCTCAGTTTCTTCATATCTATCTATCTATCTCAGTTTCTTCATATCTATCTATCTATCTATCTATCTATCTACCTATGTGCCTTAATATCTATCTATCTATGGGCCTTCATATCTATCTATCTATCTATCTATCTATCTATCTATCTATCTATCTATCTATCTATCTATCTATCTATCTATCTCAGTGCCTTCATATCTATCTATCTATCTATCTATCTATCTATCTATCTATCTATCTATCTATCTAAATATGTTCATATATATCTTTTCTCTTCCCTTCTTTACCTCACTGTCGCTTCTTCTCTCCCTCTCTTCATTATCCCTTTTTCCACTGGTCATTTTTGTAAAAAAAAAAAAAAGAAACAATAAAAACCTAAGATCACACACATTTTACATAGAGAAATCTCTTCGTAATGAGTGAACTGTCCTTGTGGTACAATTTTTGTTTATTTCTTTAAGGCATGGGCTACCAGGAATCCCTTCAATCAGCCTATCGGAACCTTTTCCGTTATTATTATTATTATTATTATTATTATTATTATTATTATTATTATTTCGTTTTAAATTACCAACTGCTTCTCTAATTCGTTTCGCTGTTTCTATTTCTCCCCTCTCTTTTACCTGTTCTTTCTTTCTTTCTTTCTTGTTTGCTTTTATTTCCGGCCTTACAGCTTCTCTTTCCTGCTTTCCTTCCTCCTCACCTCTTGACTTTACAATCTCCTTGATGGAGGTAGCAATGACGTTGAACTCCATTTATCTACCGAATTCATTTGCTAACGGACTACCTCACCCGCTAGACACTCCTGGCCCGCTTTTTCGACCGCCACCAACACAGGTGCTCGATATATTTTTAGAAACAATTTTCGGCTGATCACCCATCACGTCAGTTCCCATCTCATTTCACAAAGCCTCCCCTCAACATCTTTCAAATGTTTTCTTTCCGTTTTTTTCTTCTTCTTTTTAAGTTAATTAACAATGCTTATCTTTTACTTTTATTTTTTCATGAAAAAAAATAAATAGAGATATCCGGTTAAACGAGCACTTTTAGTTGTCAGAGGAAATTTTAGTTTGGTTTGGATTGTTTTTGTTTTAAGGCATATCAACCTCAATGGGTTGTTTAATGCCGACAAGATTTTTATTGCTGGTGATATTTTTTATCTATCTATCTATCTATCTATCTATCTATTGCAGTGTATATCGATTTGGTTTGGTTTGTTTTACGGCATATCAACCTCAATGGGTTGTTTCATGCCGACAAGATTTTTATTGCTGGTAATATTTTTTATCTATCTATCTATCTATCTATCTATCTATCTATCTATCTATCTATCTATCTATTGCAGTGTATATCGATTTGGTCTGGTTTGTTTTACGGCATATCAACCTCAATGGGTTGTTTAATGCCGACAAGATTTTTATTGCTGGTAATATTTTTTATCTATCTATCTATCTATTGCAGTGTATATCGATTTGGTTTGGTTTGTTTTACGGCATATCAACCTCAATGGGTTGTTTCATGCCGACAAGATTTTTATTGCTGGTAATATTTTTTATCTATCTATCTATCTATCTATCTATCTATTGCAGTGTATATCGATTTGGTCTGGTTTGTTTTACGGCATATCAACCTCAATGGGTTGTTTCATGCCGACAAGATTTTTATTGCTGGTAATATTTTTTATCTATCTATCTATCTATCTATCTATCTATCTATCTATCTATCTATCTATCTCAGTATATATTGGTTTGGTTTGTTTTAAGGCATATCAACCTCAATGGGTTGTTTAATGCCGACAAGATTTTTATTGCTGGTAATATTTTTTATCTATCTATCTATCTATCTATCTATCTATCTATCTATCTATCTATCTATCTATCTATCTATCTATCTATTGCAGTGTATATCGATTTGGTTTGGTTTGTTTTACGGCATATCAACCTCAATGGGTTGTTTAATGCCGACAAGATTTTTATTGCTGGTAATATTTTTTCAAAAAATGTATTTGCTGGTAATATTTTTCAAAAAAAATATTGCCGGCATTAAAACCTATTTTTATACATTCATTGTGTTTTCACCGCTTTTGGTGGGTTAACTATTTGCCCATAGCTGGGACCCTGCCAGGTGCTACCACCCCAGGTTAGGGTGGACCTGGGAACATCAGCAATTAAGAGATGGTCCCACGCTCCTCAAAACCTCTTAATCAACGGCCTTGCTGTCGGACGTAGTTTATAGTCTTACCCAGGAAAGAGGAAATTTAAAAAAAATCTGTAATGAACATTGCCAGCAAAAGGACAATCGTAAATAAGCAATAGAATATACATTTTCTTCCTATGCGCCGTGTCCCTTTAGGACATTGGGTGTTCATGGCTCTAAACAACTTCCTATCCTTTGAGACTTTAAGAAACCTCTGTTCTATTACTATCTCGCCCTGTGGACTGGGGATTTAGAATACGCCGACTCCACATCTGCAGAGGGTTAAGACCTCTCCCCTGCAAATGATGCGTACTGGGTAAGGCGATTAACTACATCCGCGCCCTGGGTAAGACATTAAGCTACATCCGATAGCAATGCCTCTGATTCGAAGGTTTTGAGGAGTGAGGAACCACCTTTTAATTGTTGGTGTTCCCAGGTCCATCCTAACCCGGAGTAGTGGCACGTGTTAGGGTCCCAACTATGGACAAATAGTTAACCCCCAAACTGAGGTCAAAACACTATGAAAGTTTAAAAATAGGTTTTAATGCCAGCGATAAATTATTTGCAGAAAAAAAAACTATTACCAGCAACACATTGCTGAAGAAAAAAATGACTGCAAGCAATACTTTTTTGAAGAAAAAATAAAACCAACAATACATTATTTAAAAAATATTACCAGCAATAAAAATGTTGTCGGCATTAAATAACCCACTGAGGTTGATATGCCGTAAACCAAACCAAACCAAAGCGAACCTTCTGATGAGTGGATGGTGTGATTCACAGAGACTACATCTATGAAACTGTGGAGTCTGGTTGCTGAAGGTAACATCAATCACTTAAGTGACAAACTTTTTACTTGTCCTGGGTAAGACGATAAACTATATTCAACAGCAAGGCCTCTGATCAGGAGGTTTTGGGGAGTGTGGAATCACCTCTTAACTGCTGATATCCCCAGGTCCACCTGAGTCTAGGGTGGTAGATCCTGTTAGGGTCCTAGCTATGGGCAAATAGTTGACCCCCAAACTGAAGTCAAAACACTATGAAAGTGTAAAAATAGGTTTTTAATACCAGCAATACATTTTTGTAAAAGCCTATTACCAGCAATGAATTTTTTGAGAAAAAAATTATTACCAGCAATAAAAGTCTTGTTGGCATTAAATAACCCATTGAGTCTGATATGCCATAAAACAAACCAAACCAAACCTGTATTGATATGTTTTAATAGTTATCATCTTGGTATTTGGGATATTTTTGTGTTATATCAGTGAAATATCTTGTCAGTTGCTCAAAAACTATCATTGCTTTCATCATCATAATCTACAAAACAATCATTGCTTTCATCATCATCATCTACAAAACAATCATTGCTTTCATCATCATCTACAAAACAATCATTGCTTTCATCAGCATCATCATCATGTACAAAACAATCATTGCTTTCATCATCATCTACAAAACAATCATTGCTTTCATCAGCATCATCATCATGTACAAAACAATCATTGCTTTCATCATCATCTACAAAACTATCATTGCTTTCATCATCATCATCATCATCTACAAAACAATCATTGCTTTCATCATCATCTACAAAACAATCATTGCTTTCATCATCATCATGTACAAAACAATCATTGCTTTCATCATCATCTACAAAACAATCATTGCTTTCATCATCATCATGTACAAAACAATCATTGCTTTCATAATCATCATCATCATCTACTAAACAATCATTGCTTTCATCATCATCTACAAAACAATCATTGCTTTCATCAGCATCATCATCATTATGTACAAAACAATCATTGCTTTCATCATCATCATCTACAAAACAATCATTGCTTTCATCATCATCTACAAAACAATCATTGCTTTCATCATCATCATCATCATGTACAAAACAATCATTGCTTTCATCATCATCATCATCATGTACAAAACTATCATTGCTTTCATCATCATCATCTACAAAACAATCATTGCTTTCATCATCATCATCTACAAAACAATCATTGCTTTCATCATCATCTTCTACAAAACAATCATTGCTTTCATCATCATCTACAAAACAATCATTGCTTTCATCATCATCATCTACAAAACAATCATTGCTTTCATCATCATCTTCTACAAAACAATCATTGCTTTCATCATCATCTACAAAACTATCATTGCTTTCATCATCATCATCATCATCTACAAAACAATCATTGCTTTCATCATCATGTACAAAACAATCATTGCTTTCATCATCATCTACAAAACTATCATTGCTTTCATCATCATCATCATCATCTACAAAACAATCATTGCTTTCATCATCATCATCTACAAAACAATCATTGCTTTCATAATCATCATCATCATCTACAAAACAATCATTGCTTTCATCATCATCATCTACAAAACAATCATTGCCTTCATCATCATCATCTACAAAACAATCATTGCTTTCATCATCATCATCATCATCATGTACAAAACAATCATTGCTTTCATCATCATCTACAAAACTATCATTGCTTTCATCATCATCATCTACAATTTGTTTTTGTTTTTTAGTTCACTGTTCAAATAGAATGATCCAGGATAAATTGTTCACAAAATATCTAGTCAACTGATCCCAAGTGATTAACTAGGTGCTGTAAACTTAGATGTGTGGGTGGTGTAATGGCTTGGAATTGTTAATTGGAGAGTTGAGTTCCTGTTCGATCACTGAAGTTAAGCAACATTGAGCCTGGTCAGTACCTAGATGGGTAACCAGCAACACATTTTTGAAAAAAAACAAATTACCAGCAATACATTTTTGGAAAAAATATTACCGGCAATAAAAATGTTGCCGGCATTAAATAACCCATTGAGGTGTTGATATACCATAAAACAAACCAAACCAAACCAAACTAAACCAAATCCATTACTTTCAAGATTACGACCACATCACGTTGAAACAAAGGTTCCCGTACGATCACCAAAGTTAAGCAACGTCAATTCCTGGATAGATAGGTAACCGCTTGGGAATATCAAGTGCTGTAAGATTGGATGTGCGGGTGGTGTAATGGTGTAATGAATAACGTCTCAGAATTGTTAATCGGAGAGCCGAGTTCCAATTGTAATTTGGGTTCGTTATAATCACTTACACGCAGATACTATTGCCCTTTTTTCGCCTCCATATTTTCTCATTTTTTCTATAACTTTATTTTTCCTTTCTCACCTAGTTCTCCGTTTTCTCTAAATTCCTCACCACCTAACATTCCCCCACTTCACACCTTCGCTCTCCCTCCTCCCCTTTCGCCAATTATTTCCCACTTAATATTATTAGGTAGATTTCTCGGTCAGAAAGTCTAAATGAATCCCGCTAAAAGGATTGAGGATCAATCATATACTACACTCTGATCCCAGGTAAAAAAGCGTGACGGTTGTACAAACAAGCATCATAGTAGCGTAGATATATGCTACATTAATTATATAATTAATTGAAAGATAATTTTATATTTAATCTCTCTTACTATGTATTTGGGATTTTCTTTTATTGTCTTTGAATTTGTATAACTTATTCTTATGCCATTGTTCTGAAGTATCATTAATAATGATTATTTCACTCTTCAGATGTCCTCTACGCAACCATGTTTATTATGTTGATCCATAAATGCTTGAAATGGTCTTTTGAAATGACTGCATATTTGTTATCCTTCCTATGTTGGCTTCTCTTTTTCGATGTACTGCTGCTAATACGAAAACGCATGTAGACAAGTATCCTCGAATACGAGTGACCAGATATATATATATATATATATATATATATATATATATATATATATATATATATATATATATAGTTTACGAAGAACTAGGTAATCCGTATGGGTAGACCCAAGGAGGATAAAATCCAGAGAGCTCAATGTAAATCAGAGCTAATAATTTAAATAAAAATAAAAACAGACCACTTTAAGGTTCCATGTAATAGATTATTTCACCACTGTCCTTTAAAAGGGCTGTGGTGAAATAATTTATTACATGGAACCTTAAAGTGGTTTGTTTTTATTTAAATTATATATATATATATTGTTTTTATTTAAATTATATATATATATATATATATATATATATATATATATATATATATATATATATATATATATATATATATATATATATATATCCAGAGAGCTCAATGTAAATCAGAGCTAATCATTTAAATAAAAACAGACCACTTTAAGGTTCCATGTTCTTTAAAGTGGTCTGTTTTTATTTAATATATATATATATATATATATATATATATATATATATATATATATATATATATATATATATATATATATATATATATTCTTGCCGCTAAAATCTAGGCTTCGAATCTTCTTCGTTATTTAGTCTGCCAGCCGCTGGTACAGCATTGGACGCTGTGTAATATATTTTATAAATGTCTCTTTTAATCAAAATAGACGTTGTAATATCCAAACATGATTATAACGGAATTCTGCCAAAATTTATTAGTGAATTCCTTAACATTCACATGAATTAAATTTATGATGGGGGTCAACGTTTTGTAAAATGCAGAGACGCCGTGTAAAATTACATCCATATTCGACTGCTGTAATTTTAGTTCACCAGATGTTTTTCGTCAGCCAGATGTTGTGTATTTTTCAGTGATGTCGGATTTCTAAATGTGGCGCCAAGTACTTCTTATTATTATTTGTAGTAGTAGTCGTATTTTGACTGGCTTAAAACCAGGTTATTTTTCTTAACACATTGCATCATGACGTTAGCCTTCCAACTATTAAAATGTCTAGGGGGCGTGCCACTGGTTGGATATAAACTCTCCGCTATACATGGTGAAGCGGCCATAGTCCTTTTGGAGTGACAGAACACATAGTAATGGCTGGAGGTGAACGGTTATGGTTCGGGATAAACAGAATTAACAAGATTGGTACAAGATACCGAGGAATGAGAAATTGGAGAGGCGAGCTCGATTTCCAGTCGGGTTCGTTACATTCTCTTGCATATACCCTTGGGAAAGATATGAATCTATCTATCCCCCACCCATAATTATGCATTTAATAGCAGGCTTGATTGGTCCCTATAGCTTTGGTTGGCAACCTGTCTACTGTAGAAAGAAACAACCTACTGCGGGAAAATCTATTGCCTAGTCAGTCCTGAATCGAAAGAGACGTGACCCCCTAAGCGTGTATCACGGATGGCACTTAACTCACTGACCGTCAGGAATTACAAAGAAGGTCTATTTGACCGAAACGTCTGACGTCGACAGAATAACAAAAACAAAATAATAAAAAAAAACAGTAAACTCACATATTCGGATTTTGCTTTGTCTTTTCCACATTTTCATCATATATATATATATATATATATATATATATATATATATATATATATATATATATATATGTATGTATATATATATATATATATATATATATATATATATATATATATATATATATATATATATTGAAACAATTTTTTTAATAATATAGGCATATTGCGTCTACTTATTTTTATACTGATCCTTTCTAGTTGTCTAATCAGTTTCTTGATGTTAAGATAAAATTCATCAAGGAAGGCGCCGTAGATTTTTTTAACCCAAGTACTTTCGACATTTTCATCTTCAGGGGTAAATTACAAAGACAAAATTATTGTAATTGCAATAAAATCTGCATTCCGTTGGGATGGTAATTTTTTTAAAAAAAGCAATTTATCCGTTGTAGTTACGGATTTTTTTTTTTTTTTTTTTGCAAAACAAGCGTTTCAGTGTAAAGGAAATGACCGGGAATTGGTCGAAATGTAAAGTGAATGCACCTTAATATGTTGTTGCTATATTCGTAATAAATTTTGTTGAGTGTTGCGTGATTGATTTTGCTATGGAAGGCCTCGAGAATTTGAAGATTTTCTTTATTTTCGTGGTGTAGTATATTCATGTTGCCAACAAGTATTTTGAAGATGGACAGGAATGTCTTTTGAGTTGTTCAGCTATAGAACTTGTATCCAACAAATGAAGTGTAAGACGTCTTGTGAGGATGTGGTTGCCAAACCAAAATATGTACTTACTTTTTTGTCAGAGATACGATCCCCCAAAGGATATTTAAACTATTATAGAATTACGGAGAATTCCTTAAGGAATTTCAACTTAACGGGAAGAGAACTAGAATGGATTATTATAAAAATAGACATGCCTATATTATTCAATGCAACATGTTTCAATGAAGATATGCTGCATATATATATATATATATATATATATATATATATATATATATATATATTCATTGATGAATGTTTCATTAAATAATATAGACAAGTTTTGTCTATTTATTTTAAGTATGTTCCTTTCATAGTGCCTGATAAGCTAAATAACATTATCGTTGAAAGACGCAAGATATTGATACATGTTTAAATCCTATCTAAGCTTTCGGCTTACACAAGCCATTATCAAAGAGGACAATTATATTTCAATATATTAAACAATACGCGGAAGAAACAATAATGATAGTCTGTTTTTGTTGCATGAAAAATTTCAAAGCAACAACAAACTCTTGTATACAAGTCGCGGAAGCTTAGATTGGATTTAAACATGTATCAATATGGTGATTTCCTTTTCGTCTTTCAATGATAATGTTATTAAGCTTATCAGACAACATGAAAGGAACTTACTTAAAATAAATAGACAAAACTTGTGTATATTATTTAATGAAACATGCATCAATCAATTGCTGCCTAAATATACACAATACACACGCACGCAGACACACAAACACACAAACACACACACACATATATATAATATATATATATATATATATATATATATATATATATATATATATATATATATATATGGAATTAGCCGATATTTAAACGTATATATATATATATATATATATATATATATATATATATATATATATATATATATATATACGTTTAAATATCGGCTAATTCCACATTCAAAATTTTCATGATGGATTTTCAGTGTATGTGCCATTATTAGTTTAATTTGTTCCTCTGTTGCACTAAGGAAATGCAGTCGACTTCCATATGAGGGAATTCTTGGCCCAAATCAAAGGCTGATTGACTTACAATGGAATCGTCCGTTTCTCCTGTTGACTCGACGTCTTTTGCCGTTTGCGTTTAGTGTTCTCCCTTGGCGTCTATTTCTTGTCTTTTTCTCGTTGTTTTGCTTCTTTCTTTGACGATTAATTGCCTAGGCGATTAATTACTTAAAGGTTTTACAAAATGCACACTTCGAGAACGTTTTCTCCACCTCTGTCGAAAAAAGAAAAAAATGGAAGGCGACAGGAAACTGAATATTGGAAAAGGCGGAACGAGAATCTGATATAATGGAACTCACTGTGTTGTAGCCTGGAGCTAAACAGAATGAACCGCAAATACGTTGAGCTCCTTTATAAAATCCAAAGAAGAATCAGCAATATTATCGGTCCTGATCTGGTGGCTCGGCTTCAGTCATTTTCCGATTGCCCTAAGGTTGCTTCTCCGTGTCTTTTTTATAAATACTTTTATGGCAATTTTTTGGATGAGATCTTCGCTGTGGTACCCAGAGATTTTGAATTTAAGCGCAATACTAGACTGGCGTCGAGATCTCCGCAATTTACAATTGTACTGGCTAGATGTAGCCATAGGTTCTATGCTAACAGTCTATTTTCTCGCACTTCTCGCTCGTGGAAATCCCTTCCAGCTCCATGCCTTCCAGCCAACTTTAATCTGCAAAAAATTAAATGCAATGTCAATCGCTAACTACTGTCTTCCTGATTATTCTCTTCCCGCTAATTCTTCCACACTTTGTAACCCCTTCTGTCTTAGTGGCTTTATTGCTTTACATGGGGTGAAAGTGATTAAAAAAAGAAAAAGAAAAAAGAAGCCGACACACACACTGGCGTTCTTTGAGCAGCTGACATTGAATGTTGTTGTAGAGTTACTTTCCGCAGTGGAAACTGTATTTGGACTAAATTCGGTCCTAAATAGGTTCAACGTACAAAAACGTTAGGAACTTGTTATAATAAGTATTACGCGGAGTAATCTAGTTGTGGTAGCTGACTACTTTCGTATTCGACTCCCCGTCGACCCTCACTGACTCCTACTTATATTAGGTGGGAGAGTCTAGGTGTGTTTCACCCTAACAAATGTGGAAAGTTATTATTGCAAAGCTACAATAAAAGGTCAATGTTGGGATAAAATAAAACAGAATAGTACTTAGCTACCAAGTTGAGTAGAGGAAGTGGGTTTCAGGGAAAGTAGCGGTTAGTGGCTCGAAAACTGAAATCGACGAAACGAGTTCGAATTCCGGTCGAGTTCGTTGCGTTCACTTTGGAAAAGGTATAAATCCATCTCTTCTCCTCCTACAGCTATGTTAAATAGTTACTGGACACTCTAGGCTGGGTTGGCAGCCTGTAGGGAAGGACAACTCTAAATTCAAAACCGGCTCGTGTGCTAATAGGCAAATAGAAGATGTCCTGCCTTGATTCTCAATCTACCAGGAGATGATGATTTAATAAAAACAAACCCAACCCTCAGCAGCCTCGATCAATCGTGGGGAGGGTGTAGGCCCGTAAAAAGCGCACACTGATTGAAGTCATGTGAATTGGGAAATTTGCATCTTTTTTTCTTTTTTCATAGTGTAATGTGTTCAGTCTTTCTTTTTTCATCGTGTAATGTGTTCAACCAAGCTCCCTACTATTGCAGCCTTGTGCCTTACTAAGCTATATTTAACCAAAAAGTAGAGAACCTACCATAGAACAATGGCTAGTCATCTAGACGAAAAGACTATTGACGATATATTGATTTTGGTCTTGTTTGGATGTCTTGCTAATGTGGCTCTCCAGTAGATTAGACAAAATGTCGTACAGTGGTCCCTCATTATCCACGGTTTCAGTTAAACACTGTCTTAATCTTGAGTCAGTTCGAAAGGTTGTTCTTTTAGAAGTCTATGTAAAGACCAAATTTGGTTACATTCGGAACTGTCAACAAATGTCGTAACAATGGTGTCGTCACTAGCGAACAACGATAATGGCCGAAAACCCTTTGTCTACTAGTAGTGCTATTAACTCAATATTTCTTGTAAACTGGAAACGTGTTGGGCATGTGCATCTTTCACAAAGGACAGCTGGCGTCCCTTAGATTAGAGGGTGGGAAATAAAATGGATTTCATAACGAGGCTTTTCAATTAATGATTGAAGTTGTCCATTTAACATTCGTACTTATAAATCTACATGGAATTTACATGCAATTTTAGAACCAGAACTAGGATTTAACTAAATAAATTTATTAGTTTCTTCTTTTTTTTATCAGAGACAAACAACAATACGAGTCACAAACAGATAATAATGTAACCTAACAACCAATCCTTCGGCTACCAGAGAGAAGGCTGCTTAGATTAGAGGTTTAATGTCTCAAGTACGTTCAAATTGTAATTTTAATTTTTTTCCACGACCGACAAAAAATATTTGGCAACACAAACCGGATGACTTATGAGATGTTTGGCAATCACAGGCCCTGACACATTGTTATTCTGCCCCCCACGGATCTTAGTTTCTTTATTGTTGAATTGATCCAATGCTATAGCGTTCCCCAGGAGTAAGATAGGGATTGAAATTAGTGGCCAACACGAAAACATACCAGTAAATAAATGTTAGCAATTATATTCATCTCTTTCCATACGGCATGTACATATTTTGTCAAAGTAGAAACTCATTTCAAAACAGTCCATATTCTATAAAATGTTTTTTTTTTAATCATTTCACCCCAAGCAAGGCGGGAGTGCCACTAGCACTCAAGGGGTTACAGAGAGTGGGAGCAAGAGTAAAGAGAGGTGTTTGAGGAAAGGATATAGAGAAGGACGGGGGTCAAGACATGGAAAGATGTCGATTGATATTACATTTCAATATTTGAAGATTATAGCTATCAGGGAAGCAAGTAAGAGGAAGGTAGTTCCACTGACGGGAAGTGCGAGTGAAGAAGCTGTTGCAGTAGAAGAAGCGGTTACATTTAACTGTTTCAACAGTGAAAGGGTGGGGCCGAGATGCCAGTCTAGTAATACGCTTAAATTCATGCAGTCTGGGAACTAGTGAAAGTAGCTCGCCAGAACAGTTACTGTGAAAGTATTTGTAGAAAAGACAGCGGGAGGAGACGGCACGTCTATGAGAGAGCGACTGTAGACGAGATGCCAGATCAGGACCAATTACATTGCATATCCGTCTCTGGATTTTGTCGAGGACCTAAAGACGAACAGTGGGGGCACCAGGCCATATATGTCAACAGTATTCCATGTTTCGTTTTTTTTTATTTTTATTTTAGTCTTTCTATCTCTAAACAAGATTTTACATATCATTTAACTCCTTGAGAGAAGCTGATGAAATATCTTACGAAAATGTAATTTGCCTTGTGTAGTTTTACTCTGGCAGTGACTTCAACACAATTCGTAGATTATAAAGAAGGCAGTTGAAGCAATGGCTGCCCGAGAACGACTGAGTGTTTATTTCGCTGATATGACGTCACACAAAAATATTTTTATCCCTAATGGGTAAAGCGTATAGAACAAAGTGGAGTTTTATCGTTATGAAGGGGAAATTTATCGCTCTTGATAAAACCGCACGCCGGCAACCATATACGCAAGGAAAACATCTGTGAAATAAAACTAGAACGGAAATGTTCTTTTAAATTAAATTATTGCTCGTCACACCTGTGGAAATCATTCAAAGAGTGTGTTGCAATAGAAACCTCCACCTGTGTTTATAAGGCTTGATTAAAATTCTGTTCGCCCGATAATCGAAATGAAATCCAGAGATAAGAAACAAACACGGGAAAATGCTTTAAAATGGTGTCAGATGAAGATGACTCTAGTTAGCCTGAAATCATATTTTTTTTTTTTTTGGTTATTTTTGGCATGGGACAAGAAAAAATATTTCTAACGATGCAATTAAAAATATGGGGCCTGCTATAAATATTTTCTTGGGTGAAAACTTATCTTATACTGACTGGAAAGACATTATTGAAAAGTAGATATGCTTTGTGAGTG
>OZ038506.1:9777956-9782956 GCA_964036315.1 Acanthosepion esculentum | reverse complement strand
TTGGGTGTTAATTTGAGGACAGTGCAGATGATTCGGAAAGAGTTGGATGAGTTTAATAGTGATTACGATGGTGTTTGGAGTGATCACTAGTGATGGCTACGTTATGCCTCCATTTATCTTCCCACGGGGCCTCAGACGCAACACGGAGGCCTACATCAAGTGCCTTGAAGAGGTAGTGCTGCTCTGGGTCAAGAGGGTGGCTGCTGGAAGATCCTATATCTGGCAACAGGACTCTGCACCATGTCACACAAGTAGGAGAATCCAGTCATGGCTGTCAGACAATTTCTGCAACCACATCACCCCTTACATCTGGCCACCTAACTCTCCGGACTGCAATTCCCTTGATTATTCTGTTGAGTGCAGCTGAGTGAGAAACCAAAAAAACTGCTTGTAACACCAAAGATGAACTGAAGGCAAGGATTATGGCAGCATTCACCAATTTAGACAAGTAGACCATCCAGAAGAGTTGCAGGAGATTCCGAAGTCATCTGGAGGCCATGGTTGAAGCCAATGTCGATTTCATTAAATAAATTTACTCTTTAGTATTTCAAGATATTTTTGTCTAAATTTGGTAAATATATCTATTAAAATGAGATGTCAGTGTTATTTTTATTTTTGCGTTATTTAGACGCCAATTTAACCATCGCACCTTGTATTGTTTGTAATTCTACTATAAAATGTATAGTTGGTCATTTTGCTATAAATCATATTGTTGGTAATTCGACTATAAAATTTTATTGTTGGTCACTTTACTACAAATATGTATTGTTGGTAATTTTTTTTAATATAAAATGTATTTCTGGTATTTTCGCCATAAAACTGTATTTTTGGAGTTTTATAGTGTTTGTTTTTTTGGGTGGGGGGTCACTATTTGTAAATAGCTGGGACTCTGATAGGTGCTAACACCCCGGGTCAGGGTGGACCTGGAAAAAACAGCAATTAAGAGGTGATTCCACGCTCCTCAAAACATCGAATTTTCTAATCACAGGCCTGGCTGCCATATGTAGTTTATCGTAATACCCAGGACAAACTTAAGCAAGTCGAAACCTTCGACTATATTTCTTCCGAAATTTCTAACGGAATTTCCTCCTTATCCGAGAAGGATTATTCGTAGTTTGGCTAAGTCGAACAATGAAATTAATGAACCCTACACACATATATATATATATATATATATATATATATATATATATATATATATGTGTGTGTGTGTGTGTGTGTGCGTGTGTGTGTGTGTGTGCGTGTGATAGAAATTATTTGTGGGGATTTGTATAATCATAATTAAGTAATTCATCGAGTCTAGAAGAATCTTCAATAGAATGCAGAAAACACTGTACGGCTGTTTCGTCCTTTTTGGGACTCATCAGCAGTGCACATCCACTACCGAGAATCGAACCCCGAGCATTATGATACGACGAAAGCGTCATATTCACTAGACCAACGGTGATGAAGAGGTAACTAATTAGACTCTATATAGCGTCGCTCTTCACAAATTCCGTCGTGTAACTCATTCAAGTTTACTTAGTCCAACGGACTGTGACCCCAACGAGTCACGTCTTCTATCCCCAAGCTATTCCATCCAGAGCATTAGAAGCCGATTCAAGCAAGGATATACAACAGATAGAAATCATTAGGGGGATTTAAATAATCATAATTATATATATATATATATATATATATATATATATATATATATATATATATATATATATATATATATATATATATATTATAAATTAACTGATTTAAAATACGTTTTTTTCGCTACACAGTAATAAAAAAATGGAAGCTAAAAACTTCAAATTTAATTTTGTAATTAAATTAAAAACCTTAGTTCCATTTCATCTTCAAGCGAATATTGGAGTAACTTATTTTTTAAAATTTACTGAGTTTTAAACGCACACAAAAATTCATAATTTACTGTTTCCAAGGACACAGAGAAATCCAATCATTCAGACAAGTGGTGGTAGCGTGTTCATTTTTATTAACTTTTGTTGTATCAGTTCTCTGTAAATTTACATTGAGCACTGTTTTGTAAAAATAAAAAATATCAATAAGAACAGCGGATTATATATCTTACTGTTCTTTCTTTTTATTTTTATATATATATATATATATATATATATATATATATATATAGTAATAAAATATTTCACAGTCTTATTTAACACCCTGTGTTTTTGACAGCTGAAATACAAACATGAAATAATATTGGATTATCTGTCGACAATTGAAGACAGCATGTGGGAGATCATTAACTTGATAGAAACGTGTTGAAAACAAACCCAGTTTAAATATATCGCTGACTGCGCGAGAGGTGTTCTATCATTTCGTATCAGTTAAAGGTCTTAAAAAAGAAATTATTCGTTTTTACACCTGCTTCGGACAAGAGTTTAATTATCGTTTTTTAAGACATGAAGTCATAAATTTATTAAAATTGTTTTCTATTCATTCCGGAGAAGGTCGAAGGGTGCCAAATGGTTATTATGTTTCACACGCCTACTGTCAAATATTTCACCATACGGTGTTTACCTATAACATGATGTTCAGGAGAAGAGTTTCTCAAATTCGCTACTTTGATGAAATCTATCCTCGTTGTATCTCTATGAATATATCAAGCTGAGCGTAGTAAATATTTACTAATTATCAATTTTTTTTTCTGTCACTCATATTGCAAAAACCGTCAATTAAGATATTTCAGCTATAAAGAAAAAATATTTTTAAAAGGTGTGCTCTGTCTTTTCTACAAATATTTTCATGGCAACTTCTCTGACGAACTATTTTCACTGGTACCCCAACAGCAAGAATTTAAGCGTGCTACTAGGTTGGCATCTCGGTCCCACCATTTCACTGCCGAAACAGTTAAATGTAACCACTACTTCTACTCCAACAACTTCTTCTCTCGCACTTCCCGACAGTGGAACTCCCTTCCTCTTACTTGCTTCCCCGAGAGCTATAATCTTCAAATGTAATGTCAATCGACATCTTCTATTGCCTTGATCCCTGTTCTTCTTTTTATCCTCCTCCTCCTCAACCCCCTATACCTAGTCTTTTCCCTTACTTACACTCAGTGTAGCCCCTTGCTTACTAGTGGCACATCTGACTTGCTTGGGGTGAATTGCTTAAAAAATTGCTAGACGGATATGCAATGTAATAGATCCTGATCTGGCATCCCGTCTACAGTCACTCTCTCACAGACGTGATGCGGCTTCCCTCTGTCTTTTCTACAAATATTTTGATGGAAACTGCTCACACGAGGTACCTTCACTGATACCCCAGCTGCATGAATGTAAGCGTGCTAAGAGGTTGGCATCTCGGTCTCACTCTTTTATGGTCGAAACAGTTAAATGTAACCGCCTCTTCTACTCCAACAGCTTCTTCTCTCGCACTTCCCGTCAGTGGAACTCCCTTCCTCTTACTTGCTTCCCTGAGAGCTATAATCTTCAAATATTCAAATGTAATGTCAATCGACATCTTTCGATGCCTTGATCTTGACCCCCGTCCTTCTCTATATCCTTTCCTCAAACACCTCTCTTTACTCTTGCTCCCATTCTCTGTAACCCCTTGAGTGCTAGTGGCACTCCCGCCTTGCTTGGGGTGAAATGATTAAAAAAAAAACATTTTATAGAATATGGACTGTTTTGAAATGAGTTTCTATTTTGACAAAATATGTACATGCCGTATGGAAAGAGATGAATATAATTGCTAACATTTATTTGCTGGTATGTTTTCTTGTTGGCCACTAATTTCAATCCCTATTTTACTCCTGGGGAACGCTATAGCATGGATCAATTCAACAATAAAGAAACTAAGATCCGTGGGTGGCAGAATAACAATGTGTCAGGGCCTGTGATTGCCAAACATCTCATAAGTCATCCGGTTTGTGTTGCCAAATATTTTTTCTCGGTCGTGGAAAAAAAAATTAAAATTACAATTTGAACGTACTTGAGACATTAAACCTCTAATCTAAGCAGCCTTCCCTCTGGTAGCCGAAGGATTGGTTGTTAGGTTAAATTATTATCTGTTTGTGACTCGTATTGTTGATTGTCTCTGATAATTTATCCCTCAAGTATATTTTAGTTGTTGGGCCGACATTTATAACTCTTTGGTCCTCAACTGAACATTGAAGAACAACAAACGATAACCAGTTAAATTTTTTATGTACATCTTTTCGATTAACCATTTTACGGTAAATAGTCTTTTCTTGCTTTTCCACTCCTGTTTCAATATCTATAACGATTTTCCAAGCGTAGCTTGGATGTGGCACAAGGTCGAAAGTATGGGGCACCTAGTGAGGATCGAACTCACTACTCATTCGTAATTGTTCTAGTATGACAAGCTTGCTAACCATTACACCGCCTCGAGGTGCCCAAAAGATAAAGATCTTTCAAAGCATAGATTAGATGTGGCACAAGGCCGAAAGTATGGGGCACCTAGTGAGGATCGAACTCACAACTCAGTCGTAATTGTTCTAGCGAGTCAAGCTTGCTGACCATTACACCACGTCGAGGTGCTCCTGTTTCAGTACCTATATATATAAATAACTTTTAAATTTTGCTTCTTCGCTTAGTTTAAATTTAACGTAGTTAATATTTGGTTGGTTGATCAGAGTACTCGCTTTTTTTCTTCTTTTTTTTCTGTAAAAAGACGTTGGATTTTGCTTTTAAATCTAAATAAATCGTTCATTCGCCAGTAATTTAAAATCGCCTGGTGAGATGCACTGATATGCATTGAAACCCAACTGCAATGATGTAGCGATTTTGACATGTTTTTCGTGTAATATCCTATATATTGCGTTGGATTTGTATGTTTTTGGCAACCCATAAAATCTAAATATCAGAGGATCATTTTCTATTAATACATGCTGACCATGTTTTGTCTTCATTTTTTATAAGATTCTTTCAATGAATTTTGCGTTCTTCACTTATTCATAAACGATAGTACCATTGAACAGTGATATTTTTTAAGTTCTAGCATCTACAATCAAACCATTTCCTCAG
>OZ038506.1:9690456-9772956 GCA_964036315.1 Acanthosepion esculentum | reverse complement strand
AGTTAATTTATAATTTATCAGTTAATTCATAATATATATATATATATATTATAAATTAACTGATATATATATATATATATTATAAATTAACTGATAAATTATATATATATATATATATATATATATATATATATATATATATATATATATACCTCTCCTCACTCGAAATTTTTTCTTCAATCTTTTTCGTTCATTCGTTCAAATTTTGTTACATTCCTTCAGTGAACCTTAACCGAATTCTTTAGTATCTTAGCCGACTTTTCCCAGAACCCACTTAATCCACCTGTTACCCACAATGAAATGCTTCACCTGCCACTTTTATCGCAGGTGTACAACATCTTTAAAACTTTCCTCTTCAAACCTTCGTTGTTAGTAAACAGCTGTATCTCTTCTACTGGTCGGCCATATTACTTTATATTCTTATGGCAAGTTGAGAGTTGAGAGTTCATCGCTTACTCTGTATTGTACTTGTTAATTGGCTCCTGGCATTAATTCCAGATGCGACAGAGATTACCAGTAGAAATTTGAATACAGGGGTTTTTATGAATTTCACTTTTCTGTTTGCAAGACATTTCTTGGGTGATTTGCCAATTAAGGAGATGAAACAGCGTATATTCCGAATGCCTTTTTTTAGTATAAATGTTAGAACATTGACAATCAAAGATCTGTTGGCTCTCGTCACGACGTTTCGATTAATGTTTCTAGGCACTACCAAAATAGACTCGTTCAATCGCAAAAATAGTGAAACATTTTATGGAAATCATTTGTGTAGATTAACATTAATTAGGCTTTTCTGATTTTACGACATTTGTCAGAATCGAAAATATTGATTTTTTTATCGATTTAGAAGGGGTTCCCGTTTATAATATCGATACTGTGTCAAATTGATCTTTGATTTTTATAGTTATTGGCCTTAGGTTAAGTCACTGTTATTTGCAAATGTCAAGTTTGAAAATTTGCTAACATCATTTATATTTGTATATCTATTTTCATTTTCTGGATATTTTTTAACCTTTTTTTTAACCTTTTTTAACCTTTTTTAAAACTTTTTAACCTTTTTTAAGATTATTTATTACATTTTTTTAACATTTTTTAATCTTTTTTAACGTTTTAAAACATTTTTAAAACCTTTTTTAATTTTTTCAAAAACCTTCTTAACCCTTTTTTAACCTTTGTAATCTTTTTTTAACCTTTTTTAAGCCTTTTTAAAACCCTTTTTAACCTTTTTTTTAACCTTTTTTATAATATTTTTAACCATTTTTCAAAATTAATTTTTACATTTTTTAAAAACATTTTTTAATCTTTTTTTTTTTAACCTATTTTAAAAATTTAATTAAGATTTTTTTTAAAAATTGTATGGAATTTTTCGGAAGCGCTTACACAGACATTTGAGGTTTTATAATTATTTGTCTTAGATTAAAAATAAATGGATGCATAATTTTATTAATATATGTAAATATGTGTGTTTTAATTAAAAATATACATCCGTTTGTTGGTTGGTTTGTTGGTTAATTTTGTCTAACGACATATCTAAATATTTTTAACACAATTTTATTCTTCTACAGGGCAAATGTTCAGATAAGCCCCGTTCTTTAGTTCTACCAGTTTAGACACTTACAGCTAAGACCAACCATGTTACGCCCACCGAGTCAAATCAACCTCATTTCTCTCGTATTCCAAATCTAAGACGGAAGTTCCATTCAGACGACATTTTCCCCAAGGATTTCCAATTTGTGGAACAGATTCCCACGTTGATGCCTCCCTGAACGCAACAATCTTAACCACTTCAGGTCAAGGGTCAATTGTTATCTGTCTTCTTTATCATGATAATCTTCACTTCCTATCGCTGTCATTTTAATTCATATCCCCTATTTCATTTATCGTAGCCATTTTAACAACAACTCTCTACATTGAGTGGTTTTCTAACCATGTACTGGGTGAATTTTAGTATAAAATGCAGCCATGTTGCTATGAGTGTCATACTGTTCCGATGGCAGAGATATGCAGATATTGAAAGATTGCAAAATCACTTTGGTATAAAAATAACATCTGGGCAAACAGTTTGGAAAATCGAAACGCACAACATCTGCAGTAAATAGATTTGAAGTCATTATTAAAGAGAATATAAGCAAAGGATCTCTACCCAAATGTAAGGGGAATCTCAGTAGTAGATTCTGTCCAATATTAAGGAGTTACAATAAAGAGATTCTAAGCATAATCCGTAGCTAACAATAAGGTGACTGTAAACCAATCCATGCCTAACGGTTCACTAGATGAACCAGTTACAACAAAGTCTTAAACTCTGCGGGATAGTGAGACAGAACGGCTCGTGTGATTAATCAATCATAGATAGATAGATAGATAGATAGATAGATAGATAGATAGATAGATAGATAGATAGATAGATAGATATTAACAGACATGCATAGATAGATAGATAGATAGATAGATAGATAGATAGATAGATAGATAGATAGATAGATAAGAACGGATAGATAAGAATAGATATATTGATAGATAAAAACAGATAGATAGATAGATAGATAGATAGATAGATAAGAACAGATAGATTGATAGATAAGAACATATAGATAGATAGATAGATAGATAGATAGATAGATAGATAGAAAAGAACAGATAGATAAAAACAGTTTGATAGATAAGAACAGATATATAGATAGATAGATAGATAGATAGATAGATAGATAGATAAGAACAGATAGATTGATAGACAAGAACGGATAGATAAGAATAGATATATTGATAGATAAAAACAGATAGATAAATAGATAGATAAGAACAGATAGATTGATAGATAAGAACATATAGATAGATAGATAGATAGATAGATAGATAGATAGATAGATAGATAGATAGATAGATAGATAGATGAAACCAATGTCGATTTGAATCCACTTGGTGTGTTTTAGTCACTGTATGTATTTCGTTTGAACTTAGTTCTTCATCTTTTTTTTTTAATGAAGTTTCAGCTGTGTACTCTCCAGCCATCCGCTTGTATTTGTCGAGGTGTTAATTCCTTGCCCACTAGGTGTTGAAATTCCTCAGATAAATGCACTGTTTTTATTTATTGCTGTCGAGTTTAGTTTCGAAAGCCAATATTTTGCATAGCCCAACAGTAAAGGTGATCAGTTTGTCATATTCAATGTACAGCTTCATAGACAGAAAATATGTCACTCATGCCCCACCATACACGATATTTTGACACATTAACGCGTGCAGGATCGAGGACAATTTTGTCGAGACGCCGTGCTGCCATTCTGCAGTAAAACTGTTTCAGATTGCCGTCTCTCCTGACATTACGTTACTTAACCCAGAGTCCCTGCTGTCATCCTTCCTCCTCATGCCAAAATAAAGCTAGATTAGATTTTCCCCGACCCTAACCAGATTGTACCCACCCAACAACGTCCGCCCCTCCTAGGCGCGCTCACTAACCGCTGGAATCGAATTACGACACAAAACACAAACCGCTATCAATCGCATCGCCTGTTCTTGAAGGGGGCGATGAACCAAGTATGAAAAATGTTTATTATGTGATCTCAGACGGCTCAGATTGTTAAGGATTTTGGCGAGTTGACGAACTCCAACCGCCACCTTTGCAATTACAAGACAAATGGTAAGGAAGAATAAGAAAGATGGCGAAAGATAAAATGTTGGAAGATTAACACGACGATTAATAGGAATCAAAATGAACACATTTTCGAGTTGCGATAAGATACTTTTCAAAGAGAAAAAAAAGTAGTTCTGTTTTTAAAATCGTTATTATACAGAATGGGTAGGAAATTTGTACCAAAATATTAGACTGAGTCATAAGTAACTTTCGTTTTGGTCAACCGAATGTAATGGCGAATGTAGAATCCTAACTATTCAGCATACAGTTAAAAATAAGTTTGGACAACACTAACATACGACAGATCTCCATAATCGATAACTAAAAGCTAAGTTCTATAGAAAAAGGTAATGTTGCGCGTGTATTGTGATCGTCGGGGTAGTATTTAAATTTCTTAATCCTTTGCCGGGTGGAGTAATGGATGGAGGATCGGATTACATTCACTTACGTGCTAATACCCTTGGGAAAGGTATGAATCCTCTTCTCCTCCTCCTCCTAGCAATGGGTAAATAACAAGACAGACCGGGTTCTATAGCCTTGGGTAGTAACTGGTCTACCGAAATGCGATCATGTATCGAAAGATACATGGTCGTCTAAGCGTGTATCACGCATGGCACATAACTGACTGACTGAACCCTTTGCCTGTCCACAGCATTTTCGTGTGTACCATCCAAATGTTTATGCTTGTTTTCAGATTTATAACTATTACAAGGCAACTCAGGTTATTTGGCAAATAGAACGTGCTGATATATAGTGTTTCACATCATAAAAATGTACAAATCATAAATTATTTACACTACGCTCTGTGCATCACATGTGATGCACATGTTTTTATTATGTGAAACACTATATATCAACAGATTCCATTTGCCAAATAAGCTGAGATTGCCTTGCAGTAGTTATAAATCTGAAAACAGTTAAGTATCCTGTGGCCATATATGATGCCCAAAATATTAGATTAGGTTTTTCCTCAGACGTCTGGCTCAATAGTAGACACTTTTCTTAAGCGTCCTTAGTTTTACAACTCTTTTAAAATCATGGCTCGTGTGCCTCGCATATGATAGACGGACGTATAAATCAAATGCCCCGTCAATCACATGATGCGCAGGACAGGCAAAGGCTTAAAACTTGAAATACTAAATGCATATTCATACGTACAGCAGCTGCAACATGCCTATAAAAGTTTAGCCGAAAAGTGTCGTGTCCTCGTTAACGAGTAAACAACAAAAATAATTAGGGTTTTCCCTAAGCAATTTCAGTTTTTGAGACTCTCACTACTAATCATAGATGAAAGTTTAGAATCAATTTAAAGCACACTAATATACAACAATGTTCAACACAAAATCCAGTGGATTAACAAAGGATAAATCTCCACAACCAAATCCCAAAAGCTGAGCTCCATGAAAGATAAGATAATGCTATAAGAACATCACAGTAACTCGCATTATTTACATTATTCAGACTGTTATCCTAATCTTCATTGCCATATTCACAATGTTTCAGCCGTTATACGCTCCGGCCTTCTTCAGGTGATTAGAATTTCAAACCGAACCCTTTATTTCGTCCACCGGGGTAGATTGTTCTAATTCCACGTGCCATGCCTCTTCCTGATATCTCAGTTGTTTCCCTTTAACTCAACTTTCCAAGTTTTTGTTCCTCACTGATGTAGTCTGGGATTGAACTCACAACATTTTGGGTCTAGTCACTGGGTCAAACCACAGTCTTCAGGACACGTGGCCCAGTGGATAAAGTCGTTGGTTTGATCCAGTGACTAGACTCAAACACTTGTGAGTTCAATACTAGGCCACAGCAAGGAAATAACTGAGACACCCGGAAGAGGCGTGTCACGTGGAACTAGAACAATCTAGCCTGGTGGACGAAATAAAGGGTTTGGTTCGAAAGTCCAATCGCCTGAAGAAGGCCGGAGCGTACGACGGTAGAAACGTTGTGAATATGGCAATGAAGCTGAGGATAACAGTCCGAATAATGTAAATAATGCAAGTAATTATAATACCTCATCTCAGAGATATAGACAGATAACATCGGGTTTTTAATTATTTATTTTTTTGTGCGTGTCTGAATTTCTAGGATGAGGAGTTTTCATTATTTACACTATTTATATTTGGATATATGTTAGGCTATTATTTTCATCTTTGTTGCTGTTATCCCATTTCGGCCGTTGTCCCCTCCGGCCTTCCTCAGGTTTATATCGATCTGAGTGACTTACAGGGAATACTGAACTGAACGCTTTTATTTAATTTACGGGTGTAGACTCTTCGTTCCACTGCGCATGTCTAGTTTTTTTATTTAGCACTGTTCAGTTATTGCTCGTCGGTTCACACTGAATGCAAGTACACACTGCCCGACCTAGGGATTGAACTCACAACCACTATGTCACCAAATTCACAAACCATCGTTTTTAACAACAACAAAGATGATGACAATAGTCTGAATATAAATAGTGTAAATAAGTTATTTAGAATTCTTAAAACGCAATGTACTACTAAATGCACACTTATATATCCAGCAGCTGAAATGTGTCCAGAAAATTATGGTCGAAAAAAGCTCTATGCTCGTCATTATGAACATGTTCACCTCCATGACAAGGTTGCATACAGTAAGAATAAGACAGAAAAAACATTTTCCTCCTCGATTCGTCTTTTCTACTCAACTCAAACATCAAACATTTTCTATAGGAATAAAGTTTGGCGGCAAAGCGAATGACTTCATTATAGTCACAAAAGTGATCACTTAAGTTCGAAACACTTGTCTTTATAGAATCGTAACTCACACCGCCATACTGGAAAAAAAATCAACTTTTTCCTTGATTTACTGACAGTTTTAGAAACAAGCTGTGTTCTTGAGTGTTGACAAAGTTCTGTTAATAATAACATATCAGCGTTGCTCAGAACTATTAAAGCCACCCCCAAACTGGAATTCATCCATCAACAAAGTTACGAGCAACCCATCTTCTTTTTTGTCGTGTTTCTCGCCGTAGATCATAAAAAAAATAACTGTATTATTCAGACGCGTTAAGATTGAAGCGCGTTTTGTTTACCCGAATCCCATTCTGCAAGCAGAATCATCACCAGAAGAAGAAATCCAGTTCTCACGGTCAGAATGCACTCAGGTTGAGTAGCAGAATTGCAGAAAAAAAATCAATATCTACCGCATTCGACGTGACGTAATACCGCAGGACATCTCATCTTGAGGTTGAAATTTGAAAACTGCCAATACAATAAGTGCTCACTGAAGCACTACTGCCACGTTAAGACTAGGCACATGGAACATTCGAACCTTTCAGGACACCAACTATTCTTTTAGTCACCGTCCTCGACGACGCACGGCACGCATAGCATCTCAGCTTGCCCTGTATAATATTGGCATCGCTGTCGAGATCCGATTTGCCGGTGAAGATTCACTGACTGAAGTTGACGAGGGCTACACCATCTTCCGAAAGGACTGAATGTGGCTTCACGCCTTCATGGTGTCGGGTTTGCTATCAAAACCACTCTCCTCAGATATCTCCCCAAGTCACCGACTGGGATAAAAGAATGATTCCACAAATACCTTCTTGATTCTAAGCCAGTGCTTCCCAACCGATTTGGGGGCCATCACTTTCGTATTTCCAAAATTCTGGTGCCCCTCACCCCGTAATATTTAATTCGTACATGTATGCTAATTACACATGTACGTATATACAAAATATTCACTCGAAAATAATGCATGCCCTCCCAAAATATTCACAGTTAAATTTCTATTTCTGACACGAACTCAGTCCACACCGGGATTGATAAGACAGACGACCGATCTCTTCGTCTTTCGAAATAGGCTATTCCCCATATGAGGGGATTTGGGATTTAATTGTTTATATATATATATATATATATATATATATATATATATATATATATATATATATATATATATATATATAGATAATATTAGTGGTCAATATACATATATATACATATATATATATATATATAAAATATATAAATATATATATATATATATATATATATATATATATATATATATATATAAAAATATGTAATAAATTTCCAAGATGATGTTAATTGCTTTGTCAAATTTTCTTTATTACACATCGGTTCTCTTATAAATAACTTTCATTTTTAGTTTGCCCCCACCCTATCATTTTCCCTCTCCCTCTCATCTGAATTTTAAGTTTAGATCATATCATTTTTTATTGTGCGTAGTGTCACCACAAATGTATCCACACGTGTCCGGTGTCTGTTTTTTAATTTTAATTTAGGTCAGTTATATATATATATATATATATATATATATATATATATATATATATATTCAATTGTATGGATATGAGTTTGGAAAACTGGGTTCCACGCTTTTGCGATCATCAGACAAACTAATTTATTTTTTTAAAATTTAATCTATTTATGTTAGTTTGTGTTTGATTATGTTCCGGAGGTGGGAGAAAAATTCTCCACTGTGTCCGTTTTGGGATACCACTCATACGCACGCAGACATACATACATACATACAGGTGTATGTACACCTGTATGTATGTATAGCTGTATATATGTATGTATGTATGTACACCTCACGGGTCGAATAGAGGGGGAGAGAGAGACAAGGGAAACCAACGTATGGCATACCTGGCGGGCTTGAACGGATTGATGACGGAATGTGGTCTGGGGAGGTGGCAGAGGGACAAAACAAGCGATATGGAGAAGTGGAGAGCCATGATCGCCTACGTCCTGAAAGGACACGGCACATAAAAAGAAAGAAGTTGGATTAGAGGCTTCTTTCCATTACTGTTATTGGTATTTAATTTGGCATTACTAATCTTCCCACAGAAATTAGAGTCGAATCGACAAAAAAGCAATTCGTCTTGTTGGAATCATTATCGACGTAAGATAACACAAAGCACTGTCTAACCTTTCACTTTATCAAGTCACTCTGTCTCTCTCTCAAGACTTTCTATCAACACCTCTCTCTCTTCTTTTTGACCACTCTCTCTTTTAACTCCTCTTTCATACTCTTTCTTTTGGCTTCCCGCTTTCTTTCTCTCTTACTATTCTTTAGATTTTTCTCTCTAAAATTAATCTTCCTATAGTTCCATTGTCAATTATACATTCATACTAGCTATGTTCAATAATTCGTTAAAAAAGAGCATACCTTAATGAAAAAAGATCCCAAACTTGATTAAACCATTTTTATCGTCTAAATGTTTATGTTATTATTAAGAGGAAAGATCAAAGTATTTTTTGAATATTTTTTTAAAAAATTTAATACTTTCGAGCACGTCCGAAATTTTAGCTAAAAATCTTGTTTTTTTTTTTGAATCATCAAAATGTCTTTCTCTTAGCATTGTGGATGAAATAAGAATATTGAAGGTTTTTGAAAGTGTTTTCTATGTATATTTCTTCTTTGGGTAAGTATTGGGGGCTGCAGATTCTTAGTGCTCTTAAATAGAAGCCTATATTTATTCCAGATTTGATCTCATTACACTGGTAGGAATAAAAATTTTCTGTAAACCACAAACTGAAGTTAATTATTATTTCTATGCAGTATATCTAGTAAGGGTAAAGTGTTGTTTAGATATGTTCAATAATTCGCTAAAAATGAGCATATCCTGATGAAAAAAGGCCCCAAACTTGATTAAACAATTTTTATCGTCTAAATGTTTATGTTATTACTAATAGGAAAGACCAAAGCTTTTTTGACTATTTAAAAAAAAATTCTAATCTATTCTTGTTTGAGGCCTTATTTCATCATGCTATGTTGTTTTTTTTTTGTTTTTTTTATTTGGGGGGGATTATTGAACATACCTAATTCATACAAACACATATATACGTATACTATTACACACAGTCTCATTTTGGTACATACACACACGTGTGTACGTATTAATATCAAAATTATATACTGTCATACGTATATCAAGAAGTCCTTAGCCTAATAATGCAAAAAATTATTTTGCACAAACACTGTGGAAATACCTAGATGGGCGACCGCCTGGGACAATCAGGTACTGTAAGCTGTGCGGGTCGTGTAATGGATGGTTATTAATCAGAAAGCGGAGTTTCAATTCCAGTTGGGTTCGTTATATTCACTTACGCACAAATAACCTTGGGAAAGGTAAGAATCCACCTCTTCTGTCCCCACCTATGGGTAAATTAGTAAGACTTGTGCTACTAAATCATTATTATCATAAAAAATATGCACTCTGTGTTCCATCGGTGAGAAATAAGTTCCACTCGAACAGCTTCTTCCCGCAAACCATTTCTTCTGTGGAACAGACTCCCAAGAGGATGTTTCTCCAATCACTACAATCTTGACCTGTTCAAGTTTGGGGTTAACCGCTATCTTCCTCTCTTATCCGTATAAACTACACCCTAACATAACCCTCTACCTCGAGTAAACCCAGGCCTTATACAGGGTGAACTTTACTGTAAAAAGAAATTCTTACAGTCTAAAAAGGTTTTCTGGCTTTAAATAACCTTCAAAGAGTTGATAAGTCGTAAAAAAAGGAAAGAATCAATTAATGAAATATTGATTAACTACACAGGCATATCTTTTAGATTTATTTACATTCTCTGGAATATAAATCTATAGAAATTAGCATGACCACAAATAGAGGGATCAGTTTATATATGGATTGTAATATAGAATTGATCCCCGAATTTATATCCACAGTCTAATTCCTTGTTTGTTTACCAAATTCTGATTAGGTATGAATCCACCTCTTCACCCCCGCTATGGGTTAATTAGTGAAGTCTTGTATCATTAAACCATTATTATCTTTAAAAAAAAATTCTTAGAGTCTAAAAAGTTTTGTCTGGTTTTAAATAACCTGCAAATGATTGGTAGGTTGTTGCAAACGAATCAATGAATCAAAAAATATTTTCAGTATAATCTCCTTCATAGATGGCCTTGTTCGAACATTATACATTGAAAATTTTAGATCAAAATTTAACAATCTAGTATGTCATGCCAGAGGCTTCTTTGGCTCGCATCGTACGTATTTTCCCATGGCAAGAGGCTCGAATAAACAAATCGGGTGCATTATCACTTCAAGATAACACAAGGAACTGTCCAATCTCTCAATTTAGCGAGCGTCTCTTTTCCTATCTCTCTCTTGATTTCACTTTTCAGTTGCTTTACCTATTTCTCTCTCTCTCTTCGATGTTACTTCTCTCTTTGTTGAACTATCTCTTAACGTCTCTCTTTCTCTCTCTTCCGACCTCTCGACCTTACTCTCTCAAATTTTCAGTCAACTTCCCTCAAACTCTCATTCGTTTAACATCTATATCTGCCTTTTTCTATCTACTGACCCCTCTCTATCTCGCTTGACCTTCCTCTCTCATCTCTCTCCCCCTCTCTGCTTTTTTCTGTGCTTTCCTCCACCTGCATCCGCATCCATGCCCTCCCACAAATGACACATCAATACAAACAGTTGCATTCTGATGCACATATATACACGTGCATGTTTTACTTTAGAGAGTTCTCTGAGTGCAAAAGAGGTGACCGAAAAGGCCTTGGTGTGCAGTTTCCAGAGAATATAGAGTACAGGCAAGATACCCCACGCCGTATTTGTGGTAGAGCAGATAAAATTAAGTCATATGTGAAGTTATCGACTAACTACGAAATAGCATTAAGGACTAAAAATCCATTTTCAAATTTGATAAAGTTTGTAAGTCAGCTGGCCGGCCGAAAAGACATGCAGTCACAAAACTAAACCTAATGACAGCAAAATCTTTGTGTCAGCCAAATTTGTACCATGGATATTAAAAACTTTTCAAGAGCCTTCATCTCTCTCTCACACACACTCTCTCTCTCTCTCTCTCTCTCTCTCTCTCTCTCTCTCTCTCTCATATATATATATATATATATATATATATATATATATATATATATATATATATATATATATATATATATGGATTCCCAAATTGTCGCTTGACAAGGAAGCAGGTCCTGGCACTTTAACTCTACATAACTTAAAAAATTATGTTAGGGGTCTCCGCTCTCGCTTTTGAAACATGAGAACTTAAAAACTAAAAATATTATAATATATATATATATATATATATATATATATATATATATATATATATATATATATATATATATATAACATAAATATAAATAGTTATACTCGTTTGGAAAAACCTTAAGTATTTTGGCTTGTAATTGAACAAACCAATACCAGTTCTTTTAATATCAAGTATCTGGTGCAGTTCAATTTATATTACAATGAATCATTCATACAAAAATCAGATAGTTAAGTTAATGATATAAATATTATATGATATGTATGAATGATTCATGTAATATAAATTGAACTGCTCCACATTTCAATTGAGCACTGTTGTGTGATAAGCTAATTCTATAAACAACAGCCACCTGCACTAATGCAAAGCTCTTCAGTAAAATGAATGGAGCACTTTGGCTGATTGGCATTTGTTTACATTTGTAAAAACAATACGCTAGATTTAGTTGTGTAACTCTACCGAGTGAAGATAGCTCTGGCTGACACCAAATTAGTTGTGTTTCAATCCTGGCTTGAGGCATTCGGAAGTCTAGTCGCACTCAGGAGCTGTGATACAGCGACACAGTACTGTCTGTGAATGACATATATATATATATATATATATATATATATATATATATATATATATATATATGATCTTTCATCTCATCCAAGATCATCTTCAGTTCATCCCATAAGATGATCTTGGATGAGATTGAAAGTACCTAGGAAAATAAAAACTATAAGAATAATTACAGCGTCTTTCTTAATCAGTTTTGTACCAACACTACAAAATTGATCCGTCAACTTGCTATGTATATGTATGCATGTGTGTCTATGTATATGTGAGTGTGTGTGATCCCAAACAAACACTGAAGAACATTTTCCCCCTCTACCACACAAAAATAATCAAACACAAATAAGCATAAATAGACCCACTTCTGAAAAAATAAATCAGTTTGTCTGAAGATCGCGAAAGTATGAAACCCGGGTTTATAAACTACTATCCATACAAACATATATATTAGCTTTTTTTTTAAGCTTATCACCCCAAGCAAGGCTGGAAGCCACTAACACGCAAGGAGTTACAGAAGGTTTGGAGGAAGAGCAGATAGGAGTGGCAAAGGAGAGGATGTGGAGAAAGATAGTGGATCGATCAAGGCAAGGGGGTTACAGAAGATTTGGAGCGAGAGCGGATAGAAATGAAAGGTGAAAGGATGTGGAGAAGGGAAGTAGATAGATCAAGGGAACTAGATATGTCGATTGACGTTACACTTAAATAGATGGAGATTGTATTTGTCAGGGAAACAGGAATAAGGAAGGGAGTTCCACAGGCGAGATGTGCGAGACATGAAGCTATTGGAGTAGAAGAGACGTCTACATCTAACAGTTTCAAGAGTGAAGGGGTGGGAACGGGATGCCAGCCTCGTAGGACGTTTAAATTGAGCACTTTTCACTTAATGCCACGTATACACACACACACACATATATATATATTGATAATATTAGTGATCAATATATATATATATATATATATATGTGTGTGTGTGTGTGTGTTTGTGTGTATGTATGCATATATATATATATTTCCAAGAGGATAAAATCCAGGTAGAGCTCTATGTACAAGAGAGAACAAGAATATAATAGGGATTTTCCAAGCGCAACTTAGATGTGGCACAAGGCCAAAAGTAGTGGGCGCCCAGTGAGGATCGAACTCACTACTCAGTTGTAATGGTTCTAGCGAAACAAGCTTGCTAACCATTATATCACCTCGAGGTGCCCAAAGCAAGAATATAAGAAGCTAAAACACTAATATTTCATGTTTATTACATTGGAATCGTAATCATGATCTAATTCATCAGACCTACAAATTCAAAATTTAAACAGAAAATATATCTCCGGGTTTTAAAAAAAAAAACGGAGATATTATTCAATGTAATAAATTATAACCATGAAATATTAGTGTTTGAGCCTTATATATATATATATATATATATATATATATATATATATATATATATATATATATATATATATATATATATATACAGAATTCAGATTTGATTTTTTTAAAACCGATATATTTAATTACGTAATTTTTGGGGATACTCATATTTAAGTAGACGCTTCGTTTTTTAAACAGTATTTATGTCGTCTACCGGTCTGCACAGTTGAGAAAACTTAATAAACATCACATTTTCTAAGATTTCTCGAGTCTGCAAGTCGTTAGACGAAAAAACACAGTTTAAAAAACAGAGCGTCTACTCAAATACGAGTATCCACTAAAAATAGCGTATGAAATAATGAAAATATCTTGGATTAACAAATAAAATCCGTTTGATATTAAGTTTCAAACATGAAACTGAGCAGATATGGCTTTCGAGAAAACGATTTAAGAATTAAATATGACCTTGTTTGGGTGTGAAGATCTCCATAGCCAAGCGGGTGATTGGGTTCTTTCTTCAAAGTGGGTCTTACGTTCGAATCCTGTCGGAGGGCGCATTTTCTTTATTATTCTTTGTTCTCGAATTGCGCATTCGAGGAAAATGTACACGAAATAAACACTGTTTGCAAAAAAACGCAGAGTCTACTTAATACGGGTATCCACTAAAAATAACGTTTGAAGTTATATATATATATATATATATATATATATATATATATCCAAGTAAGATGAAAACGAATAGAGTACAATTCCAACGTTCGTAACATTTAATTTAAAAGAAGGCTCAATACAAAGTAGAGCAATATTCTTTATTTTAGGATATTACATTGAAAACCTGTCAAAATCACTACACAATTGCTGTCTTGTTTCGATGCGCATATAACGCATTTCATCTGTCGATTGTAAATTACTGAAAATAAAGTAAAAAAAATAAAGAAAGAAAACAAGAAAACAGGGGAGAGGGTTATAAGTTTTGTGGGAAATATTTTTGAAAGACGACAATAGAACTCCTAAGGTGAAATGGAAAATTTAAAAAATAGCAAGGACATATAAATCTTTATATGAACCCTGTTTTCTGTGTTTACATGAAAAATTGGAAATTATCAGGTTCTTTGATAAGATTGCTTTATTAAAACAAAGATCCGAGTTAACGGTTAATTGTAAACACAGTTTACAATGTTATTAATACTGTTTATTATAAAACAGAGCATTTACTTAAATATTTGTATCTATAAAAAGAATGTATAAACATAAAAATGTCTTAAAATATATATATATATATATATATATATATATATATATATATATATATAAAAGGTATGCTATATTCATGGGTAAAAGTGCTCAATATCAGGGTTAGAGCGTATGTAAATATAAAAAGTGGACGCTGATGGGAACACCTAGCGGTAACAGTTCTGTTTGAGCCTTGGGCGCAATCTTCAGGCCTGAAGATTGTGTTCAAGTATGAAACAAACTGTCGGAAAGTATTCATCCATTTTTTAATGTCTGAAAAATTAATATAACTTGGCAAGCTTTCAAAAAGAATCTTACTGCGCATGTGTGAATAGACTCTGCCCCCATGAGAGTCACTCAGTCGGCTGACAGACGTAAACTTGTGTACTATATGACCGTCGTTTTCATAACAACCAAGCTATTAGAATCCTATGTTGCATAGGGAGTTTGGATAAAAAAAGAGTCTTATCACTTACTATTGTCATCGTTTTCTGCTACAATCTGGAATATCTGCTTTTTCCAAAGCTAAAATCCTTTGGAAAAAGCAGATTTCGTCCTGGACGTGATTAGAAGACCGCGATGAGGTAGCAGATGGCGATCTCGAAAGAGAATTTTGAAAACTGTTTGGAAAAGGGAAAGGAAATCTGCGATAAAATACTTTGAAAGTACCGTTACATTAAGTAGGCTACTCTTTTCTTTACGGTTAAATAGTTGGATGTTTTCCAGAAAGACATCATATCATAGTTCTTAATGTTTCTGCATGTGCTCAGGTGCAGTTTTAAAATAGATTTCGGATCAAATTCAAATGAAAGTTTCATAATTCGTCTTTGCTCCGAAGATGCATTTATTTTGACTGTAGCCTCTATTGTGCTCATAGCTTACGGATCGGACATTTCACTTTCGGGTATCTACAGACAGTATTCTGGAGAAATTTCTGTTGTCTATATAATCAAATATCATGCAGGGGGGAAATAAAATAAAAATAGCCAAACTGATATTAGTTGAACTTACCCACCCCGTTGGTACACGATCATATTCGTGGAACACGAAGTCAAAGATAAACTCTCTGTCTATCGCTAAACCACTCGAATAGAGCACGTGTTATCCAGCAAATATTTATCTCTTTAACCTAACCTGGCACAAAGCCACACGAGTAAAGCCCAAAGAAATTACTGAAATGTCGACACTAGAGACAGTTTGAATATTTGGGACAAAATGAGGAAAGAAGGTATGGAGAATTTGATGCCCGTAGAACATAAGGCAAGAGACACAGAGACAAGGAAACGGCGAGTAGCCTACCTAGTGCGCTTGTGTTAATGGGTGACAGATCATGGACTGGGAGAGACAGTAAGAAAACAAACATTGCTATAAAGGATAGGAAGTTGTGGAGAGCTATGATCATAAAGGGACACGGTACATGAAAGAAAAAGAAGTCAATGGTTTACATTATTTACATTATTCGGACTATTGTCCTCATCTTTGTCGCCATATTTATTACAACGTTTCGGCCGTTGTACGCTCCGGCTTTCTTCAGGTGGTTGGAATGTCGAACTACCTCACTGGACTGTTCTAGTTCCACGTGCCATGTTTAATGGATGTCAGTCATCACTTATCTCCTGTTAATTCACACTCTTTGGGTCCTGGATCTAACCAACGCCTTTATCCACTGTGCCATGTGTCCTTGAGGACATCTGTGTGTGAATTTCTGGGTATTATAGACATAATGTCTTCTTCACCTCATTTTTTACCAGTGCTCATATTGCAATTTTTGCTGTTATCATTTATATTTTTAACATTTGCTGTTATCATTTATATTTTTAACATTTATATTTTTTGCAACTTTATTGTTATTGTCGCTTTTCTCTGGCAGTATTACTGGTTCCCATATTGTACTCATTTCTATGCTCGGTCGGCTCAGGAGATTTTTGTGGCCAAGCATATGGGCTGATTTCTTAAGTTTACGAATTTTCCAATGGTGTTCCTTGTCTATGATCTCAACCTGATCCCACAGAGGGCGGTGATCTCCCTTCTCTCTCCATATGTGGTCAGCCACGCCTGATTTTTCCACTTCCCCTCGTGTTACAGCTTTCTGGTGTTCTCGAAGCCTTACCTTAAGGGGGCGGCCTGACTCCGCTTTATATTTCTAGACAGATACTGAAGTCAATGGTTTGTGAGACAAGTTTGTTTTACGGAAGACACCCAGTACACTAATATCTTATTGTATGCCTCCTCTGGTTAACGAAACCTCGTTATAAGGAAACCTCGTTATAAGGAAACCTCGTTATAACGAAGATTAATATGATAAACAGGTTGGAATTAGTTTCATGCATAATGAAGGAGGATTTAGATAACTTAACCCCCACAGGGCGTATGTAGGGCAAGCGAGATAAGGGGAGGTGCGAACCGTACGAGCTTGTGTGAATAGACAGCGGAAGGGGAGGCGAGAGCCTTAGCAAAACGAGAAAAAATGTGAAGTGCCACATGGGATAGGAAGTTTTGGAGAGCCATGATCGCCCATATCATGAAGGGGTGCGGTATATAGAAGAAGCAGCAGTAGTCAAAATCGGGGGGGGGGGCATAAATTTGTTGTTTGCACATCAATGGAATTTCCCGCTTAAACATCTGAATCCATTTATCGTTAATTTGTTGTCGCCTACAAAAGAAAAATAATCATTGGAGCAGTATTTGCCTTTTTATTCGTTTTGGCGTTCAGCAGCATTTGCTTGTCATAGCACTATAGTTTGAACTATCAAGGATACTCGGCGTTGTCCGGAATAATTCCATATCTTTTGCTCCGCTGCGCCATGCATTCGTCCTTTTGAGAGAATTCCATATGCAGAATAAAATGAATCCACTCGAATAGATTGAATGAAAGGATCGGTTAGGAATTCCAACAAAGTTACTGTTAAACAACAAGCCTCTGAAGAAAGAAGGCTGGACGATGTTGTGATTGCAACAACAAAGATGAGGATAACAGTTCGAATAAACCAATATATAATAATAATAATAATAATGATAATAATTCCTCACTTCAGAAATTCAAGCAAAATTTAACTGTGTAATTTAATAAATAATAACATTAATTTGGGGTTTGTTATATATATATATATATATATATATATATATATATATATATATATATATAAAATAAAATATAATAAAAAGAATTGAACATTCCATATTCCATGGTCATAATTTATTCCATTGGAATCGTAAAAACGATCCAATTCATCAGACCTACAGATTCAAAAAGAAAACTTTTTTTACTTTTCTTTTTGAATCTGTAGGTCTGATGAATTGGATCGTTTTTACGATTCCAATGGAATAAATTATGACCATGGAATATGGAATGTTCAATTCTTTTTATTATATCCTTACTCTGTCCTGGACATTGAGTTCTACCTGGATTCTATCCTCTTGGAATTATTTTTATACATATATGTATGTGTATATATAATTGCATATGTATGTGTATATTTACCACTAATATTGTCTATATATATATATATATATATATATATATATATATATATATATATATGAAGAAATATAATCTTAAAATGTGCTATATTTATGCCATAATGTGCTCAATATCAGAGATAGAACGTGTGTAAATATAAAAGTGAACATAGAAGTCAACACTTAGAGGCGACAGTCTTTTTCATGCTAGATGCAAGTGGCCTGACGATTGCATCGAGCATGAAACAGACTGTCGCCTCTAAGTGTTGACTTCTATGTTCACTTTTATATATATATATATATATATATATATATATATATATATATATATATATATATATATATTCATACACATATATACATACATATTTACGTACATATTTAAATATATATATATATTTAAATAGATAGATAGATAGATATAATATCGCACATTGAATTTAAATAATAAGAGAACTATAAACTATATATTAATAAATATACATATTTTACGTCACCGGTAGCATGACGCAGTTTCACGCATAAGGCAAACTTCAGGACCTGACCTGACACTGAATGTGACATAATTTAAATTTTCTTAAATATATAGGATTCTCACAATGATTAGTTAGTTCATATTTTATACTTGGATTGTTTTTTCTTTTCTCTTTTTAATTTTTGTTTTTAAAACAAGCATAACTAAAAATAATTATGAATTTTATGCGTAAAATAAGCAGAAAAAAAAACTACATACGCACCACACAAATCATTTACTAAGTTTCAAGGTAGAATTTATATATATATATATATATATATATATATATATATATATATATATATATATATACGAGCGAAGTTTGTGTTAATGAAAGGTAGAACAGGGATTGGATACGAATAGGAAGTTGCGGAGAGTCATGATCGCCCACCCCTTGAAGAAGAAGAAGAAGAAGAAGAAGAAGAAGAAGAAGAAGAAGAAGAAGAAGAAGAAGAATAGGAGAGGAAGGAGGAGGAGGAGGAGGGGAGGAGAAGAAGAAGAAAAAGAAGGAGGAGGAGGAGAATAAGAAAAAGAAGGAGGAGGAGAAGAAGAAAAAGAAGGAGGAGAAGGAGAAGAAAAAGGAGGAGGAGGGAGGAGAAGAAGAAATATAACGACAAAAGTTAATAATACTTATTTTAATAAAAAATAAAAAAAATAATTCTACAATTCTATTGCTTCTTGGGAAATTAATTATCTAAGATATTTAATATCATGAATCATGTGACCCACTAAGGTCGTTGCGAGGCACCCGCCCCCCAATACTGTAACCCTGCCCCAAATAAGTGTGTCTAGTGCTAGTTAGCATAATGAAGACCACTCCTCTGTAGGCGAGTTTTGAATTCAGAATTTTCCTTCTCCTAAGTTTGATGCCACTCAAAGCAAGAGGGCTTAATCTATTCTACTATATATGAATATGAACTCGGCAGGCTTATTCCACTTTCCGCGCTGATGACCGTTACTCTATTACATTGATCCAGAGACAAAGTTTGGGGGTGGGTCTCAAGTTGTAATCGTCGTCTGACGTATCAATATTCCTTTTTCGAGATTGGCCGTGCGATTCTTTCACGGGCGAATCGAAATATCTTTAATATTTCACGTAGATGATTCAAAACTACATGCATAACATCCCCTGCAGCCGTTAAGGAATATAAATATTTATAAAATTGAATTTAGTCTTGCACTAATGCAAGGGAAAATGAAATTTCGGAGATTATTTTAGAGTAGTCTTTCAAGTGAGGAAAGTTGGCTTCCTTGAAAATCGGTATTCAAAATTTTCACTTTGACTTGATGCCAATCTACTAAGTAAAATGTATAGATATTTGCAAAAGCCGAGTTTATGTTAACACTGGGTCAAATAAGAGATTTGATGAATTGAATTTCACTAATCTTCAATTAATAGACTAAGTCCTGTTTATCTTGAAAATCAAAATTCAAATTCCTAGTTTACACTCGGACTATTATCGTTATCATTGTTGTTATTATCACAACATTTCGGTCGTTGTCACCTCTTAGAGGAATTTCGAACTGATCAACAGGGGTAGATAGTCCTGGTTCCCCTATCCATGTCTCGTCTTGTTATTATTTTTTAGTACTGATCATTTATTGTTCGCCCTGTTTCCACCGACTAAGTCTGCACTACCCGGCCCAGGGATTGAACTCACAATTACTGTGTCGCCAAATTCACAAGCCAACATTTTAATCTCCTCGGCTATTGTCTCGTGGCTTTTCTTTAGTTCCAACATCTGACTCGTGCGCTGGTGGAAGGATCGCAACGACTTCAGCCACCGAGCAGGTCTGAATAGTAAAAATCAAGTTTGACTTACAGGCTTCTTTGTAAAAGAAAAAGGAAAATAAAATCGATATTTACTTATGTCATGACATGTATCAGCCATGAATGTGTAAAATGTGAAATCGATCACTGTATCAGGGCGGCTGATCGATTTCACCCCAAAATCTTAATGTACAACCCTCTCTTACACTGTCAGTTATAAACGAAAAATAGATATAGCGATTTTCTTTATCTGCGGCCTTTGTTTCCACAGTTTCAGTTCTTATTCTACGTGCCGTGCCTCTGGGTGGTCATAGCTTTGCACAGTCCCCTGTTGTTTGTAGCTCTTAGCAATGTTTCTCTTTTTACTATCACTCCTCTTCTTTGTAAGTATAAGTGACTTTTTTGTTTTTATTTTCTTTAAAACTTATTCGTTACATATATTTTTTTTTAAGCGTATCACCCCAAGCAAGGCTGGAGGCCACTATCACGCAAGGGGTTATAGAAGGGTTGGAGGAAGAGTAGATAGGAGTGGTAAAGGAGAGGATGTGGAAAAAGAGAAAGACAGTGGGTCGATCAAGGCAAGGGGGTTACAGAAGATTTGGAGCGAGAGCAGATAGGAATGAAAGATGAAAGGATGTGGAGAAGGGAAGTGGATAGATCAAGGCAACTGGAGATGTCGATTGACGTTACACTTAAACCGTTGGAGATTGTATTTGTCAGGGAAACAGTAATAGGGAAGGGAGTTCCATAGGCGAGATGTGCGAGACATGAAGCTATTGGAGTAGAAGAGACGTCTACATCTAACAGTTTCAACGGTGTAGGTGTGGGAACGGGATGCCAGCCTCGTAGGACGTTTAAATTCACGAGGCCTAGGGACAAGCGAAAGCAGCTCCTCGGAGCAATTACCGTGAAAGTATTTGTAAAAAAGACAGAGCGAGGCAACATCGCGTCTGTGAGAGAGTGACTGCAGACGAGATGGCAGATCAGGGCCAATCACATTGCATATCCGTCTCTGGATCTTATCAAGAACCCTGAGGCAAACAGCAGGGGCTCCAGACCATATATGGCAGCAATACTCCATGCAAGGGCGAATGGTCGATTTATAGACTTGGAGGATCGATTCCGGAGAGAAAAATTTCCTGGCTCGGCACAGGGAACCAACTTTCCTTGCGGTGGATGATGCAACTGACTCGATGTATTTGTTCCATCTCAGATCACCGGACAGCGTGAGACCGAGCAGCCGCAGAGAGGAGCTCTCGAGAAGTTGGTCTTCAGACATTCTAATGGGATTCAGGGATGGATCCTTGTGGTGGTTATACGTTCCATCCATCGTATCCTCAGTATCCTTCTGTAGAACCACATCCCTGTTACTTCAAATCTTCTCTTAATCTGTGAAGAAATTGTCCAGCATTCACTTCCATATAAGAAGAATGATATTACATAGTAGTTCAGCACTCTTTCCTTTGTTTCTAAAGAAATTATCCTGTTTCTTTATACTTTGCTTATTTTTGGGAAAGTATATTTTGCTATGCAATGTGCCTTCGGATTTCAGTATTTCGTATCTATGCTGCCGATGACACAGCCATTCACACCTGCCTTGATGGTAAGCCTGATCAGTTCGATAAGGTCAAATTGGCGCCTGATGCGAAAAATGACCTACGATCTATTATTAACTAGGGCAAGGAATGGCTTGTTAATCTGAGAGACCCCTTTCTGTCTTCTATGAGCATGGCCGATGCTAACCTCCATTAGAGTAATTCGTTGCGCTTTCTCGAGCTAAAGTTCTCAGCTGACATGAAGTAGAAAGACAATATCGAATCCATTGCTTGGTCAGTTGCTAAGAAATTTGGTTCACTGTTTCGTGCGAGACAATTTTTCTTTTTCTATCTTACATATCTATAAGTCGACCATTCGTCCATGCTTAGAAGATTGCTGTCATATATGGTCCAGTGCGAGATTCTTGATAAAAGTCAAAAAAGAGTCAGCAATATTATTGGTCCTGACCTGATGTCTCACTTACACATTAAATGTAATTTGTTTCAGACAAATGAAAGAACAAAGAAACTTTGGTATTATAGCCTCATATAATTAATCGCCAAGATCATATATTTTTGAAATCGTAAAGTAGGCAGAATCAAAGAACAACCTAACTACGCATTTATGCAGGTGACATAACTATTCACTCCTGTCTTAGTAGCAAGTCCGACATAACCGGTAAAGTAAACTTGGCAACTGCTCTAGAAAAGGACCTTCAATCAGTGGTTAATTGGGACAAGAAATGGCCGGTAAATTGTAATGCCTCCAAAGCTAAACTGCTTTTATTTAATCGTCACAGAGAACTTTTTCTGTCTGCTATCAGCATGGCTGATGCTAAACTCTTTCTTGCGTTCACGTTTTCCACTGACACGAAATGGAGCGACTATATTGAATCAAGTGCTAGGTTTACTGCTTGGCGAGTTGTTTCACTGTGTCGCAGAATCCATCTGGCACATTTATAAATCTACCAGTTGTCCGTAAATACTGCAGCCATATCTTGTCTGGTGTTCCTGCTGTACATCTCGAGATTCTTGACAAAATTGTAATGTAATCGATCTGAACCTGGCATCTCGACTTCAGTCACTTTCTCACCGACCTAACCTGGCTTTCCTCTGTCTTTTCCACAAATATTTTCATGGAAACTCTTCTGATGAGCTTTTTCCTAATGTCTCAACTATATGAATTTAAGCGTGCTACTAGATCGGCAACTGGGTATCACCGTTTTACTGTTAAACTAGATTAGCTGAAAACATCTATTTTAACAGTTTTTCCCCCCGCTCTTCCCACCTGTGGAACTCCCTTCCAAATTCTTGCTTCTCTGTCACTTACAATCTTTAAAAGTTGAAATGCAACGTCAAACGCCATCTTCTGTCTTCCTGAAACATGTTCTTTTATTGTCCTTTCTCCCCACTAGAGTCTTCTCATTCTCTTTCACTCCCAGTAACCCCTTGCGTCATAGTGGCATTATCGCCATCTTCTGTCTTCCTGAAACCTGTTCTTTTATTGTCCTTTCTCCACACTAAACTCTTCTCATTCTTTTTCATTCCCAGTAACCCCCGGAGTCCCAATGACATTATCGCTTTGCTCAGGTGGAAATGATTAAAAATTACAAAAAAAAAAAAAATTATTCACCTAATATTCGAATATGGGGCTGTTATATGAGCCCACACTACAAAAAAGATATCGAATTTATAATCAGCCCAGCGCAGGTGCCTCAGCCTAGCTACGGTTGAAATCAATGTATCATCCCCCTTTAGTCAAGACACAAGTTCATCGATCACTAATCTATACAAAATACTCATTTATTATTATTATTATTATTATTATTATGTAGACGTAAATAAGTTATTCACCTTCTCAAAGAGGGGGGTGCGTAGTCACTGATACAAGATTAAACAACTCTCGAAAACGGTGGAAAGACCCAAGTTCTTTACCCTGAAGGTGATGAATGCAGGTCAACTCAACACCACCGACTCAACACCGCCAACTGAGCGCCGAGACAACTCAGGACCGAGTCAACTCAGCACCAGAAAAAGTAACTTTTTTTTATAACCGAATAAAAGTAATTTTTTAAGGATTAAAACCTGAATTAGTGAATATTTTTCTTCAAATAAAGCATTTGAAAAGGTATTATGTAAAATATGAACCAATTTTTTGTTTTTAATTATTTTTAATAAAGTAAATAGGAAAGATATTTATTTTTTAATAAAGTAAATTGACATAGAGAAATAATTCAATAAAACACACTTGTTTTTAATTATTTTTAATGAAGTAAATCGTAATGTAATCTGCTTTTAATAAAGCAAGTTGACATTCTATATGTTTATAAACATAATTTTATAATTTACGATTTACTTTATTAAAAATAATTAAAAACAAAAAAACTGATTCATATTTTACATAATGCCTGTCCAGTCCAAGTCTCCCACCCGTAGAGGAGGATGGATATGACCAGCGACTTGTAGAGTTTGAACTTCGTGTAGAAGCTGATCTTGCTCTTTCATATCCTTTCCAGTTTGACCATCGCTGCCGTAGGTGAGGCAATCTGTATGCTAATTTCTGCGTTGCAGGTGCCATCTTTTGACGTGTCATGTCATTTGTTTTTTAATCATGTAGATCGACGTTCGAAAATATCTTTATAAAAAATAATTTAATAATTTACGATTTACTTTATTAAAAATAATTAAAAGCAAAAAACTGTTTAATATTTTACATAATGCCTGTTGAGGTGTCCCTTCTCGGAAGGTGATAGACAACTGAAAATCTTTACCCAGTGATGGTGTAAACGCACCAAAACTGACTATTTTCAAAGAGAATATCAGGATCCTCCTCAAATGAGCTGGAGAACTAACATTCAGTTCAAAGTTCGACTTGAAATTTTCCTTTTCTCGTCAACAAAGGAACAATACACACACACACACACACACACACACACACACACACACACACACACACACACACACACACACACATATATATATATATATATATATATATATATATATATATATATATATATAAGATTATAATAAAAACATTGAAATCGCTACTGAAAAGCTTTCATGTTTCAATACTTTGTACTTCTTCGGGCGATGGTAAGTACCTGGTGACTAAATGATTTTCAAGGATATTTAAAAACGAATTGTTACATCTTTGCCGAAAGTTGAAGTTAATTACCATCGCATGAAGAAGTACAATCAAAGTATTGAAACATGAAAGCTTTTCTGTAGCGATTTCAATATGTTTTTATTATAATCTTTTATAATAAAAATAATAATAATAATATATTGCTCTACTTTGCATCGAGCACTTTTTTAAAAATGCTACGAACAGTGGAATTTCTTTCTCTCATTTGGATATATATATATATATATATATATATATATATATATATATATATATATATGAAAAGTGTGTATATATATATATATATATATATATATATATATATATATATATGCAGTAAATTATATATATTATTTATATATTATATGCGCGGTACTTATTGGAAAGCGCTCAATATCAGAGATAGAGCTAACATATTTAGTTGGATTGATGTCAATCCAACTAAATATATATATAAGCTTGGATGTGCGGGTGGGGTAAAGAATAATGGCTCGGAATTGTTAATCGGATAGGTGAGTTCGAATCCCCGTCGAGTTCGTTATATTCACTTACGCTCTAGTCCTGGGTATGACGATAAACTAAATCCGACAGCAAGGCCTCTAATAGGAGATTGGAGGTTTTGAGGAGCCTGGAACCACCACTTATTTGCTATTGTTCCCAGGACCACCCTAGCCCAGGGTGGTAACACCTGTCAGGGTCCCGTTTAGTGAACCCCGAAACAAAAACAAAACACTATGAAAGTAGAAAAATATATTCTCATAGTAAAAATACCAGCAATATATATTATATAAAAAAATTACCAACAACAGATATTTGTAATAGAATTTTTAAAGTTAATTGTCCATGAATTACATTTTATCTGTAGTTAAATGCATAAAATTGCGTTCCAAGTATTTAGATTTCGGCATTAAATAACCCATAGAGATGTCGATATGCCACTAAACAAAATCAAGCAGCCAAACAACCAACATGAAAGAACTCTTTCTTGATATTAATCCATACAATATCCTAGAATTTCTTAAAGAAATTAAAATGTATTCCAAAATATAACTTCAATAAAACTACAACATAAAACACACATATCACCGCCTCTAGTAATTATGCCCATACAAACATATATATGCACAAAAGTTGAGTATTATCTACCATGTATTCAATTGTGAAAGCAGAATAACATATTTTTATTACTTCAAATCTCCCAAGAAAATTAAACTTCCGCATTAAATAACTCATAAGGTGTTGATATGCAGTTAAACAAACAAATCAAATCACTTACGCGAAAATACCCCTTGGGAAAGTTAAGAATCCATCTTGTTTCTCCCAGCTATAGATTAATTAGTAATACTTGGATCACTAGATCATTGTTATAAAAAAAAAAATAAGTCTTACAATCTAAAAATATTCCGTGGCTTTAAATAACCTACAAAGGATTGATAAGCCCTAGAAAACGAATCAATATAAAATATATTACATTACGTAGATTTGACATTATGATAAAATTCGAAAAGTTTATCAACACAGGCTTTGGTGATAAGAATAAAGAATAATAATTTTAAAAAAATGTTCATTATTGTTATCCGTATTTTTTAATTCAGCTTGGTGGCTTAGATAGTTGTGTATTTCCTTCCAGTGCTTGGGGACAGTGTTCAAGTCCAGGTAGAACGCCAGAAATTCATATACTGAGTTTCTAAACAGGAAGACCATCTCTAATTAGAATATTGGTGCAACACAATCTTCCAATTTCCTTTTGACCTTGAACGATACTTCTTCTAAGCTGTCTCACTGTCCTTTGATGCCCTGACCCACCGATACGATTTTCTGATGAAGAAACAACCGCCTCGTCACTTTCACCGAAACTTCCTTTTTTGCCGCGAAACCAATGACTTCTCCCACTCGAAGATTTTGTATTTATATCGACATGAGGGCTGCTATTTTGTTTTTTGACAAATAGTTCCTCTTTTCATACATAACCGTTTCTAGCTTGTACTAAAATCCACTTTTACCAACTAATAGTACCATCAAACAATAAACACCTTTTGATGTACAAACAAATTGTTTTAAAACCAGAGCAGCGGTCTAAACTTCTCAATGCGAAGACTGTATCGTATATCCAATTTTGTCGGCCCAAATCCGTTTTATAGATGAATAAACAGAATTCAAATGAATGCATAAGGTTTTCTGTAAGCAGCTTTGATATGATTTATAACGAAAGAGAAATGTGACAATTACTAAGAAAGTACAATGCGTAACGCTTCATCGTCTGAAAACGGCTGGCCTTGAAAGATCGGTAAAACTCGGAGAAATCCGGTATAATTCGGCAGCGTATGTCTTGTGACGAAGAAGCAAATAACTCATATAACATAACAGGGATTTACTAAGCGTAGCTTAGATGTGACACAAGGCCGAAAGTAAGGAGCACCCAGTGAGGATCGAACTCACTTTCAGTCGTAATCGATCTAGCAAGACATGCTTGCTAAACCCTACACCATGTCAAAGGGTGCCTCCTATCCTATACACCAGTTATTACGAGGAGGTTAAGACATTTTTTAATTCCACGATGAAACGAATTTGTTTTGAAAAGCTTGGTTCCCTCAAATTACATTTTATTCTGTTTTATATCAACCTTCTTCGACAGAATTTTGTTATATGCTCATTGTTCTGAGATATGAGCAAAAGTGAATGAGAACATTACCTCTAAAACTGTCGCCATTACAATAAAATTGAACTCACAAAAGTGAAAAAATTGCTTTGATAAAAATGTGTATTGCTTGTGTGTTAGTGCGTCTGAATTACAACTCTTAAATTTATATGAATTTATATATGTATATATATCTGGCCACTCGTATTCGAGAATACTCGTCTACTGGGGGAGGGGTGACTAGCCAATTCCTATTGCAGAAGCTTGCTCAGGCGCATTTGTGTTTATTCAGCACCCACAGAGCCCACCTGTGGTTTATACTGCAACTATGCTGAGCAGACCTTAGTTACAGTTTCTGGGAAAAGAGCGTGTTATCTAGCGTGATCAACAATTTGAACAAGACCAGCACGCTCAAGCCCTCGACCACGATAACTTGTAACTTCGTGGTAGCACAGGTATCGACGCCCCCAAGGGTCATGTCTATCCAATTCCACTCACAAGGCTTGGGTCAACCCGTCGTATGGTTTTTAGGCACTTTCCAAAGGTGCTGCACACTGGTATCGACCGCCTCATACTGTGGATAAAGTGCGTAATCTTAAAGAAAATGGAAACATAAAGGACCCTTATACCCATAATCCGCAAACACTTAAACTTCTGGGACACATACTGAGGAAGGAGGGATTAGAAAAATTGACACTCACAGGAATTATTGAAGACGAAAGTGACATGGGGAAGGGATGAAAAATGGCAAACGTTACTAAGAGCTATAAAGAATCAAAAGGTATGGAGAGCCATGATCGCCCACCCTCTGAAGGGACACGATCTTTAGAAACCCGATGACAGAGACAGGAGTCATCTGATTAGCCTACCTAGAAGACCTCAAACTATATATGTAGACAGACAGACAAATGTGAATAGATAGATATATAAGTGGAAGTTAACTGACAGACGGAAAGATAGATACATACACTACAGTTCAAAAGTTTAAGGTACCCGGGTAATTTTTTAAATGACGCCAAAAGTAGTTGTTTTGTACTTTAAATAAGAGAAAATTATTATACATGGTTAAAAAGTCAGACATGATTTTTTTATAAGAAATGTTATTATGACAAAAAGAAAAAAAAGCATTTTATGATTAAATTTTGCTCTCGTCGAAATAGCCTCCTTTATCCTTGATTACCGCAGCACAAATTTTTGGCATTCGTTGCAAAAGTTTCTCAAAATATAAGTTTGGTAATTGATTCCATTCTTTTGTCAGTGACTCTGAGAGATCTTTGACATTTTTTTCACTCTTCTGTCAAGTTCATCGCATGCTAATTCTGGAGGTGTTTCAAAATTTTGAACTGTCGTGTATAAAGATGACAGACAGATATATGGAAGTCGAAAATAGAAACAGACTTAGAGAGTTAGCTAAATAGACAGAATAGAAACCATCTGAGACGAATGAATAGTTAAAATGAACAAAGCAGAGATGCAAGATTTCGATATTTTTCAGTTTAGCTTTGTCCAGTACAAGACCTAATGCGAAGATTGTGTTCCAACAATACTCCAAGTAGAGGATAATATACCTGTATTGAGTACCTGCGGTCGGACTTCAGTATTTATTATTTGAGGTCGGAGAACGATTTTATTACTTATTAAAAGAGCAACTGTTTCATCCACAACGCCAGCCTGGAATGAGGCAGAATTTCAACTAAAAGAAATGATTTTTCGAAATATAATTCTGTTTGTGAGGGAAGTGTGTGAGACAGTGGCTGTTTTGATAAAACATAATACACACACACACACACACACACACATCCTTTCTTTTATGTAAACTCGAATAGTCTCACTCACGCACACATATACACAGATATACTACGCGATACAAGGACACATATGCATTCGCTTCGTAATCTTTTCAAAGATGTTTTATTGTATAAATTTCACTGTAGATCTTTTTCGCCATTTCGAAAGAATTTCGCAAACGTTTGTCAGGCGCCTTCATTTGCCCGTCAGTAAAGACGATCGGAACTCTGTGAGCGGAAGAGAATTGGTTCCATCTACCTTCGCTTAAGTGCAAGATGGGGGAATTTGTCTTTGTCCAAGTTTACTGTTTCCTTCGAAGTAATCATTTTTGGAATGAATACAACGATCTCGTAAATGGTACAATTCTGTGCTACAATGGAATCGCGTGCGCAGTTCAAAATTCGTCAATATTTTGCAATACGTACACCCACTACAAAGAACGTTCAAGGTAAGAAGAATTACAGGAACCAGTTCTTTTGGCAAACCATAAGGGAACTTCGACGTGGTGTTATGCTTAACAAGCTTGTCTCGCTAGTTCAATTACGACTGTGTAGTGAGTTCGATCCTCACTGGGTGACCCATACGTTCGGCCTTGTGCTGAATCTAAGTTACGCTTAGAAAAACACCATAGAAATAACGTGGGATTAAAAAACTCCATTAATTAATTTGCATAAAAATTATTTTCTTTATATTTCGGGTGCGAAAATAAAGCCAACGAAAGATTTGAATTCCTCACGTAGGTAACTGTATCTTGCTATATCATGATGATTTTCCCTGATTTAATTGGTAGTGTACACTTTGGCTACTACATAAGTAATAAAAATATCGGATTAAAATAAAATCCATTAATTCATTTATATATATATATATATATATATATATATATCTATATGGACACCCTGTATATATATATATATATATATATATATATATATATATATATATATATATATATATATGGTGAGGCAAATGTCGAGCACCATAGGTATAATTTATTAAAAGTATAATTATACATGAAAATTTTATTTACTAATTATTTAATTGTTCTATGTGCTGTTCAAAATATCCTCCTCCTCTTTCAAAACACATTTCATTAATATATTGAAGAGTTTCCGCTGCCATTCTAATACATTCATATTTCATTCATTCTTTAAGCTCCTCAATATTTCTTGCGTCTGATAAACAAATGATTTTATGTTGCAACAAAAGAATTTTCTTCCGTCTGGTACATTCTAATTAAGCCAATGGCTGATTGACGAAGGCCATTCTAGGAAATTTGCTCTCTTTTGTTGACTATAGATTCAGGCCCATCGCTTTTATTACATAAGCGTCAGCAAAAAGCTTTAGAATAATTGGCTTTGAAATATACTTTGTTAATAGGAAACTCAAAGACAGAGGTTTTGTAGCCCTCAAGTAGGTTGTCAACCTAAAAGAAGCCAAAATAATTTTAGATTCACTTTCCTTTTCTCTTTGTTGATTAGCAACACATGCATATTCTTTCTTCTCACTTTTAATCATATGCAGTTTTTCTTAGATATTTTGATCTAAACTTTCTTTTGAGGAAACCCCTGTTATACAAGCAGTATTTTCAGAAGGATTAGCATTAATGAAAAACCATCAAATAAATGATACCTTAACATTTCTGTCAATACCTCCATCAATCCGTTAGCGTTATTATACAATTTGTATTTACTCAACCCCCCCCCCACGAGGTCATGTTGTGACACAAGGTCGGTTTAATGTGGGGAGCCCGAGCGCGTACACCCGGGCAAGGAACAAAAATTTCCCCGAGCTCCCGCAACAGTCGGTTGCGTTGGCCTCGGTGCGCGCACCGATCCTTCTCTCCAGCGCAATGGGAAGGCGCTGCCTCGGGCAGCTGTTCCCCAGGGCCGGGCATCTCTCAGTATAATTTTCCTCGGTTGCGACTCTGTCCTTTGACGGAGTCGCCCCTGAGTGCACCCTGCCCCAAAGACAGAGACGCAACTGAGAGATGATAAGTAGACGTGAAATTACTCAAAAAGAGTAATTTACACGCTAGCGTTATTATACAATTATGTAATTTAAAATTAAGAAATAGAAATTTGTTAGAATTTCTCTCTTTCTCTATACAAGGTGAGGCAAAAGTCGAGCACCATAGGCATAATTTACTAAAAGTATAGTTACAAATGAAAATTTTACTTATTAGTTATTTAATTGTTATTTCGGCTGTTCAAAATGTCCTCTTTCTTTTTCAAAAACACATTACAATTCTGTGCCTCCATGATTCATTAACACATTGAAATACGTTTCCTTTGTCATTCTAATATATTCACATTTACCTCAATATCTCTTAGGTGCGTCTGATAACAGATTTCAAATGGCTTCACAGGAAAAAATCCAAAAGTGTGAGGTCTGGTGAATAATTAATTAACCCCTATGGTGCGCGAATTTTGCTTTACCCTGCATGTAGGTTTAATACAAATATGAAATCTGTCACTTAGATGAATGATATTAAATTCAGTAACCCGAATCTGGACCTTTTATTAATCGCTCTGTCCACTCTTCAGGGGGTACCAGCGGTTGACTGTTTTCGTTATTTGTATATTCAGTTAAAAAAACATAATTTAGGCACTTTTTATTGGTGTAAGGTTGATATTTTCTTCATTGTGTGTTTGTGTTTGTGTATATGTGTATGTGCGTGCGTGTGTTTGTGCGTATGCGTAATATACAGGGTGCGATGGATTAATTGTCGTCTAAATGACGCAAAAATGAAAATAATATTGACATCTCATTTTAACAGATATATTTACCAAAATTACACAAAAATATCTTGAAATACTAAAGAGTAAATGTATTGAATAAAATCACCATTGGCTTCAACCATGGCCTCCAGACGATTTCGGAATCTCCTGCATCTCTTCTGGACAGTCTCCATCTTTAAGTTGGTTAATGCTGACGTAATCCTTGACTTACAATAATCAAGGGGGTTGCAGTTTGGGGAGTTAGGTGGCCAGATGTTAGGGGTAATATGGTTGCAGAAATTGTCTGACAGTCATGACTGGGTTCTCCTGCTTGTGTGGCATGGTGCAGAGTCCTGTTGCCAGACATAGGTTCTTCCAGCAGGCACCCTCTTCACTCAAAGCACTTGATATAGGCCTCAGTGTTGGGTCTGAGGCACGGTGGGAAGAGGAATGGAAGCATAACGTAGCCATCACTAGTGATCGCTGCAAACACCTTCGTAATCATCATTAGACTCATCCAACTCTTTCCGAATTCTCTGCACTATCCTCAGATTGACATCCAAACGCTTTGAAATGTTCGCACTGCAGATTCGGCGAGAAAGCCAAGCACCACAGCATGCAGTTTCCAAATTTCTGGCAGAGTGAATTGCGTCATGGTGTTCTTTTTTCTCGCAGACGGTACCTAACTGACCCAACTATACGGTGCAGTCGAGAAAATAAAAAAAAAACAACGCACAATGAAAAATTAAAAGTGAAAATTTTTTAAAATTGTAGTTAAATAAAACGTATTCTAACCTAAACATCCCAAAAAAATCTTTAAATATACAAATAGAAAAAATGCCGTAAGAATTTTTTGCCGTTAACAATAAAATAAAAAAAAAAAAGCCTAGACGACATGCATTTAGCGGATGTCAGAATTCGTTGAAAAATACATCCCTACCCATCCCTAAACATAACCCCTTTTTAAATACGTAACTAATAACTGATACAACAAAAAGTTTTTTAAAAAAATGAACACGCTACCACCCCTTGTCTGGATGAGTGGATTTCTCTGTATCCTTGGAAACAGCGAATTATGTATTTTTGCTGTGCCTTTAAAACTCAGTAAATTTAAAAATAAGTTACTCCAAAATCGCTTGAGGATGAAATGGAACTAATGTTTTTCATTTAATTACAAAATTAAATTAGTAAGATTTTAGCTTCCATTTTTGAAACTCGGTTATTAGTGTGTAGCGAAAAAACCGTATTTTAAATCAGTTAATTTATAATATTAATGCGCTGTAAATTTACATTGGGAACTATTTTGTAAAAATAAAAAATATCAATAAGAACACTGGATTATATATCTTTCTGTTCTTCCTTTATATATATATATATATATATATATATATATATATATATATATATATATATATATATATATATAAATATATATATATATATATATATAAGTATATATATATATTTATATATATATATATAAGTATATATATATATATATATAAGTATATATATATATATATATATATATATATAAGTATATATATATATAAGTATATATATATATATAAGTATATATATATATATATATATAAGTATATATATATATATATATATAAGTATATATATATATATATATATAAGTATATATATATATATAAGTATATATATATATATATATAAGTATATATATATATATATATAAGTATATATATATATAAGTATATATATATATATATATATAAGTATATATATATATATATATAAGTATATATATATATATATATATATAAGTATATATATATATATATATATAAGTATATATATATATATATATAAGTATATATATATATATATATAAGTATATATATATATATATATATATATATAAGTATATATATATATATATATATATATATATATATATTGATTCAGCATTACTTTAAGCATTATTACAGTGAACATTTGTATTTGAAATCGATGCTCCGTCTTTATTTTTAATTTCGTGCAGGATCGCCCTGAACCTGGCTTGTCATTACACGTCACTGTCGCCTCTACTGAAATCATTTACCCACCCGCCAAACTGTGCTTACATCCACTGTTTGGTTGCCGTCAAGGAGCGTTGATAAATGTCAATGGTTACACACCTCTACTTTGACATTGGAAGCCATCTTGCCAGAAGGACTTTGCTATCAGGGTCACCAACTTTAGCCCCCGGAGTTCATTATACTAAAATAGAAAGCATTACTTTCGGAGCGTGTCTCTGTGTGTCTGTGCGTGTGTGTGCGACTCTCTCTCACTCTCACTCTCTCTCTCTTCCTTTCTATCTTATAATTTTGTTGTTAATCGTGTTCAGCCCAAGTAAGGCAATAAAGCCCCTAAGGCACAACGTATTACTGAGTGTGGAAGAATTAGAAAGCAAAAACATTACCAAAGAGCGCGGGCAAAAGAAAAAAGTAATCAGGAGGACAGTAGATGGCGATTGACATTGCATTTAAATTTTTGAAGATTAAAGTTGGCTGGAAAGCATGAAGCCGGAAAGATCCACAAGTGAGAAGTGTGAGAGAAGAAAACGTTAACATAGAACTTACGGTTACATCTAGACAATTCATCTGTATATCGATGAGATCTAAATGCCAGTCTAGTACTGTGCGTAAATTTTTAAAGCCCAGGTACCATAGCGAAAAGTTAATCCGAACAATTACCATGAAAGCATTTATAGAAAAAGGCACAGGGTGGCAAATCTACTGAAGCCGAGATGCTAGATCAGGACCAATAATATTTCAGGTTCTTTGGATTTTATCAAGAATCTCTAAAAATAAAGCAGGAAGATAACTGGAAGCATGGATACACTGTCTCTTTATATACAACCTGATAGAAACAAAGACATTATAAACATACTAAAATAAGGTGATACCTGGTGAAGAGGCTCATAGAGAGATAGATATGATCAGACTGAGATAGATAGATAGATATGAAGAGATTGATAGATAGATATATTTAACGTTCTTTTTATAGATACAAGTATTTAAGTAAATGCTCTGTTTATAATAAACAGTATTAAGTAACATTTACCGACCTGAATGTCCGAGAAATTTTCATAGAAAATTTTCGTTCTCCGGCAGGAATCGAACCTGTATCCTATACGAAACCGTCATTTCGCGTGACGTGCCTTAACCGTTCGGCCACAGAGAAGCGTCCGGTTAGCAAGGTCGATTTTACTATCTTTAAACTTAAATCTTCCATGAATCTCTTCTATTCATATCAAATGTAAACAAATGACGTCATATATTTTTGATTTTTTACTTAAATACTTGTATCTATAAAAAGAACGTTAAGCATATCAAAAATGTCTTTAAATAATAAATTGTCGGACTCTGTCCAATTCAAAAATGTATAGATAGATATGAAGAGACTGAGACAGACAGATAGATAGATAGATAGATAGATGCTAAGTTTGGTTTGGAGCAAAATATGTTGGCCTCTATCCGTCTCGGAAGACGATGGTGTAGCGCAGAGGGTTACAGGTCTGAGTAGAGGGTTATGTAGTAACTCGGCTGCCCAAACGTCAAGATTACCCTCTCAGCGTTACCAGTAGACTTCAACAGAAACAGAGTTTTGTGCATGTTCAGCTGCAGGAAGTTGACCCAATACATCAACCATCCGCTTTCCAGGCTCCATTCTGGATTCGTGTGCATTTTGGTCCCTGTACTTTTTTTTACAGCAAAGATACCCACGATGCAATGGACGTGGGAGTTAAAAGTTAAATTTTCCTTCTCTTAAAAATATAGCAACTCCTAAAATATACTGGAATGATTTCTTTTTCTTCTCCAAACATTAATCGAAGCGTTTTTTAAATATGTAGCGATTGATTTGAAACTCTCCAGATAACAGCAATGTTAAAAGCAGTGGAATATTGAGACTTGTTGTTTCTTGATTTCCAGTGAAAGTTATAATATTGGCGTGAAAATTTATACGGCATTAAAATTATTAAAATAGTGAAGAGAGTGCGGGACTGCTGAGGAGACTTGCTGTCACTTGTTCTCGCCGATCTTAAGGGATGACGCCTAAACATTTGAGGTGCAACATAGCTTTCTAAAAAAATGTATAGATATAATAAACGATAACAAAAAAAAAAAGAAATAACGATACAAAGCAGGTAAGATTTGAGGTTTTCGAGATATGCTTCTACGGACGAATGTTGTGAATAACTTGAATAGAGTGTGTGACAAACAAGGAAGTTTTAAGGGGGCTAGGAACTACAAAAAAACTATTGTTAACAACTATAAAGAGGACATATAACGCGGAAGGAAGGCTTAGAGAATTTAACACACACAAGACACAGTGAAGGCAAACGGAGCAACTTGTGAATTTTTTGCAAATGGATGGTGCTATGCGTGATACATGCTTAGGCGATCATGTATCTTTCGTTTTTGTATTAGACACACGGAATAGAAAATATATTCAAACCAGAATTTTAATTATGAATCAGCACAGGCAAAATATGCAATTTTTCTTACTGTATTCGACACGTAAAAACGGTATCAAATGTTTAAATGATCAGAAAATGATTTGTTCCATCTTTTTTTAGATGATATTTGCTTGTTTGTTGTGTTTTACGGCATCTCAACCTCAATGGGTTATTTAATGCCGACAACTTTTTTTTCCGGCAATATTTTGTTTTGTCAAAGATCTATTTCTGGTAATATTTTTTCTCAAAAACGTTTTGCTGGTAATAATTTCTCTTCAAAAAACGTATTGCTGGTAATAATTTCTCTTCAAAAAACGTATTGCTGGTAATAATTTCTCTTCAAAAACGTATTGCTGGTAATAATTTCTCTTCAAAAACGTATTGCTGGTAATAATTTCTCTTCAAAAAACGTATTGCTGGTAATAATTTCTCTTCAAAAACGTATTGCTGGTAATAATTTCTCTTCAAAAAACGTATTGCTGGTAATAATTTCTCTTCAAAAACGTATTGCTGGTAATAATTTCTCTTCAAAAAACGTATTGCTGGTAATAATTTCTCTTCAAAAACGTATTGCTGGTAATAATTACTCTTCAAAAACGTATTGCTGGTAATAATTTCTCTTCAAAAAACGTATTGCTGGTAATAATTTCTCTTCAAAAAACGTATTGCTGGTAATAATTTCTCCTCAAAAACGTATTGCTGGTAATAATTTCTCTTCAAAAACGTATTGCTGGTAATAATTTCTCTTCAAAAAACGTATTGCTGGTAATAATTTCTCTTCAAAAAACGTATTGCTGGTAATAATTTCTCTTCAAAAACGTATTGCTGGTAATAATTTCTCTTCAAAAACGTATTGCTGGTAATAATTTCTCTTCAAAAAAACGTATTGCTGGTAAGTTGCAAACTCAAACCAAAGGACAAACGGAAATATCTGACTGATTGAAAAATAGAAGCCGGAAGTGAATATTCGAGATTCATCATAATTGATTTGGTTTGGTTTGGTTTGGTTTGTTTTGTGGCATATTAAAACCTCAATGGGTTATTCAACGCCGACAAGATTACCATTGCTGGTAATATTTTCTTTTTTCAAAAATTTATTGTTCATACTAATTTTTTAATTTTTTTTTTACAAAGTATTTCTGGTATTAAAACCTATTTTTACACTTTCATAGTGTTTTGAGTCATGTTGGGGATGGTCAACTATTTACTCATAGCTAGGACCCCCTAACAGGTGCTCCACCCGGGTCAGGGTGGACCTGGGAACACCAGTAATTAAGAGGTGGTTCCACGCTCGTCAAAACCTCATGGTCAGAGGCCTTGCTGCTGGACGTAGTTTATCGTCTTACTCAGGACGGTTTTAGATGATATGTAATAATAACAAAAAATAGCTAAACGTGTATATAACACTATAATACTGTTGGACACACATTATAAGACAAATGTTTTAAATTTGTATTTATTTAAAATCACACTACTGCATGGTATAATATATTACATCATAATATAGCTAAATTGTTCAGTATAACTTCCCTTTCAAGCAAATGAAGGTCTTATTTGATGACACAACGATTTACTAATAATGTGCTTGTGCCATGCATCTTACCAGAAAATTATAAATTTTATAAGACAGTCAGTTAGGTGCCATGCGTGATATACACTCAGGCGATCATGTATCTTTCGATATATGACTGACGAGGCAGTTTTTTTCCCGCAGTAGGTTACCATTTCTTTCTGCGGTAGACCAGTTGCCATCTGTCGTGCTATTAACCCATAGATGGGGAGGGGGTGAAAGAAGGACATTCATACATTTCCCAAGGGTATTAGCACGTAATGGAATTTGAACTCGGATCTCCGTTCGAGCCGCTATCCATTACTCCACCGTGCCACTTCAAAATTCGGGAAAGTTAACGCGCGAAAAAAAAAATTCATAGAAAATATTGATATTATTTCCTGGTAGAGTGGTTCCGGGAGATATGTGAAATATCAAGCGAGACACGGGAAACGCTGATTAAATATATAGATTGATTAATGAGTTCAAATCCCAGTATAGCACTTTGTATACTACTTGGTGCAACAACAAAATAAATAAATAAATGGTAACAGAACTGTTAAGAAGATTGTTGGTAGTTGAAGTTCTACGATTTATGTTGCGTGAGTGTGTGTATCTGTTTAAATCTTTACGTTTGTTGTGTGTGTGTGCATGTGTGTTCAGAATACTGAATGTCGTACATTTTGAGGGTGCGTATGAAAAAGTCATTTATATAATTTGAGTAAAATTTATAAATTAACTCAAAAACAGTGACGTCGCTTCGTTTAAAAAATGCGGGAAAGAGCACTTCACTAAAGTAACGACGTGGCATTTAAATCATTTCGCATTTGCAAAATATTTCAATCTGTTAAGGGCTCTACGTCTTTCTTTATATTAAAAAGCAAAAACTGTTTCCTGTTGTCAAACAGGACATTGGGAAATTTTTCCTTCCGGCATCACTGGCCCAAATTTGTAGCCAGGCAAACGTCAGAATTTCGAGAGGTGATTTTCAAACGAGATTAGCTCTCGTCGCTTGTAAGATATATGCAATACACTCTTCCTATTCCTTATTTGGGGATTGTAATAAACTAAACTAAAAAGATTCAACGTTTATGGGATGGGGAGTTGTGAATATGGCAATGAAGATGAGGATAACAGTCCGAATAATGTAAATAATGCAAGTAATCATAATACCTCATCTCAGAGATATAGACAGATATTGAAGGCATGACACGTGGAACTAGAACAATCTACTCCGGTTGACGAAATAAAGGGTTCGGTTCGAAATTCCAATTACCTGAAGAAGGCCGGAGCGTACAACGACCGAAACGTTGTGAATATGGCAATGAAGATGAGGATAACAGTCCAAATAATGTAAATATTGAATAATCATAATATCTCATCTCAGAGATCTAGACAGACACTGAAGGACTAATATCCTCATCTTTGTTGTTGTTATTACCAAGACTAGCAATATGGAAGCAGTATTTAAAAAAATGAAGTGATGTCTCTCGACATGACCAATGAAACAAGAACAATCTATACCTGGAGATTAAATAAAGTGTTCAGTTTAACATTCCTTTAAGGTTACTCGACAGACGTCTGAAGAAGGCCGGCGGACATAACAGTCAAAAGATTGTGATAATAACAACAAAGATGATGATATTAGTTCGACTGTAAATATTGTAAATAATCTATCTATAAAGTTTCTTTCGCTCTTCTTATCAGCTTTTGAATTTCTGTTTTACATTTTGTATGTTTTATTATTATAGATAGGTGAATTTCTTTATTTGCATTATTCGGACTATTGTCCTCATCTTTGTCGCCATATTTATTTCAACGTTTTCGGCCGTTGTACGCTCCGGCCTTCTTCAGGTGATTCGAATGTCAAACTGAACCCTTTATTTCGCTTACTAGGGTAGACTGTTCTAGTTCCATGTGCCATGTTTAATAGATGTCAGTTATCGACATTCCAACCACCTGAAGAAGTTCCGAGCGTACAACGGCCGAAACGTTGTAATAAATATGACGACAAAGATGAGGGCAATAGTCCGAATAATGTAAATAATATACATAATACCTCAACTCGGAAATATAGACAGATACTGAAGGGCTGAAACGTTGTAATAAATATGGCAACAAAGATGAGGACAATAGTCCGAATAATGTAAATAGTGTACATACCTCATCTCAGAACTATAGACAGATACCGAAGGGACGAAACGTTGTAATAAATATGACAACAAAGATGAGGACAATAGTCCGAATAATGTAAATAGTGTACACAATACCTCATCTCAGAAATATAGACAGATACAGGTGAATTTCTGTTTTACATTTTGTATATTTTGTTATTATAGATAGGTAAATTTCTTTATTTGTCTAATTTTCACGTCCCCAATGTGTAACGCGCATCTTGTGGTGTCCCTTTTGCTTGCCACCATGCCTTCTATGTTCTTACAATTACTGATCAGTCCTATTTCCATTGAATGCTCGACAATTTCGTTACATTTAGAAAAAAAAAAAGGAATCCTTGAGGAACTCGGGATGTGATTCTATACACGAATGTTGCGAATACCTTGAACAGAGTGTGGAGCAAACGAGGAAGTTTTAAGGGGGGTATGAACTACAAATAAAGAGGAAGGAAGGCTTACAGAATTTAACACACACAAGACACATCGAAGGCAAGTAAACTAGGAGACAAGATTTGGATGGAAGGTACTTTTCAAAATTTGGGAAATTTAATACGTGAAATAGAATTTGATAGAAAATAATGTTATTTCCTGGCTGAGTGGTTTCGGGAGATGTGTAAAATATCTGGCGAGACATGGGAAACGCTGGTTAAATGTATAGGTTGATAAATGAGTATATCACCTTACATACTACACAGCTAAGTATAAAAAACACATAACAGAATTGTTAAGTTTGTTGTCACTTGATACCCATGAAAATCTGTTAAATTTTACTGGTTTGAAAAATCGTTTTATGCGTGGGTGTATGCGTATGTGGTAAGTTTTAATTGGAATAGGACCTACAAAGAAACTATTGCTAACAAACAATCATAAAGAGACAATTGACCTTTGTGGGGGGGAGGTTATGAGGAAGGAAGGATGAGAGAAATTAACACACGCAAGACATAAATGGATGTCGTGGGGAGCTGTGATCCTGAAGGGTCATGGCACATTAATTTATAGTTTTATCTACGCTCGTCATATTTTTTTTTCTTGGGGTGTTCCCGAAACAAACTTTTCATCTTTTTTTTTTTTTATAAATCGTACACTTTATGTATAAACGTTACTAGCCCTTGAAGCGTTCATTATATAACAAAACAACAACATTTTTCCCAACCACAAATACTGATTTGTATGAAGTTATGAACGATATCTTATCATCACTTCTCACAGAATTGGTGCAGAAACAAACACTTACTTCTCTGATTGAATACATATAAAAGTCCCTTCTTTGTTGTAGCTCGTGAGCGTGTTATTTTACAAGGCTACCCCCTCCTCTCGCCCCCTCACTCTCTCTTGCTCTCGAAACAGCAAACGATCATCTTGCTTGTATAAAGAGACAACTACTTAATGTCGATTCTGAGGCAACTCCATATTTATTCAATAATAATTCAATGCATACTTTGTAAAAATGACGATTAATGATTACAAAATTGAGTCTTACTCTAAAAAAAAATGCATCTCTACTTCTTAATACACACGCAAAAAATTACAGTTCCACTGAATAGGTTATGTTGCAAGCCTCTCACAAGTTAAATAATGAGAAAGCACTTTTAATTGTATACGTAAACAAAACTGTATACACAGTATGATTTCATTTTTATATTTGCATTTTCAACGAAATCTTTGGATAATGACGTGTGTATTTTTAAGGGAAAATCTTCTAGACTCTCCTTACGAATAAAGGGATTTTAAATGTTTTCAAATACATACTTGTAGATGTAAATTTTAACGAAAAGTTAGCCTTATTATGCAGATATAAATAAATAAAACTAAAGACGTTTATTTATTATTTTTTTTTACATAAATTATTTGTTTTTAATAACAGCTAATAATTTATATTGAAAACGAATATTTGCAACTCGTGTAGATGTTTATACTTTTGCTTAGAAACACTGTAATAATTTATTTATGAATTCTTACAGGCTATTTAATCTAATACATATTATCAATAATTTGTAGATTATTTTATTTTTATGCATTCACAATTTTAACATGTTGCTGTCGAATTGTTTATGGTATACATTGTTAAACATATTCCTACGGGATTCCTTTCAACAGCTTAAGCTTATCAGCGTTTTACTCGTAACATTTTTTTTTCTCTTTTTTTTTTTAACACAAGGAATAAAATTACTACTACTCCCTATGTAAACACAGCGTGCCAAACGGAATCTTCACAGCATAACATTGGATTCGAGCTCTTTAAATAGGAAAAAGAAGAACGGGGATTTTTTTTTTTTTTTTTTTTTTTTTTGACAATACCTGCGCTATTGATACTGTTAATATCCATTTGTAGACTGGATCTTCGAAGCATCGCTTCTACAGCCGGAATATCCTGTTCTTTAACGTTGTCATTAAATACCAGTTCATCTGGGAAGCGAACGCGAGGTTTACCAGGGTTCTGCTTGGCAAACAAACTAGCCCTTCTGCTCATGGTCTACGTTTGTTTGTTTTTTGTTGTTTTTTGTGTGTTCCTTGAAGGTTTTGGGTCTCTCGTAAATAAACGCACGTTCCTACTTTTATCCGTCCGCTTGTCTGCAGTGTGTACAAATTTCGTCGTACCCCGGTATCCACTAGCAGAATTACTCGGTACAGTCCTGAAATATCCTCTTCTTGATGAAGTAGTTACGATCAAAATAACATTCTGTTCACAATCCCAGGGTTTTTTTTATACGAGAGAGAGAAAGGGGGGGAAATGCGTGTGTTTCACGCTTTTGCAGTGTGCGTGCGTGTGGGTGTGTTTGTGTGTGTGTGTGTAAGGGAGAGATAGAGAAAGAGAGAGAGTTATCAGGTGGCTTCGTTGGTATTACAATATTTGTGCGTGAGAGAGAGAACAACTACTACACACGTAGAGAGAGTGTAACGTTTAGTAGACAACAACATCGGCGCCATAAACGTAATACAGCGAGTGTGTTTTGTGTATCACTAAGTTTCTTCTTAGAGAAGCCTGCCTGTCACGGAGCGACAGAGAAAGACAGACAGAGGAGGAGGAAAAATTAGTTTTCTACAACAGAAAGAGTGTAACCAAGTTTGCATCCGTGATGAGGGTGTATGTGTCCAATTTTTGCTAAACCTTTCTCTGTGTCTGTATTTATTGGGTGTGTCAGCGCGCGCGCCAAAATATTTACTTCAGAATTTAAAAAAAAAAAAATCTAAATGGTATTATTAAATGACTGCGTCTCTGAGGAATAACAGCAAGCCACTCTTGGAGATTACCACAACCGAAGAGAGTTCGATCCTTACAGCGCTCTACAAAAATTGTCTTGTGCCATACTATGTTAAACTTGGTATTACGAGTGATCTTGTTGCACGCTAGGCTCTCTACTAAACAAAGCTTGTAAAATTATAATTAAAATAAAAATCACGTACGGTCACGAAGTTAAGCAGCTTCGAGCCTGGTCAGCACCTAGATGGGTGACCGCTTGGGATACCAGGTATGTAATCTTGAATAGCGCGTTCCAATTCCAGTTGGGTTCGTTGTATTCACTCACGCGCAAATACCCTTGGGAAAGGTATGAATAAACCTCTTCTCCCCCCTGCTATGGGTTAATTAGTAACTCACTAAAATTATTATTATCTCCAAAAATTAAAAAAATACAATTGCATACAAAATATTTATATTTTGGTATTAGAGATGTTGATATGTCGCTAAACAAAAATAATCAATCAATTTAATTTTTTAGATCATCAGCTTACCATACGATTTTGTAAATGCCATCGATCTTCACGACGTAGACGATCATAGTTCGCCCCTTTCATGGTCCTTCTATAGACTGGTTGCTAACAAAGGCTAACCCAGTCTGCCCTGCTATTTATTTAACCCATAGCTGGAGATGAGAGAGAAGAGACGGATTTGTGTCTTTTCTAAGAGTATTGGTCTGAAAGTTAATGCATTAGACTAAGCCAGAATTCGAACCTGGTTCGCCGTTTCCACTTTCCGCGCCGATAAGCGTCACACTGCCCGCACACCCTTTTAGCCACTAAGTAAAATACTAAGAAACAGGAAAAGTTTCTTTGAAAACAAGGATAAGAGTACTCAAATGTTATGCAATATCAATCCTACTATATATGAGTGAATACTGGCCAATTTCCTCACAGTTGAAAAGGAGAGCTGAAGTAAAGAAAATATGGAACCTACAGGAGGAGGCTGAGAATACCATGGATGGATGGTACGAGGAAATCTTAAGAAAAAATGGGAACGAAAATGACACTTTTGCTTTCTATCAAGAAGCAATAATTGACAATACTGTTACACATGATGAGGAAAAAGGCTTCGAAAATTTAACACTCTCAGGACATCGTGAAGGAAAGAAAGACATAAAGAAGTAGCGACTAACCTAACAATCAGTAATCCATTTTAATCAGTAATCCATTTTAATCAGTAATCCAGCACTAATTTCCACGAGAGCAATTTCAGTATATTATGAGCACTAAACCGTATTGATAGAAAAAAAACTCCGGGTAGTTCTCAACAAGTAAAGGAAAGTCAGAAGAAAGGACTAACAGTCAACTGTACGAAAACAGAATGCATAAACATTAACAAGAAGAACAGTTCAAGATGTGATATACAGGGTATCCATAAAGTTCGTGTATACTTTAAAAAATTATAACTTTATTTGTATTTGCGATAGAAATAATCTGTAAAAATGTTATAAAGTTTAATGTACCTAGTTTTAAGTATAGCTAAAATAACTAATGTGATTTCAGGCATTACTGTAAATCAGTTGGCAAATGTTTTCCGTGAACTGCAAAATCGCATTACCCTTTGTATTGCTAATGATGGAGGACATGTGGAAACTTAAATAAAATTTCAATAAAACCTTAAAAAAATATAGATTTACTTCTTTCTAATCCTTTTTACTAATTATTTCTATCGCAGATACAAATAAAGTTATAAATTTTTTAAAGTGCACACGAACTTTATGGACACCTGTATATATTTTTCGTCGTCTGCTTAAAATTCTGTACTTGCTGGATATTTGGACGTTTCCACATCCAATATCGCATCTTGGACTGTTCCTCTTGCTAATGTTTATGCATTCTGTTTTCGTACAGTTGACTGTTAGTCCTTTCTTCTGGCTTTCCTTTACTTGTCGAAAACTACCCGGGTTTTTTTTTCTATCAATACAGTTTAGTGTGCATAATTTACTGTGCTCTTGTTGAAATTAGTGCTGGATTACTGATTAAAATGGATTAGTGATTGTTAGGTGAGCCGCTACTCCAAATCAAGCAAGTACAGAATTTTAAGCAGACGACGGAAAATATGGCGCCGGAATCCGAAGCGTATTAGAAATAACGAAAGATGCATTTCAGAAACTAAGCAAGATATTCAAAATCAGGAAAAATTTCGCTGTAAACGGACATAATTCTTTACAATTGTTGTGTAATGTCAGTCCTTCTGTATGGTAGTCGATGTTGGACAATTTCATCACGGATGAAATGGAGACTTGAGGCAAAGGAGATATCATTCTATAGAAGAATGCTGAGAATAACATGGACGGAGCATGCGAGCAATGGGGAAGTTTTAAGGAAAATGGGAACGAAAAGGATACTTTTGTTTCGAATCAGAAAGAGACAATTGAAAGATGAGGAAAGCGGGCTTGGAGAATCTGACATATTAAAGATAAAAGGGACAGACTGAAACAGGGATTAACATGCCTAATGAGCTCGTGTAAATGGATGACAGAACAGGAATTAGGAGGCTTCACAAGGGGACAAACTACTTGTAGTTACACGGAGAATCATGATCCCCCACCTCATGAGGAGACACGACCCATAAAAAGGGAGTTTGCAGCAATTTCCTTTTACTAATGTTCACACTATACGAGGCCCAAGAGCCACTCGAGGTAGAAGGTTACTGAATGATATTGTTGTATGAGCGTAAGAGGAAGAGATAAGAAGTACTTTCTATGAGAACGCGCAGGAAAGATAACGGATAAACTTAAACTTGGAGAGGTAAAGACTGTAGTTACACAGAAGAAAAATCTTGTTTTTCTTGTGTTAACGGCTGGGCCAAAGATTAGCGAATTTAGCGTCTTTTTTTTTTCTTTTCTTTTTTTGTTGCAGTAAAAACACATTGTTTTTGCGAAAATCAAATCGTTGTTGGATTTTAATGAAATTTTCAAGACTTATCCACAAATAAATGAAATTATTTTTAAAATATTTATTTTTTTAGAAAACCATGTCAATTTGTTTTACATCTGTAACCCCCAGTTACTTAATTTTAAAAAAACTTCGAGAAATTAAAATTTCGAGGTCTTCGCATTTATATTAGCTAAAAGCAGGACTCTTTGGAAAATTAAAATCATCAATTATTTTTTTTTTTTTTTTGTCAAACAGAAACACCCTTTACGATTTGCTCTGAATCGTAAAATAAAAATGCAAGAAAACTATGACATTATTTAATTAGAAAAGCTTTTAATTGTTTTTATAAATCAGATATATTAAGGACACTGTTATCTTCAATTCTTTTTCCATGAATAATGAATTTTTACAAAAATTGTTTTTTCTTTTTTAAATTTTAAATAGTAAAATTTATTAAGTTTTAAATCTTTTAAAATTTTGTATTAATTTCAGCTGTTTTGATGATATTATTAAGTGAAAATTATATTTACTAATCATAAATAGAAAAGCTTAATACAAATCATCAAACACCAATATTTTAAAAATAATTTAGAATTTTTTTTTTATTAGTGTATAAACGTGCTGTTTTTTGTAGGTACGGTCGACCATAAACGACATTATCAGAAAATAAGTGCGATATCTATAGTAAATTTAAAGCCTAAATTTCTAAAATTAAATAAAACATCAGATTACGGGGAATATTTTCCTAAATTTTTAAAATTACTGAATACTTAAAAATTAAATAAAAAAGGTGCTCACGTCATTTTGTTCAATTATGTTTTACAGATAAAGTCTCAAGAAAGATTTATCATTTTTAAAAGTTAATTTTAAAGCTTAGGTATCGCGTTTTTTTTTATGTGGAGGTCCTTACATAAGAGTCTTCTTAAAAGCAACAGCAGAATTCTGGCCACGTTGCTTACCGAATGCTCACTGACAACGGAGAAAATGGTACTGCCTAAAATTTTCATGGCTCACTACCAAACATAAGGCACTATTTACATTATTCGGGCTATTTTCCTCATCTTTGTCGCCATATTTATTACAACGTTTCGGGCCTTCAGTATCTGTCTATATTTCTGAGATGAGGTATTATGTACACTATTTACATTATTCGGACTATTGTCCTCATCTTTACCGCCATATTTATTACAACGTTTCGGCCGTTGTACACTCCGGCCTTCTTCAAGTGGTTGGAATGTCGAACTGAACCCTTTATTTCGCTCACTGGGGTAGTTTGTTCTAGTTCCACGTGCCATGTTTAATGGATGTCAGTTATCAGTTATCTCCTGTTAATTTCCTCCTGAAAGTTGCATCAGTTTTTTATCACACCAAGACACTATTGTCTCGACTCTCGATTAGTTGTCCTACGACCATTGTCTGTGATGGACGCCACTCCAAGGAAGCGTACGAAAATTATAAACCTTCACGAACACACTGGTAAGTATCTGTCTATAATTCTGAGATGAGGTATTATGTACATTGCATCTTTGTCGCTATATTTATTACAATGTTTCAGCCGTTGTACGCTCCGGCCTTCTTCAGGTGTGTGGAATGTCGAACTGAACCCTTTATTTCGCTCACTGTGGTAGACTGTTCTAGTTCCACGTGCCATGTTTGATGGATGTCAGTTATCTCCTGTTAATTTCCCTCTGAAAGTTGAATCATTTTTTTATCACACCGAGACACTATTGTCTCGACTCTCGATTAGTTGTCCTACGACCATTGTCTGTGATGGACGTCACTCCAAGGAAGCGTACGAAAATTATAACGCTTCACGAACACACTGGTAAGTATCTGTCTATAATTCTGAGATGAGGTATTATGTACATTACATCTTTGTCGCTATATTTATTACAACGTTTCAGCCGTTGTACGCTCCGGCCTTCTTCAGGTGGTTGGAATGTCGAATTGAACCCTTTCTTTCGCTCACTGGGGTAGACTGTTCCAATTCCACGTGCCATGTTTGATGGATGTCAGTTATCAAAACACTTCATCTCAGAAATATAGACAGATACTCAAACATAAGACAGAATAATTTTGCTATAAAACTTTGCATTGAGGGTATCAGTATCTTAAATAATTTTGGTCCTTTTAATTTTTTTATTCTTAATTTCTGTGTATAATGCCTGTAGCAAAGCAATCAGTTTTCACTGACTTCTTCAGAATCTTTCTACAGGTCCTCTCTCGCCTTGGTTGGCAACCAGACTAGGATAAGGATAATTCTGATTTCAAAATCAGTGTTACCTGGTGTCGTAAGTCTGTAGGCTTAGTGTGGTGAGTCTGTGGCCCTAGTATGGTGAATCTGTGGTCCTAGTGTGGGGAGGCTGTGACCCTACACTTACTATGGGGTCAGGAATCATCTCTTATCCTTTCACCATGAAAACGGCCCGCAAACCAAAATTCAAAGCGAGCACTTTCTTCTGGTAGTTATTACACCCAAATACTTGTAAAACATGCAATATTTATCGATCTATCTTGAAGTTAGAATTTGTGAGTGAAACTACAGTGCTGTTCGATAAAAGTGACTCACCTGATTTTTTTACTTAAACTTTTTTTCGCCTATTGTTTTTGGGGTCAAACTAATTTTTAATCTTACTAATATAAAGACCCCTTCTCGACCACCTAATGAAAAAGTTTACTCACCCTAACGTATTCTATTGATAATTATAATTTTGGATATAAATGAGATTTAGGGAAAATCTGTCCAAAAAAAGTGACTCACTTATTTCCTGCAACTAGTAATCAATAGAAACATAATCGAACAGCTTTAAATAAAGAATAATAGAGGTATAATTTATTTATAATAGGTAATATAGTTCGAAATATTTAATAATCTATGGGTCCTCCTTTATTTTGAATAACCTTTTCAACCCTTTTTTGGCATTGACTTGATTAGGTTCTGGCAAATCTCATCTCCAAGCATTGAATTCCATTCGGATATGAAATTCACAATCAACTGCTTTCTCTAAAGCATGTAGTGTACTTTATAATGCTCCATAATTTTTCTATGGGGTTGAAGTCAGGAGATTGGGGCGGCCATGTCATAACACTCACCTGCTTCTCATCAAAGTATTCCTTCATCAATTTTGATTTGTGACAGGGAGCATTATCCTGCATAAAAATGAATTTAGTGGGGTCGATTTGCACCCTTTCAGCAGAAGGGAGCAGACAAGACTCTAAAATTCCCTTGTACTGCTCGCTCCTGAGGCTCTTTTCAATAGGTATTAAGAAAACAGTTCCATGAAAAGAAAAGCATCCCCAGAACATTATACTGAACGGATGCTTGACAGTACTTACTGCTAAATTCAAAGAGCTTTCAAAGTTTCCTCTTCGGTTTTTAGAGCGCTTATCCTTTGAATTTAGCTCAACTTTCGTTTCATCGGAGAAGAGAACATTTAGTAAAAAAAATCAGGTGAGTCACTTTTATCGAACAGCACTGTGTCAATCCACACTCGTATAGCAGACAATTGCTATTGTATTGAGTGCAATCAACACTAAGCCTTTGACTCTTTTTAGTATTTGAATAAAGTTCCGTTTTGTAGATATGCGTCTGATTTTACGAGTGTATGTGTATTGTTTTACATCAATCTTAAAAATAGCATATTGCCATAGTTTCAGCCCCGATATACTAAAAAAACTTTTCATACACATCGTTTCCGGTTGGGCACTTCCACGTGGTGAAATGCTTAACAGGCTTGTCGCGCTTGTTTACTTACAACTGAGTAGTGAGTTCGATCCTCACTGGGTGTCCCTGGTCCCTCACTTTCGACCTTGTACCACATCTGAGCTACGCTTAGAAAATCATTTGGGAACTTCGACGTGATGTAATGGTTGGCAAGCTTGTCTCGCCAAAACAATTACGACTGGATAGCGAATTCGATCCCCACTCGGTGCCCCGTACTTTCGGCCTTGTGCCACACCTAAGTTACGCTTAGAAAATCACCATATCAATTCCGGTCTGTTCATATCCACTGTATATCGTAGGGCACAAGCAAAGACTTTCTACTCGTGTCTGACCTCCCCCCTCTCTCTCTTTCACTCTCTCTCTCACTCACTCTCTCTCTCTCTCTCACTCACTCACTCTCTTAGTCTCTCACTCTACCTTGCTTTTTCTCTCTGTTGTTTTTCTTTCATTCTGCCCCCATTATAGATATCATGTTTTGAAATCTATACTCAGTTTGTACGGCGTCAATTTGTCAAATGTTTTTCTGTTCCTGTTTCTTTCCTCCTCGTGTGCTTCTTATAACAGGATGGTCAGCAAAGTCGACTGGCTGAGCAGTTGGGTTAGGATTAGGAGTTCCACCCTCATTGAATGCTTCACTAGTATGGTTTGGCATCAGACAAAGAGAATTTCAGTCAATAACCTCCGTTCTTCCTTCCTTCCTTCTCATTTCTTTCTTTTTACCAATCTTGGGTCTTCTGAAAATTCGTCTGCTCCGGGAATGAGACACTATTTCAAATTAATTTTGAATTCAAATATTCTTTCTTTCTTTCTTTCTTTTTATCCTTCTGATCATTCTTTCTTTCTTTTTTTTTTCCTTTTTTCTTTTCCGTTTTTCTTTCCTTTTTCTTTCCTTCTTTCTTTCTTTCCTTTTTCTTTCTTTTTTCTTTTTTCTTTCTTTCTTTCTTTTTTCATTCTTTCTTTTTTTCTTTTCTCGTTAATGTTACTTTCTTTTCCGTTATTCTTTCATTCGTTTTTCCTTTCTATTTTTCTCTCTTTATTACTCCTTTCCATCTTTCTTTTCGTCCTTTTTGTCTTTTTTACCACTTTTTTGTTTTTCTCTTTCTTTTATTTCCTTTTTCTATTTTTTATCTTTTTTACTTGATTTCTATTGTTCCCCTTCTTTTTTCTTCTCACTTTCATGCCTTTTGCCCCCCCCTTTATTCTTTCCCACCTTAAGTTAATCTCTTCTGTCGTTCACCCCTTTATACTGTTTTGTTTTCCTTCCAATGAACAAAAGAACAAAAGGGCACCCAAAGGCAAGCCGGGGCAACGATCTGACCCGATCCCTTGGCCCCATATAACCCAATATGACCAGAGATAGGAAGTGGTGGAGGTTAACCATGGAAGAGGGGGTTCCTCCAACAGGAGTGAGAAGGCTCTGGAGTTGGTGTTAGATTTGGACATACTACTAATAAGCAGGTTAAATCGTTCAAATGAGCACCCCTCCTTGGCACCTCAACCGCATGAATTTAAGCGTACTACTAGATTGGCAGTTAGGTCCCACCGTTTTGTTACTGTTAGATGTAACCATGTTCCATTCTGATAGTTTCTTTTCTTGCACTTTTCGCCTGTGGAACTCTCTTCCGGTTTCTTGCCTCCCTGTTACCTGCGTTCTTATAAAAGTTAAATGTGTTGCGAACTAGTGTACGCGTTGTGTCTCCTGTAAATGCCCACAACAAACATGGCGGAATCGGGATGAGTCCACTAAAAAGAAATCTAAAGAAACAACAAGAACCAATATATATGTGCAAACAAATGATAATGTATTAACAACAAAGGCTTACACGTGATAAAGACAATAATGTGTGTGTAACAAATGAATGTGGAAACTTTGTGGGCCAAAGTATGTGTAGTGAGTGAATGTGCATACGTACGTGTATGTGTGTGCAATGTTCATGCGTGTCCCACAAGAGGAATCACATTCTTCCGCTAGAATTTTATATTGTTGTCGTTCGTATTAGCGAATAAGAAGAGAGAGCAAGAAAAGATATTGCCGAGTATATATAGTGCTGTAGAGCGCCCCCTAGTAGCAGTTTCAGAAATTAAGAGGAAATAACCCGACAAGTTTAATTTAAAAAAATTTAATAGAATTTTCTTTTAGGACTTAAATTTGTTTGTGCGTATATTTTTCTGAATTATTCTTAAAATAAAAAAGAATTACCTTTTTTACTTTCTTGGGAGCACCAATTCTAATCGGATCAAACTTCTTATTTTCACTTATCACCCGGTTGTTTCCTATTTAGGATTGAGTTTCCGGTACCTTCGGAAGTTTCTTCATTTTCTACCACTCAAGTAACCCTTTGCATCTTAGTGGCATTATCGCCTTGCTTGGTGTGAAATGATAAAAAATAAATAAATAAAACTAAGGATTGTCTAGATCAATTTAAAACAATTAAATCCATTGTAAAACCATGTACGTGAATTACTTTTAGATATTAGAAGCCCGGGCATCACTGGGTACTTCTGCTAGTCAAGTCTGTAAAAGAGAGAAAGAATGCAAACTAAATGTAGCGTAGATTGTGAGACAGGTGGTATAACTCTGAGGAGGTTCGGTATAGCAACCCCTGAAGAATCTTGATAGGGGAGAGCTGATAAGGAGGAATACTCCCCGACCCACTCTGTTTTATGAGACCGGCCAGTGCATGGACGCACAGACACGCTTGCTTCGAGGAAAGAAATCCTCAAACTTTACTAATAATCGTTCGTACGACTTCCAAGATTTTTTTCTTTGGAAAACTGATGCAATTGTGTTGGTGCATAATTATCAGGCGTTTTTTAAACAATATTTATTATCAAAAAAGAAACATAACAATTCAACAATAAGATTTTGAAATCATTATTCCGGAGCTTATGATTATCGACACGCATTTTTATAACCTAAAAATAAAATATTTTTATTAAAAGATGTAAACAAAACAGCAATTTTTATTAACAAATAACTCGCCTACAAAAACGCCTGATAATTATGCACCAACCTAATATATTTTGAGGGTTACAATAACCCAGACTACATATTCCCCATAAATTTCAAAATAGGTATAAAATGAAAAACAAATGTGTATATTTATTATAAATATAATAAACTATTTCTGAGAGTGAGCAATGCATTACTTCCTAACGTATAACTTATTTCTATAGTAAAACTATTTACAATACATTCTCTCGTAAAACCATGAACAGATCGTTTGGAAGACCTCATCGCCATCTTCGAGAAGAGGAAGTTGAAATGGTATGGACACGCCGCAAGAGACAACAATCTTTCCACTCCCATCCAACAAGGTACCACAAAAAAGAAGAGGCAGAAAGTGTAAAAGAATGTAGAAGATCTTCGTGTATCTTTGTTCGGCAGGCTGACTCCCTGTTTATATATCGGCCTTTGAGTCCCGATTCTACACGTGATAGCAATGAGGACACCTTTCAGGTCAATCCTCTGATGCACCTGGGTCTTTGGATAGTATAGTGTGACACTGAGTGAAAAGCTTACTTTGTTATCTCTTTTATCTCTTAGGGTCAGCTTAGAACATAATGGGGTCAACACATATCCCCTTCCTCGGACAACTAAGATTCCTTTTGGACATTAAATTAAATTCAAACCTCTCGCGTTACCTGGTGTGAATTACATACTACAATACATCTATAGTAAAATCTATAGCAATGGGCAATGATACATTATACTTATAAGAACCGCATTCTCATATATATACCCAAAAATAATGTATACACTCTTTAAATATTATAATCCCAAAATAATGTATACACTCATTAAATATTAATAGTTAATAATACATTACCGTGATGTGAGAACTTATATGGATGAAAATATGCAAAACAGATGGATTGGAAGAAGAGGAACAGTTTAATACCCACCTAGATCACCAGATTTGACACCCTTGGATTTCTTTTTGTGGGGGTTTCTAAAAGATAATGTTTCTAGCAGGAAACCTGAAACAATTGCTGAAATGAGAGTAGCAATTGAAGAAGAATTTGCTCAAATACCAGAGGAAATGATACTGGACGTTTGTAGGCCTATTTCTTGAAGATATGAAAAGTGTATTGAACAGAACGGCAACCAGTTTGAGCACTTGATGTGAAGGCATCATTATATGAACATTCTGCCATTGCCCCAAGTAGCATTTATCTTATTAAAGTTAATTTTCTATGTTTTTTGTATATTTTACTCTCAAATTATTTAACTGTGTATTCTTTCTCTTGTATTAATCTTATTTACAAGTCAAAATACATAAATTGAATAAGTTATAACGATTCAAAGAGTGTATACATTATTTTGGGACACCCAGTATGTGTGTGTGTGTGTGTGTTTATTGAAAAGTATACACAATGATCTTTCAAAAAACTGGCTGCTGCAGATGTACCGAATTTCCCAAATTAATATAATTCTCGTGTCCGCAGTTTCGACTCGCATCAGTCATCATCAGGTATGTGTGTGTAGGTAATAAATTTATAACCGTTATAAACAATAAGTGCTTAGGTAAAATAAGATGCGGAAAATCATAAGTGGCACAATTAGTGTATCATTATATTTTAAATTTACTGAGTTTTAAACGCACATACAATTCATAATTTTTTCTTTCCAAGGATACAGAGAAATCCAATCATTCAGACAGGGGCGGTAGCGTGTTCATTTTTATTAACTATTATTGTATCACTTATGATTTACCAGTAAATTTAAAAATAAGTAATTTCAAAATTCGCTTGAAGATAAAACAGAACTAGCTTCGGTTTTTGAAACATGGTAATACTTGTGTAGCGAAGAAACCATATTTTAAATCAGTCAATTTATGCTCTGTAAATTTACATTGAGCACTGTTTTGTAAAAATAAAAATATCAATAAGAAAACCAGATCATATATCTTACTGTTCTTTCTTTTTATTATAATATATATATATTATATAATATTATACATTAATATTATTAATTATATACATTAATATTATATATATTAAATATTATATTAAATATTAAATATTAATATAATATGAATTATTGACAGCTATATTAAAAAGTATTTTTTTAAGTTCTTTTTTAAAATCTAGTTCGGAATATTTTCGATACCACATCGTCGTAATTATTGACAGATATATTTAAAAACTTACACAATCGGAAATGCAAATGAAAGCTTAATAAATGTTTAATAAATTCTACCTGTAATATTACGGGTCGCATAAAAGGGGGAATATGTTTTTCAGCAAATACGCTACTGAATGTGACACAAATGGAGATTTAACCCTTTGAGCCCTGGCCACTGCTTTACCGGTGGTTGAGAAAAATGACTTAATGCCCAGACACCGTTTGAACAGTAGGTAAACACTTGTAACTAGGTATAATTGTCCTTTTTGTCTTCCCTATTGTCCAAATAATTGCTCTATTGTATTCTCAGTATTCTTCGATAGAACCATATATCTGTTGTTCCAGGTTTACTCTTATTAGGGGGTCGGGTTTGGATGGTTATTACGTAATATAATTATCCCCCACCAGAACTGGCACATATTAATATAATTGAAAAAATGAACACTCACATTTAAAAACTTTCTAATAGTATTAAGACCTTAAGAAAATATGTAATCGTTTTTTTTTACAGTTTCGTTAACCCTTTGAGCCCTGACCACCGCTTTACCGGTGATGGAGAAAAATAGCGTAATGCCCAACCACCGTTTGAACAGTGGGTAAACACTTGCAACTATTTTTATATCTACTGTGAAACATTTCATAGCAATTATTTGCGAATTTTGACTCAGGAGCTCAGGCAGAAGGGTTAAAATTGTTCAGGAATGCAGGGCTCAAAGGGTTAAAGTGGGTTTAACAGCACGTCTGGGCTGGAGTTACCCAATCCTACTTCTCAGCCTCGACCGTGTTCAAAATTGTTTGCGCGGCCTTGTGAGTGATGAATTGTTTTCCACTCTTCACCCCCTTCCCCACGGACGAAACATTACTAGCCTCTCGTTGCTCTACCGCTATTTCCATGGCAGATGTTCGGGCAAACTAGATCCTTTGGCTCCACCAGTCCAGCAGAGCTTCACGGTTAGGACCTACCATGCCACCTATATTGAGTCAATTCATCCTTATTCCTTTCATTTCCCATTGGTAAGGAGGAAGTTATAGATTCTTCCCCAGAACTGTTGTAACGTAGAACGGACTCCCAAGGGGATGCTTCCCTGATCTGTACAATCTTAACTTCTTCAAGTCAAAGGTCGGCTGTTATCTATCCTACATATCCTCCTACTTGCTCCCTACCTATACACCCTTACAACATATCCATTTAGTAACCCTCTACCTTGAGTGGCACTTAGGCCTTGTAATGGGTGAACAATAATAAAAATAATATCTTCTTGATCACATAGAATTCATACATCCTTATTCCTTTCATATTCCATTAGTAAGGAGAAAGTTATAGATTCTTCCCCAGTACTGTTGTAACGTAGAACGGACTCCCACGAGGATGCTTCCCTGATCTGTACAATCTTAACTTCTTCAAGTCAAGGGTCAGCTATTATCTATCCTACATATCGTCCTACTTGCTCCCTACATATACACCTTGACAATGAATATACCCATTTAGTAACTCTCTACCTTGAGTGGCACTTAGGCCTTGTCATGGGTAAACAATAGTAAAAATAATATCTTATTGATCATACAGAATTCGAAACGTTTTCAATGGATCTTGATTTCAGAACAATAAAATAAAAATGAAATTGGCGACATTAGAATTTTTTACTGGGCAGAGATTATGCAAAAGTTTAAATTCAGTGTCAATGGTTATCTTCGATCTTCTTATTCACTCATCCTTTACTGTTCTCTCTCCTTAATAATGTATTTTTTCTTCTGTTCTTTCAAACTCAGTAACCCTTTATGTCTTAGTAACTTCATTCCTTTCATATTCCATTTGTAAGGAGGAAGTTTCACTCAGACATTTTCTTACCCAGAATTGTTGCAATGTTTCTTTGATCTCTACAATCTTAAACTCTTCAAGTCAAACGTTAACTGTTAAATATCCTCATAATATGAAACCGTTGTCCCCTCTCTATCCGCCCTTGCAGCATCTCCATTAAGTAACAATCTACCTTGAGTGGCACTTGGGTCTTGTATTGGGTGAACAATACTAAAAAAATGCAACGTGGCAAAAAAGTTCTGTTAGCTAGTGTAAAATGAGAACGCTTCCCACAAATGGATACGTGGGAAATTATGTATTCTAGGATCTTTCCAGGATTGACAACTCCTGAACGGTACATTCCTATTCTGTTTTAAAGAAAGGAAATTTGGGGAGGGGGCGTCGAAACTCTATCCAATTTCAGTTCTCTAACTTGATTCTCCATTTTAGGAATTTCTCATAGAGACTCTTTTAAAATTCTATTAGTTCAAACCAGGGACGATGATTAATGGTACTTCCATTTTTTTTTTTTTTTTTTTTTTACTTTTTCCTTAAAGTTTTGTTGGTCGTTATTGACACTTCCTCCATTTTTTTTTTTTTTTTTTTTTTCACAAAAATCGTCGACTCGATGTAAACACGAACAACAGACCGGCACTTACTCAGCCCCCTAATGGTATATGTGTCTTCTTTTCTTTCTTTTTTTCTTCTTCTTCCTTAGCATGTTTGTGTGTGGGCTGATATTGTGACCTCTTGGCCTCTAAACTCTTTGTTGACAATTCCTTAAAAAAACAACTTTACCGATGATACTTTTTAGCTTTATTTGTGTTTATACTGATGCACACAGCAAGGATTGACTTCATTACACATGCAAATCGGTGTCAGGAAAAAAGGGGGGGGGCGCTTTTACTCTGCGTCGAGGCATACAAATTATTTATAAAGCATAGTGGAAACTGGGACAAACGACAATATTGGGATAACAAGTGACGGTCGAAATTCTTAAATTATATATATATATATATATATAAAAGTGAACATAGAAGTCAACACTTAGAGGCGACAGTCTGTTTCATGCTAGATGCAATCGTCAGGCTACGAGTGCTGTTATTTGTCTCGGCTATTTATATATACGGGTCAGTGGTGCATTGTGGGTAGTCTAGCATGAAACAGACTGTCGCCTCTAAGTGTTGACTTCTATGTTCACTTTTATATTTACACACGCTCTATCTCTGATATTGAGCACTTTATCCCATAAATATAGCACACCTTAAGACTATATTTCTTCATATATATATATATATATATGTGTATGTGTGTGTGTGTGTGTGTGTGTGTGTGTAAAACGTATATATATATATATATATATATATATATATATATATATATATATATATATATATATGCAATTTTTATATTGCGCGGTACTTATTGGAAAGCGCTCATATATCTGACGATCGTAAATAGCGCGAAACCCAGGGTCATGGACTCACATCAATCCAACTATATATATATATATATATATATATATATATATATATATATATATATATATATATATATATGTATATGTGCGTGTGTGTGTGTGGGGGGGTCAAATGTGTGTATATATATATATATATATATATATATATATATATATATATATATATATATATATGAATGAGACCTTCGAATGAATGTCTGCATTTCGTTTAATCCAGAATGCTGCTACAAAAAGGAACAATAATAAGATTGAGTAAAACTAGTAACAAAATAATAGTAATAATGAAGAGTGTATAGAGCCAGGGTGTTGGGAGAGAAAACAACGATAATAAGATAGAATAAAACTAGTATTAAAATACATATTAACAATGAGGGAATCTTTTTCTATTGATCCATAAACATCGTGTTGTAATGGCTTTAGTCTTCACTTAGAGCTCCATTCTTCAAGCCTTCTACCATACTAAGATCAGCTTCATAACCACGATAAGCGAGTTGATACGATATGCTGGACGCGCCAAGACACTTTAATGATATCAGTGTTTTCTGCATGTGCAAAGTAAAAGATAATGGACGCCCCACTCGAAATGAAGGAGCCTTTTTTTAAAGACAGACAACAAATATTTCAGCTTCGGACATGACTCAACGCTGAAATCGAATCCAGCATCCAGCATCATTTATTATATAAATAGTATTTTCTTCATATTTGATTCTGTAAAGCTAAGGAAACAGACACCATTTAAGGTACAGGGCTGTTCGATAAAAGTGACTCACCTGATTTTTTTTTACTTAAAATTATTTTCGCCTATTGTTTTTGGGGTTAAACTTAATTTTTAATCTTACTAATATAAAGACCCTTTCCCGATCACTTAGTAAAAAGTTTACTCACCCTAAGGTATTCTATTGATAATTATAATTTTGGATATAAATGAGATTTAGGGAAAAACTTTGTGCAAAAAAGTGACTCACTTATTTCCTGCAACTAGTAATCAATAAAAACATAACCGAACAGCTTTAAATAAAGAATAATAGAGGTATAATTTATTTATAATAGGTAATATAGTTCGAAATATTTAATAATCTATGGGTCCTCCTTTATTTTGAATAACCTTTTCAATCCTTTTTGGCATTGACTTGATTAGGTTCTGGCAAATCTCATCTCCAAGCATTGAATTCCATTCGGATATGAAATTCACAATCAAATCCTCTTTGTTGCTCAACTGCTTTCTCGAGAGCCTGTACTTTATAAAGCTCCATAAGTTTTCTATGGGGTTGAGGTCAAGAGATTGGGGCGGCCATGTCATAACATTCACCTCCTTCTCATCAAAGTATTCCTTCATCAATTTTGATTTGTGACAGGGAGCATTATCCTGCATAAAAATGAGCTTGGTGGGGTCGACTTGCACCCTTTCAGCAGAAGGCAGCAGACAAGACTTTAAAATTCTCTTGTACTGCTCGCTCCTGAGGGTCTTTTCAATAGGTTTTAAGAAACCAGTTCCATGAAAAGAAAAGCATCCCCAGAACATTATACAGAACGGATGCTTGATAGTACTTACTGCTAAATTCAAAGTGCTTTCAAAGATTCTTCTTCGGATTTAAGATCGCTTATCGTTTGAATTTAGCTCAACTTTCGTTTCATCGGAGAAGAGAACATTTAGTAAAAAAAATCAGGTGAGTCACTTTTATCGAACAGCACTGTACTGTTGTTTTTCTCGGGGGCAGAATATATACGGATTGCTGTCTCATGGTAATCGTATGTTCAATCAGCTTCATTTTGTTATATACCTGCGTATTTGCCATTTAAATATTTTTAAAGATACAAAAGAAAACATGATAATATTGGTTGAGTGGAAAGTACTGGACTCCATGTGACCTCGCACGAACTTAACTATCCGTATTCACTGACCCTCTCAAGCAATTTTATCCCACAAGGAAATGTTGTCAGCCTTTCACTACTATTACTGTGGCAGATGTTAGAGCGAGTTACATTCCTTAGTTCCACCTGCTCAGACCTTCACATCTAGAACTCGCCGCCCCCTGTTCACGATGGTAAATCACCCCTCCCCCATTCCGTTCGTGTTCCTTTGACAAGGAATAAGTTCCACTCAGACAACCTCTTCCCTAGAATTGTTACTTTATAGAAAAAAAAGGTCCTTAGGGGATGCTTACCTTACGACCAAAATCATGGTCTATTTAAGTTTAGGGTCAGCCGATATCTATCCTACACGTCCTCATAATAATATCTTACTTTACCCCCCCTTACAGTTTCACTCAGTAACCATCTCTACCTCTAGTTGTTCTCGAGCCTTGAATAGGTTGAACAAACAAGAAACCAAATTCTCACATCAGCTTAAAATCACACTTTCTCACAGGGTCATAATTTAAACAAAATTCCCATGATGCATACACGAGGTCTGGAATGCATCCAACCCTTTGACGAGACAGCCCGTTCCAAAAGTAATACGTCCTATTTATTTCCCTGGAGACTACAATAGATACAGCAAGCCCAATTACACCATTGGATAGAGCATGTTTTTGACTAGAAAACACTACCTTTCTACTGAAACACTACTAACCATGAATAATCGTTAGCATGTATACAACCCTCGGGACGTGCTTGTCACACACATCGCTATCTCCACTGTTAACGTGAATTACCTACCACCTGATTCTGTTCACATCCTCTGCTTGCCCCCTATCAACATCACCATCTTTCGAACTCCCTATAGTTGGTCAAAATTCTACTGACAATCCCTTTCTATACTGTTGAGTTCTGTATTTCTGTCCCCAGATCAACCCTAAATCCAGAGTTATGGTGTCTGGGGAAAGTCAATTTTCGTGAGATGACATTTCTAGAAAGATGCCGTAAGATGAGACGATTTCCCTGTCCGCTCGGTGACAGTGACCGAAAAATCTATAATCATTTTTGTTTGAGCTTAAGAAAGATTGGTCTCAGTTCTCCGTAGATTGTGTTAAGCGTTGCATGGGATCTCCAACTGAAGTTCTCGATTTTTCTAAGTAGATTTGTATATGATCCATCCAGTCGTCTTTCAAGACGAACAGGTAATGTCCAAGTTTCTGATCCATATAGTAGGACTGGTTCAATCAATGTTCCAAAGAACAATTTGCTCTCCATAAACGTCCAGCAAGCGTCGATAAATGTCAGTGAGCGTACAGCAATTCAATGACACACATCTGCTTCGTACGTTCTTCCACGTTAAACTACTGCTAAACAATCTGCAACAGGATAAAAGAAAAGTATGGGCCATTGGTGGCAAGGTTCACCTTCTACTGCTATAACACCAAAGTCCTGGGTTAGAATAATGAGATAGAAGACAGTGGATAAAGGCGTTAATTAGATCCAGTGACAGGACCCAAAGAGTGTGAGTTCAATACCCGGCAAAGGCAGTGGAGAACTTTCAGAGGGGAATTAACAGGAGATAACTGATAACTGACATCCATTAAACATGGAACGTGGAACTAGAACAGTCTACCCCAATGAGCGAAATAAAGGGTTCAGTTCGACATTCTAAACACCTGAAGAAGGCCGGAGCGTACAACGGCCGAAACGTTGTAATAAATATGGCGACAAAGATGAGAACAATAGTCCGAATAATGTAAATAATGTAATAAAAAACAAACTGCAGAAGTCAAATATCGTTTTCATTAGCTTCAAAGTATTTCTCATAGGAACTCACGCCCTGATGCTGGCGTCACTTTTCAATACAGTCTTTAATCTCGTCCACAATGGCTCAACGGAGATTTAGATTTGGGAAAAGACAGGTATCCTAGTGACTGCAGTGAAGCTGACAGAACGATTTGTTTTTTATTTATCAACGATCTTGCACGGCACATGACAAATCTACTTGCTCGCTCATCCAAGTCACCATGCAGGAGGGTGGGTTTTTTTTTCATACAAACGCAGCGAGATTATCTATAGCAAGTGTCGGTAACCTACAGTACACGTGCCACACGTGGCACGCCAAGCAATTTCCAATGGCAGGCAGCCAAAAAATAACATCACGAAATCCAAGCCAATAACTACTACAACACAAAAAGATATTTATCTGTTTCAATTTTAATATATACTAAAGTATATATACTATATATTACTATATAGGATGTATTTTAGAACAGGTATATTGACCTTGACTTGTATAAAAATACGTATGCTGTTGGCACACTGAATGGTTTTAAAGTCAGCATAGTTAACAAAAGGTTGTCTACCCTGCTCTATAGTATGATTCTAAATTGGTAAAACTAGCCTGCGCATGTTGTCGTCCTGAAGAATTGCTTCCAGCCGGTCAGGCGACTTATTTTTCTTGCTTCTAGCCAGACTGTCGCGTGACGCATTTATTACCCTTTGATATGTATGTAAATTATAGCTGATTCAAGAGCAGATTATGCAAATTATGCTTTGTAAGGCGGTGCCCACTTCACAACCAGTCGAATGTTGCATTGTTACTTCATGTGTTTAGATAGTTACACATTTCCTACCGGTAACCTAGGGTCAGGGTTCGAGCCCAGTTAAAAGCCAACATTTCGAATGTTACGTTTCAAAACTTCTCACTCAGAAGAATTTCCACTCTTAATTTCTTCTTAGACATGTACCGTACTCGGCTCAGTAATCTGTGATCGCATGCCATGGTGCGATGCTTAGAAAGCTGGTTATATCAAGTCCGTCCAACCAGCCCACGAGATATTCAAAATGACAAAATTTCGGACAAACCTCGTATACAGCGATTTTTACTGACTATCGTGAGTCTGATCATTACAGATGTCCCACTAGTTTAGCTGTGTGTCAGGTTAAGGTGGTTTAGTAAAAAAAAAAAATATTCTGCTGAGGTACGTATAGAATAATATTGTCGAAAAAATGACATGGAAACTAATTATTAATGATTGCAAATTTAAACTAATATGGCTCAACCATGAATGTTCTAGAAAGGCAACATATTCTGTGGAGCTTTCTCTCTTTTTTAATGAAGATTGTTAAAATGAAACATTGACGTCAAATCGGAAATACAACACGAGAAATAAATCCAGCAAAAAAAAAAAAGACATCAGCATGTGCCGAAAACAGTTTTGTGATATCGTCATGTCATTAAATAATTATTTGTCAAAAAAATTAAAATTTCACTTTTGTTAATAAATTCGAACTGATTGAAAATTTTTATTTGCGAGTTGAAGCAAGTGAATTTGATTTTTGAATCAGAAAAGCGGCAACAAAACAAAACTGACCTTACAGCAATTATAAAAAAAAACAACAAACAAAAAACATTACTATTTCTAGTTTATTTTATTCGTGGCTAATTCTTCATATTTACGGTGTTTCTTTTTAATAAGATGGAATTTGAGTTTGACAAACAGTAAATTCGGGAATAGATGCAATTTATTTATTCACTGTAAAAACCTGAATAATAGGTATCTAGAGAGTTGTTTCATGAATTTAAAATAGTTGCCGATTTCTTACTGGCGACAGAGGTTCGAGCCCAGGTAAAAGCAAGGATTTTAAATGCCACATTTCATGATTCCTCTCTAAGAAAACTCTTCGTCACGTAATTTTTTCTTAGTCTTCTATGGTACTCAACTTAGTACATAGTCAACGTCTAACTTTTATCTATTTGTAAAGTACTTTGTCATTTTCCGACCATGATGCAACCACTAACAAGCTGGTTATTTAATAGAATGTCACACCTGGCCTGTTTGATGTGGAGCAATGAAATAACTGACCAAGTCCTGCGATCACTATCACAGAAATGTAAGAATAGTTTTTATTTTTATTTTATTTTTTCTTTTGTGCAATGGTGAGACACTTTTTCGGGGCTGGAGGAATCTTCAAAAACAGACACGCTTCATTTTTTTCAGTCCTGCTCGAGTACGCGAAAACAAGGCTAATGTTGACTCAAAGAGAAGACGGCTGAGGAGAATATTGAGCATTCTTCCTCATAAGTATAGCATATTAAAAATAATCCATGTATGTATGTATGTATGTATGTATGTATGTATGTATGTATGTATGTATGTATGTATCTATCTATCTATCTATCTATCTATCTATCCCAATCTTCTCATATCTATCTATCTATCTATCTATCTCAGACTGGTCACTATCTATCTATCTATCTATCTATCTAAGACTGGTCACTATCTGTCTATCTATCTATCTATCTATCTATCTATCTATCTATCTATCTATCTATCTATCCCAATCTTTTCATATCTATCTATCTATCTATCCCAATCTTTTCATATCTATCTATCTATCTATCCCAATCTTTTCATATCTATCTATCTATCTATCCCAATCTTTTCATATCTATCTATCTATCTATCTATCTATCTATCTATCTATCTATCTATCTATCTATCTATCTATCTATCTATCTATCTCAGACTGGTCACTATCTATCTACCTATCTAAATAATATTTTTTTTTATCATTTCACCCCAAGCAAAGCGGGAATGCCACTAGTACGTAGGGGTTTACAGAGAGTGAAAGTGAGAGAAAAGACTGGGTATAGGGGGGAACCGAGGAAAGGATAAAAGCTGAACGGGGTTCAAGAAGATAGAAGATGGCGATTGATGAATAATTTAATTTTGTTTTATGCGATGTGTTTCTTCCTTCAGGACTTCATCAGACTAAAGTGTTGTTTTTGTTGATGTGATTACACATGCACATGAAGGAGAGGGGTCGCTGAAATTTTAAATTTAAATTTCTTTTTAAATATGTATTTTGGGTATATAGTCTAGCCGATTTTATTATATTTATTTATATTTTTTTTTTTGGTTTATATTTTTATAACTATTGTTATTAAATGCCCTACACTGTGATAATAGAAGACCTGCCAAGAAAGGTGAAATGTAAGAACCTGGACGTAAATTTGCTGCAGATGATCTAGCAATTAAAGCACTTTCTATACATTTTCGTCTCAGTACATTGCTTTCTTCTTTAATTAAAGTTTCATTTCTTAAATCAAAATTATGGTCAGACGCACCAGAAAACTATCTTGTACATTTATAGGTTTACAGTGCATCGAATATTGCAGCTACATCTGGTATGACGTTTAATTATCAATGCCCTGACTTCGATTCTCACTAAGTGTCCTGGTTTCTTTATCATTATCTTTATCATTACGAAGCTAGACTTCGTAATGTTTACCAAAGATCCTGGTATTAGCAAACTCAAACCCAGACAATGCGGTGTTGACGGTCATTTTTGCTGTCGGCTACGCCAAGGCAAAGCTTTCCAGGAAAATTATTCAGTTGTTACGTGATCTGTTATTATTTCACATCGGGAATTGGTTAGTCGGACTTTTCACATTCAATCATTTTTAGGGGGCGGGAGACATTCATGACATTTTCAATGTTTATTTCCGATATTTTCTTTTAAAGCAACATTCGAGTAAAAGTAGACAATAAAAACCTGTTTTTTTGTTGTAGCAGCGTTTGAGATTTAGAGGCCAGGAAAATAAATACACGATTTTCAATCTTGTTCTGCTTTCATTGCTTTTGTTCGACTTTTATATTTTGAACAGATCGAGATAGATAGATAGATAGATAGATAGATAGATTTGAACAGAGATAGATAGATAGATTTGAACAATAGACAGATAGATTTGAACAATAGATAGATAGATAGATAGATGTGAATAGAACAAAGGAAAGATATGATAGTGTGTGCGTGTGAGAGAGCCAAAAAAATATTTTTCCTGCGTTTGTCTGTTTATCATAATGAATTAGAATTACAACCTGATTTATGAAAATTAAATTTAACATTCCATCACACAAACGAGTTCAAATAATTCCCATAACGGAATGTGTGTGTGTGTGAGAGAGAGAGAGAGAGAGAGAGAGAGAGAGAGAGAGAGAGACAGAATGCAAGGCTGAAGGTGGAACCGCTTGTTGAATTTAGATCCATGAGGGTATATATGTTCATGTGAGAAATTGATTGTCAGACAATGTGTGTGTGCGCGCGCGCATGCGCGTGCACGGGTGCACATGCACGCGTCCGCTGGTGCTTTTGTCGTTCTTAAATAGCAAACGAGAACGAATTTGTAAATTATGCAAAGAAAGAGAGAAAGAAGAAAGAACTGTGAAAATGAGATTAATAAAATATTGAAACAATGTAGTTGCAAAAAAGGTCCATATTAAGATGTATTGTAAACGCCGAAACGGGAATGACAGAAAAAAAGAAGGAAAAACAGAGAAGAAAAAAAAAGGAGAACGAACGAACTTAAATGACTGAAAAGTGAAAAATGACTCTTTTAAAAATTGTAAGGTTTATAATAGAATAATAACTGGAAACAAGTCCGAATGAATGAAAGAATAAATAAATGGACGAAATAGCAAAGAAGAAGGAAAAAATAAGGTCATTCTTTGATCGGAAAAAAGAATGAATGAAATGAATTGATAAACAAGACAGAAAAATATAGCTGGAATCAATAAGTAACAGAAAGGAGAGGAAGAGAAAAAAATGACTAATAAAAAACAAAGAAAAAGAAATTAAAAAAAAAAACAGGAAACGAATGCAAGAAGAATGAAACAGAAGAAGTGTTTTGAAAATGAAACCTCTCGACATGGTACTTCGATTTAAGTTGACCCAGTTATATGCCAATTTGAGCCGTTTCTTCCCTGTAAGCGAGGTAGTAGTAGTTTTGATAAAACCATGAATGAAAGTAATTCGCCTTATGACATCACTTCGTAAATCGGCTACTTTAGGTTCAAGCGTTGAAATAAAGCTGCCATTAAGTTTCGAAATTCAGTTGATATTACTTCTTTTATTTTATACAATGATTTTAAACAGACGACGAATCCAACTTTTTTGTTTGACTATTTCCAAGGATTGCGAGACTAACGTTGAATTTCATTAATCGACTCTTAAACAGTTTCGAACCGATACGTTGGACTTTGATGTTTTAACAGGAGGTCACTGAAAAAATATAGGAATAATAGAAAAAAGTAAAAGAAGAAAAATAAAGAAAAGAACAATTAGAAAAACAAAGGAAAAAATTTAAAGAAAAAAAGAAAAGAATTTTACAAATACAAATGAAAGTGAATTTTATTAAAAAAAGTTTAAAATATTTGCTTGCATAAAAAATAATGACGTCTTTTTTTTATCTAACATTATCAAAACAAGCAAAACTCTCTACAAGTCGAGGGTTGTTTATCATTTTATAAGCTAGTTCTTCATTTACACGGTGTAATTTGGTACACGGCAGGTTTTATTCAGACGCTTCCACGTGTTAACGATCCTAAAAACTGACACTAAAGCTGACGCACTGGTCGATTCCTGGCTTTGAAGAAAGCTTGAAATATCGATTTACACGCCACAGTTTTACAGCTTCTTTTCGGTTAATCTTGCTAGCAGCAACAAGCACGAAGATTACTATTATTTTGAAAGACACAAAAAGGAGAAATCGTGGAATGTAGCGATGAGTTATAAATTAGATTTGGTCTTCCGCAAAGACGTCAGGTTATCATATTTTAACGATTAAAGCAGCTTGGCATTTACTCGTCTTTTGAAAAAAAAATGGCGTGAGTTTGAATCTCACCGAAGAGTTTATCCTCAGTCCCGTCGCCAGAGGATTTAATGGGGAGGTGGCTTTTAATTTAGAAGATGTCTACGTGTAACAGTTTGCGCGATAAAATTGGTTCACATAATTTCGCAGGGAAGCGGGCTAAATGATGATCTGAGGAAAGACCCCATCCCTGGCAACGGGACATCTTATCCTTTTTTCGGTACTGACTCTGTTACTCCATGCCAGAGATTGACTGATTGAGTAAGGTTGCGAATAAATCGATAAATAAAAATTAAAATGACTGTAAGTACTAATGAAAAATACTAATAAATATTAATAAAAAACAATAACAGTTGACAAGGTTTCATCTAATTGAAAATACTAGTATGATTTGGTTTGCTTTGGTTCAGTTTATTGCACATCAACTATTTTGGGTTATTTAATACCGAATTCTATCATATACAGTGTAACCCGGATATAAGAGAGTTGTCGGGACCGGAGAAGAAGTCTCATATATCCGGGTTACACTTACAGTGTAACCCGGATATAAGATACTCGGATATAAGAGAAACCCTGGTATAAGAGAGATTTTCTCGGGTCCCAAATTAGAGCCTGTGTTAATGTATATATAATAGACCAAACCCGGATATAAGAGAAACCCGATATAAGATACTTCTTCTCCGGCCCCGACAACTCTCTTATATCCGGGTTACACTGTAGTAGATATTTAGCGATAGCGTTGTTTTGAACAAGAGTAAGAAAAAGGGAGACTTATGTAGAACTATATTAATTTGCATGAGAGTCAAAAACGTAGACATAGGTTTGGTTTGGTTTACGGCATATCAACCTCAAATGGTTATTTAACGCCGACAAAATTTTTATTTCTGGTAATATTTTTTCTTCAAAAATCTATTGCTGGTAATATATTTTTCAAAAATGTATAGCAGGTATTTTTTTTTTAAATGTAGAGATGGTAATATCTTTTGTTTTCAAAAATGTATTGTTGGTAATAATTTTTTACAAAGTATTTCTGGTATTAAAACCTATTTTTACATTTTCGTAGCGTTTTAAACCACAGTTTGGGTTTTAACTATTCGCCTATAGCTGGGACCCTAACAGATGCTACCACCCGGGATCAGGGTGAAGCTGGGAACACCAGCAATTAAGAGGTGGTTCCACGCTCTTCAAAACCTTCTGATCAGAGGCCTTGCTGTTGGGTGTAGTGTATCGTCTTACCCAGGACGCATAGGTTTGGTTTTAACGAGAGCTAAAAAATGTCGACAATTTTGGTTTGCATGGAAGTCAAAAAATAGGTTTGGTTTTAACGAGAGTTAAAACAAACGAACACAAAGGTTTGGGTTTCACAAGAGTTAAAAAAATGTAGAAAAACCCAGTCCATCGTTAACTGGGGCAAAAGATTGCTTGTTAATTTATGCCTCCAAAACTAAACTTCTCTCCATTAATCATCTGAGAGACCCTTCACTGCTTTCCATCAGTATGGCTGATGTTAACCTCCAAGAAAATGACTCGTTGCGACTTCTCGGGCTCACGTTCTCAGCTATCATTAAGTGGCAAAACTATACTGTATCTATTGCTAGGTCAGCTACCAAGTTGGTCCACTGTATGGTGCGAGACCATTTTTCTTTCCAGAATCTATCTTACATACATTATTTACATTATTCGGACTGTTATCCTCATCTTTATTGCCATATTCACAACGTTTCAGCCTCTATATCTCTGAAATGAGGTATTATGGTTACTTGCATTATTTACATTATTCGAACTGTTATCCTCATCTTCATTGCCATATTCACAACGTTTCAGCCTCTATATCTCTGAAATGAGGTATTATGATTACTTGCATTATTTACGTTATTCGGACTGTTATCCTCATCTTCATTGCCATATTCACAACGTTTCAGCCTCTATATCTCTGAAATGAGGTATTATGATTACTTGCATTATTTACATTATTCGGACTGTTATCCTCATCTTCACTGACATATTCACAACATTTCGGCCTCTCTATCTCTGAGATGAGGTATTATGATTGCTTGCATTATTTACGTTATTCGGACTGTTATCCTCATCTTAATTGCCATATTCACAACGTTTCGGTCGTTGTACTCTCTGGCCTTCTTCAGGTGATTGAAATTTCGAACAGAACCTTTATTTCGTCCACCGGGGTAGATTGTTCTAGTTCCACTTGCCATGCCTCTTCCGAAGGTCTAACTCATTTCCCTTTAACTCAACTCTCCAAGTTCGGAGTCACCACTGCTGTGGCTTGGTATTGAACTCACATCTCTTTAGGTCTAGTCACTGCATCTAACCAACGTCTTTAACCACTGGGCCATGTGTCCTTGAGAACTCCTGTTTTCCTGACTGCTGGAAGTCCTCTACCATTGTTCCTGTCTTTAAGAACTCTGGCGACCCCTCCAACCCTTCTAATTACCGTCCTATCAGTCTCCTTCCCCTCTTCGGCAAAGTCTTCGAGGCCATTATCAACACCGAAGTGATTACTCACCTGATATCCCACGATCTGCTCTCAGACAAGCAGTATGGTTTCCGCTTTACCCGGTCTCCTGCCGATGTGCTTACGGCCATCACTGAATTTGTCTACCAAGCTATCCATAGTAACGGCGAAGCCCGTGCCGTGACCCTTGACATCTCCAAAGCATTCGATAGGGTTTGGCATGCCGGCCTCCTTCGCAAGCTCCGGGGTTATGGTATCACAGGTCGATTGTTTGACCTAATTCAATCGTTCCTATCAAACCGGGATTTGAAGGTTGTTCTCAGTGGATTCTTCTCCAGCTCCTATCCCACTACCGCTGGTGTTCCTCAAGGCTCCATCCTTGGCCCTACTCTGTTCCTCATATTTATAAACGACCTTCCTGACGCCATAGACTCCCAAGTCGGTATCTACGCTGACGACACTACTATTTACTCCTGCCTCAAGCACAAATCTACTGAGGCGAACAAAATTAACCTGGCAGCTCAAATTGAAAAGGACCTCCAATCGGTTGTGGACTGGGGAGAGAAATGGATGGTCAACTTTAACGCCTCTAAAACAAAACTGCTCTCCATTAACCACCACAAGGACCCATCCCTGCATCCCATCAGAATGTCTTAGGACCACCTTCTCGAGAGCTCTTCAAAGCGGCTGCTCGGTCTCACGCTGTCCGCTGATCTGAGATGGAACAAATACATCGAGTCAATTGCATCATCCACCGCAAGAAAAGTTGGTTCCCTGTGCCGAGCCAGGAAATTCTTCTCCCCGGAATCGATCCTCCAAGTCTATAAGTCTACCATTCGACCTTGCATGGAGTATTGCTGCCATTTATGGTCTGGGGCCCCTGCGTGTTGCCTCAGGGTTCTTGATAAGATCCAGAGACGGATATGCAATGTGATTGGCCCTGATCTGTCATCTCGTCTGCAGTCGCTCTCTCACAGACGCGATGTTGCATCGCTCTGCTTTTTCTACAAGTACTTCCACGGTAATTGCTCCGAGGAGTTGCTTTCGCTTGTCCCTAAGCCTCGTGAATTTAAGCGTCCTACGAGGCTGGCATCCCGTTCCCACCCCTTCACCGTTGAAACTGTTAGATGTAGACGTCTTTTCTACTCCAATAGCTTCATGTCTCGCACATCTCGCCTATGGAACTCCCTTCCCTATTACTGTTTCCCTGACAAATACAATATCCAACGGTTTAAGTGTAGCGTCAATCGTCATCTCCAATTGCCTTGATCTATCCACTTCCCTTCTCCACTTCCTGACATCTTTCATTCCTATCTGTTCTCGCTCTATATCTTCCGTAACCCCCCTGCCTTGATCGACCCTCCGTCCTTCTCTTTCTCCACATCCCTTCCTTTACCACTCCTATCTGCTCTTCCTCCAACCCTTCTGTAACCCCATGCGTGATAGTGGCCACCGGCCTTGCTTGGGGGTGATACGTTTAAAAAAAAAACAAAAAAAAAACATCTGTGTATGAATTTTTGAGACGGCCAAAACGTTGTGAGTATGGGCATGAAGATGAGGTTAACAGTTCGAATAATGTACATAATGCAAGTAATCATAATACCTCATCTCAGAGATATAGAGGCCGAAACGTTGTGAATATGGGCATGAAGATGAGGATAACAGTCCGAATAATGTACATAATGCAAGTAATCATAATACCTCATCTCAGAGATATAGAAGCCGAAACGTTGTGAGTATGGGCATGAAGATGAGGATAACAGTCCGAATAATGTACATAATGCAAGTAATCATAATACCTCATCTCAGAGATATAGAGGCCGAAACGTTGTGAATATGGGCATGAAGATGAGGATAACAGTCCGAATAATGTACATAATGCAAGTAATCATAATACCTCATCTCAGAGATATAGAAGCCGAAATGTGGTGAATATGGCAATGAAGATTAGGATAAGTCTGAATAACGTAAATAATGTAATCATAATACATCATCTCAGAGATATAGACAGATCTCCCTTACATATTGTCTATAAATTTACCATTCGTCGATGCTTGGAATACTGCTGCCACATATGGTCCGATGCCCCTGCTATTTACCTTGAGCTCCTTGATAAAATAAAAAGAAGAATCAGCAATATTATTGGTCCGGATCTGGCAGCTCGGCATCAGCCACTTTTCTTCTGCCGTAAGGTTGCCTCTCCGTGTTTTTCTATAAATACTTTCATGGTAATCGTTCAGATGAACTCTTCGCTATGGTACCTAGACTTCATGAATTTAAGCGCAGCACTAGGATGACATCGACATCTCATCAATGTACAGTCGAGCTGGCTAGATGTAATTGTAAGTTCTATGCTAACAGTTTCTTTTCTCGCACCTCTCGTCTGTGGAACTCTCGTCCGATCCCATGCTTTCGAGTTAACTTTAATTTGCAAAAGTTTAAATGCAATGTCAATCGCTATCTACTGACCTCTTGATTACTCTTTCCTCTTTCCACTCATTATTAATGTTCCTAATTCCCCCACACCCTTTAATCCATTGTGTTTTAGTGGCTTTACTGCCTTGCATGGGGTGATACCGATTATAAAAATGAGGTTTGGTTTTAACGAGAGTCAAAGCAAGCAGACATAGATATAGTTAACAGGTGACCCCTTTGGTGTGAGTCACTCCTCTGAACGGTGATATAGTCGGCTGCAACCGACGGGGAAAAATACAATAGTAATACTGTTGCTATTACTACCAGTAGTATAAAAGCAAATATATCATAAAATGTGGTTATGGAATCCTATGATAAATTATAGGTTAAATTTGTTTTTCTGCAAAACAATCAAGTTCTTGTAGTGTCTTAGTTCTAATCGATGCATACCCTAATCGATGCATATATAATTGATACACATCACATAGTTGATACATGCATATACTGAAAAGTCGTTCACTCTATAGTAATGTATTTCGGCAATCAATTTCACAGTCTGTAAATCCCGCTCTGCTGCAGAAACCGCATTCCTATTTACTAATTGTCGTCATCAATTATGTATAGTTTACCCAGAATAAAATATAACATTGATAAAAGAAAGGCTTATAAAACCTTTGAAGGTTTCTTTCATCGAAGAGGCATTCTCGATACAACAAAAAACAAGTAAAAAAAAAAGGGGAGAGAAATCACAATAAAAAATGCGCTCTCCAGCAAAAAAGGAATTTTTTTTCTTTATTGAGATTTATCGACTGCGCAGGTCGATATATTTTATAAACACTGTTAAAAGTAAAGATTAAAATGAGGCGTCTATTTAAAATACGGACATCCACTAATAATGACGTTTGAAGTAATAAAACATGTCGGATTAAAAATAGATCCATTAATTCTTTAGAAATTGCTTTGTTTACCTTTCGGATACGAAACGGAGCAGATATGAGCTTTCGAGAAAAATACCTTAGTGCGGAGGGCGTACTTTCTTTAAAAATGAAAATAGAGCCAGGCCATACGGTGATACTCTTTGTATCCGAGCAGCAAAGCCCACCGGATTAAACGGTGGTTTCTCCTATGGACGGGGGGCGTAGGTTCGTTTCTTGCCGGAGAGCACATTTTCTGTATCGAGATATCTCGACTGCGTAGGCCGATAGACGTAAGGCATAATGTTTAAAGTAAAAATGGAAATGGACGTCTATTTCGAATACAAGTATCCACTATAATTACGTTTGTAACAATAATAATAATTATATATATATATATATATATATATATATATATATATATATATATATATATATATAGCCATAGCCAAAACAAACCAAGCTACGGATAAAGGTTCAATGAAAAACCCTACCAACGCAATGCCTACCTGTTGTGTCCTTGTTAGGGGCCAGAATTAATGACACAATAGAGGAATTGAGTTAAACAAATATATTAACAGAAACAGTAATACAAACATATACAAACGAGAGTGTTACAGCAAGAATGTTCGGTCCGACTGTCAGAGCTGGCTGCTGGAAAGTTCACTCCGCCAAAAGGCAGTACCTGCTCCTATTTATAGCTGAGAGAGTTCATGCGTGCATGGGTAAATTACCATAACACTACCAAAGGAAAAAAAACATGAAGGAGAAAAGCAAACGAAAAAGAAAGACTAAAATAAATCAAGAAAACAAAAAAGAAAAGAAAGAAAATAACAAATGCAAAACCTGAAGTGCTCAATGTCTCTAGAAATTAGACTAAGACAGAACAGTAATACTATGAAATCAAGCATCAACAAGGGACAGAAACTCAGAGTAACTGTTTGGATCTGAGTCCCGAATTTATATCATTTATAGATATAGACAGTGTAGAAATCAACACTGCATAGTGACTGTCGGTTTCACGCTTCAACGTATTCTTCCGATTTTTAAGATCAATGCCTAAAGATGGTATTGAGTCAAAATGCAGTGTTGATTTGATAGTCGCAACTCATTTACTATTTAATCATTTTGCTATTTCTTTTAACATCCGAATCCTGTTATTACTTCAGAACTTATTACAGAGACGGAAAACAAATTCTAATAATTGCTTCTGAACCAAAATTCATCATGGCGGACCTGGGACAAAACTACACTAGAATGAGTGGCAATAAGTTAGAATTCAGGGATGTTTAGATTTCTGCCTTTTCTTTTTAAAGACTGTTATAGTAGAAGTAAGAATAAGTGATTGTCATTACTATTGTGTCAATCTGCGCCTGCGCGAGCCTTGGTGGTAATAAAAATGTCGCAGTGAAAAATTACTTGAATCGATACGGATGAGGTCATCAGTGGATTGGGGAGTTGTGTGTATGAAGATAAGTAGCAAGTTGCCAGCGTTGGTTGTATGAAAAGAAATTAAATTTCCAAAGAAAAACTGAAAATAAAAAGACAGGTAAAGGAAATGAGAAGAAAAGGTGGAAAATTGTCTTTGCTTTCATTGTGAAAAATGCATGTTAGCTGTCATAGCCGACTAATGAGTGGAGATGACAAAATGCGATGCAATAATAATACCCTTTACATAGGCTTTTGTACAGTTGCCATAGAATGGATACCAGCGCCCAAACTTCCTTTAGAATATTCTACTCATTGTATTTATGTATTTATCATTGTATATATGCGAGTGTGTGTATATGTGTGTATATGTGTGTATATGTGTATATGTGTATTCTTACATAATTTGACACTTCTATGTGTCGTGTCACTTCAAGAAGTTGACGATCATGGCTCTCCACAATGTCCTGTCCTTATCACTCCTAAACCCTGTTCCGCCATCCTTTCAATCAAACTCTCTACGTAGGTTATGCCTTGTTTTCCTCTGTTACTCTTGCCTTCAATCTGTCATGTGAGTATCAAATTTTCCAAGCCCTCTTTCCTCGCTATGCGCCCAAGAAATTTCAACTGTCTCTATTAGAAGTAAACATTGTTGCTGGAGGACGCGGCCATGTATTAAAAAAAATCTACGCGTAGGTTTTCGAACACGTGAAAATGTATATGTGGATGTTGTCGGGTCTCCATTCACGTAAACTTTAATACATATATATATATATGAAGAAATATAGTCTTAAAGTGTGCTATATTTATGGGATAAAGTGCTCAATATTAGAGATAGAGCGTGTGTAAATATAAAAGTGAACATAGAAGTCAACACTTAAACGCGACAGGTGGCCTGACGATTGCATCTAGCATGAAACAGACTGTCGCCTCTAAGTGTTGACTTCTATGTTCACTTTTATATTTATATATATATATTATGAAATGGACAAAGTCCGACAATTATTTTAAGACATTTTTATGTTTATACATTCTTTTTATAGATACAAGTATTTAAGTAAATGCTCTGTTTTATAATAAACAGTATTAAATAACATTTACCGGCCTGAATGTCCGAGAAATTTTCATAGAAAATTTTCGTCCTCCAACAGGAATCGAACCTGTATCCTATACGGAACTATAGCCTGACGCGCCTTCACCGATCGAGCCACAGAGGATCGTTCGATTAGCAAGGTTAGCTTACCTGGATAAAGCAATATTATGTATTTTAGGATATTACCCGGAAAACATGTCAAAATCGCTAAACAATTGCAGTCGCGTTTCAATGTATATCAATGCATCTCATCAGCCGATTATAAATTATTGGCGAGTGAACGATTTATTTAGATTTAAAAGCAAAATACAAATTCTTTTACGAGAAAAGGAAAAAAGGGCGTTTTTTTTTGTAAAAATTGTGTAGCGATATATAAATATGTGTGTGCGTGTGCGTGCGTGCGTGCGTGCGCGCGTGTGTGTGTGTGTGTGTGTGTGTGTGTGTGTGTGAGTCTCATACAGTTGGATTTGAGATTTTGGTAATAATAAATATATCCAGGAGAGACAAGTTCTTGCGAACTTACTGGCGAGTGACTCAGAAGCTCTGCGGTGATTGGTCAAAATTTAAAACGTCCATCTGTCGCTGGAAATCTGCACACGATCTACATTTAACTGGACAAGCTCCGTTTAGACACGGGGAGGAATTGAGCGCTTCTTGATTTCTCAGTTAGCTTTATCGACAAAGAACAAAAACACTATTGTTCACTAATATTTGCATTCGGCTCAAATTTCTGTTGGTCTTTTAGTGCGACTTTTACTCGCGCCGTCGATCTACGACAGAGAATAAATGGCACAATGTGGAATAAATGGTAAGGTCTTCTTCAGGCTAAAAGAAATATGAATTCAAAAACTTACTATTGTCCTCATCTTTGTCGCCATGTTTATTACAACGTTTCGGTCGTTGTACACTCCGGCCTTCTTCAGGTGGTTGGAATGTCGAACTGAACCCTTTATTTCGCTCACTTGGGTAGACTGTTCTAGTTCCACGTGCCATGTCTAATGGATGTCAGTTATCTCCTGTTAATTCCCCTCAGAAAGTTCTCCACTGCCTTAACCAAGTATTGAACTCACACTCTTTGGGTCCTGTCACTGGATCTAACTAACGCCTTTAAGGACACACGGCACAGTGGATAAAGGCGTTAGTTAGATCCAGTGACAGGGCCCAAAGAGTGTGAGTTCAATACCCGGTTAAAGGAGATAACTGATATCCGTTAATCATGGCATTTGAAACCAGAACAGTCTACCCCAGTCGGCTAAATAAAGGGTGCAGTTCGACATTCCAACCACCTGAAAATTATAGTCTACGATATCGGGCGTTAAAGATAAAATTAGCCTATAGAATTTGTCAACTCCGCATATAGAATAAAAATATGTAACAACGAATGTGACCGACCAGTCACTTAGAAAAATCTCAAATCTTTTCGAAATTAAAATTTTTCCTCTCTGTTCTGTGTCTCTTCGGGACGTGGGCGATCATGGAAACTCTTAGCAATTTCCAGACTTTTTGCTATCTCTCCCTGTTCTGAAAACCATTTACACAATCTCATTAGGTAGATTATTTACAGCTTTCCTTTGTCTCTTCAACAAGTCCTGTGAGTGTCAGATTCTCCAAACCCACTTTCTTCATTATGTGTCCTAGAAATGTTAACTGTCTTTTTTTCTGATTCCAAATATAAGTTTCCATTTTGCTTCTATTTTCCATAAAACTCCGTCGTTGCTCTTATGTCCGGTCCAAGCTAATCTCAACATCCTGCGACGCCATATTTGTGGAGGTCTGTTTTTAATGAGAAAGACAAGAGAGAAAGAAGCGAAAACTCGGTCAGATGATGTTGTTAAGCAAGAGATAAAATCAAAACAGAGGGAAAACACAGTCTTTAAGAGCCGAGGAGAAAACCAGCCGTTGTAAAAGCCACCTTGACACTCGAATTATGAGCACTGACAGAGTGGCCTGAAAATCTAATTCGAGTCATGGGTCAGCTTTCCCTCCGTTAAGATAACTTTACTTGTCATCAAATAAGGCTGCGAAGACAGAAGAGTCAGAATTGGATTTGTTTAAAATAATTAGACTAACTGAATGGACCCAGCCCCAGAAGAACTGCCCAGTTTCTTAACAGCCGTCATCATCTCTTATTCAATAGCCTCTTTATTCTATACGTTTTTTTCTTTTTCCTATTTGCCCTTTTGTCCTCTTTGTCTCCTTTATTTTCTTTCTGTTTTTCTTTTCTTCTTCTTCTTCTTCTTCTTCTTCTTCTTCTTCTTCTTCTTCTTCTTCTTCTTCTTCTTCTTCTTCTTCTTCTTCTTCTCTTTGTCTCCCTTCTTCCTCTCAGTTGTCTTTTTCTGTTCATTGTCTCATTTCTTTCTTTCTTTCTTTCTTTCTTCTTATTCTTCGTTGACTTTCTCTTTGTCTCCCTTCTTCCTCTCAGTTGTCTTTTTCTGTTCATTGTCTCATTTCTTTCTTTCTTTCTTTCTTTCTTCTTCTTCTTCTTTGACTTTCTCTTTGTCTCCTTCATTTTCTTTTTTGTTCTCCTTTTTTGTCTTTTCTTTACTTCAATTCCCTCTTCACTTTTTTAGCCTTTCACTCCTTTATTTGCGTTTTCTTGTCTTTCCATTTTTTTCTTCGCCCGTTTCTTGTTTTTTTTTCTCTCATTGTTTTCTTGCTCTTTTAATCACATTTTTGCTACATTATTTCTTCATTTTTTTTTGGGGGGGGGGTGTTGTTTCCTTTCATTTCATTTGTATTTTTCATTAATTTTGTTTATATTTTGTTCATCGCCGTCTATTTTCTTTCTTTCCTTCTTTGCCTGTTACTTCACCATTTAATATATATATATATATATATATATATATATATATAACTTTCTCTTTTTTTTCATCTCCGTTTTTGTCTGGGTTTCTTTTTATTATTTCTCTTTTTCTTCTTCTTTTACTTTATTTACTTTTCTTTTTCTTTCTTTCTTTCCTTCCAATCTTTCTTATTTACAAATTTTTCTTTCATTCTTTCTGTCATTTTTTCTTTTTTTCTTTCTTATTTACAAATCCTTCTTTCTTTCTTTCTTTCTTTCTTATTTACAAATCCTTCTTTCTTTCTTTCTTTCTTTCTTATTTACAGATCCTACTTTCGTTCTTATTTACAAATCTTTCTTCCTTTCTTCCTTCCTTCCTTTCATCCTTTCATCCTTTCTTTCTTTCTTTCTTTCTTTCTTTCTTTCGATTTTACTGTTTTTCCAGTTTTTGCTTTTTCAGCTTTTCATATTTTTTTTTTTTCATCATCTGGGTTTTTATTCGTTCCCATTTTCTCTGCTCTTTCTCTCTTTACTTCTTTCTTTCTCTACCTTGCTTCTTCCTTCTTCATCATCCTTTCCGCGCCCTTTTATTCCGACCTTGTTGTTTCTTTCATACACACACCCCAGCACACACACCCCAGCACACACACACACACACACACACACACACACACACACACAGACACTGACTGGGACACGTGAGTCTTCGCTGTTTTGTCAAGGTTATTTTTGATCAGGGGCATTCCTGTCAATATGAAAATGACAGATTCGCACAAGATCAAGATATTTATAACACCTTCTAAAAATTCCCGCTGAACTGAAGGAGATGTGTATGCCCTGCAATGGCGGCTCGCTGGTCTCTATATTAGGATTGCGACATGATGTAGTAGGGTTGAACTTTACAGATTTGCTCGCTTACTTAACACATGTAAACAGCAGAGGCAATTTTGATGCGGCGGCGTTCGTTTGATAAATACTCTACCCTTAATATCAAGGATTTCGTAAACAGTTAACATTAATAATAATAATAATAATAATAATAATAATATATATATATATATATATAGAGAGAGAGAGAGAGAGAGAGAGAGAGAGAGAAGGATAGATAGATCCATCTCTTTAGCTGTATAAATTTTCCCAGTATAATATTCGATCCATTGGTTAGTCACAGGCAAAATTATACTGATTATCTACCAATTTATTTTTACTTTATTTTTCATTATTAAACTAGAAACCTATTGATGGAGCTCTTTACATATATTAATTTTCATTATATATATATATATATATATATATATATATATATATATATATATATATATATATATATAATGAAAATTAATGACAAATTGAACAAAGATTTCGTATAATGCATTTCGTCCTTTAGCACTTGATCATTATATATATATGCATATATATATATATATATATATATATATATATATATATATGAATGGACATTGAAGTCAGTACCCACAGGCGATAGTCTATTTCATGCTAAACGCAATCGTCTGCCCTGGGTGTTGCCTTCAATGTCCGCCTTTATGTTTACATACGCTCTATCCCTGATAGTGAGCACTTTAACCCATAAATATAGCATGCCTTAAAACTATATATCATGTATATATATATATATATATATATATATAGAGAGAGAGAGAGAGAGAGAGAGAGAGAGAGAGAGTGAGAGAGAGAAAGAGAGAGAGAAAGAGAGAGAGAAAGAGAGAGAGACAGAACGAAAGAGAGAAAGAGAGAGAGAGAGAAAGAGAGAGAAAGAGACAGAAAGAAAGAGAGAAAGAGAGAGTGAGAGAGAGAAAGAGAGAGAGACAGAAAGAAAGAGAAACAAGTGTGGAGACGGGAATCAATGCTTTATAGTAACTGTTAATTTCACTCTTCTGGTTGATCTTCAGTCGCCATATAGTGCTGATTCCAAATTATTACCCATTGTCGATGTCCAATATACCCTCTGCCTCTGGTATTGAGCAATTGTTACTTATAGCGTTAAGTAATCTATGCGTGTGTGTGTGTGTGTGTTGAAAATAGGCAAAGGAGTGGCCGAAAACATCAGATCAAAAACTGATGGGCAGTTTTTCTTTTCATACAGTAGCCTGTCTTCACTACAAACAGAAAGAAGAACGCACACATGACGCATTCAAAAAAACAGTAATTGTTGTCTAGCCTTATGTTAATGTATTCTTGTCTACTGTTTTTCCCTTTCGTTCAAAATTATGTATGTATGTTTGTATATATATATATATATATATATATATATATATATATATATATAAGGGTGACCCTTAAGTTCGTGTGCACTTTAAAAAAATTATAACTTTATTTGTATTTGCGATAGAAATAATTTGTAAAAAGGATTAGAAAGAAGTAAATCTATATTATTTAAGGTTTTATTGAAATTTTATTTAAGTTTCAACATTTCCTCCATAATTAGCAATACAAAGGGTAATACGATTTTGCAGTTCACGGAAAACATTTGCCAACTGATTTACAGTAATGCCTGAAATCACATTAGTTATTTTAGCTATACTTAAAACTAGGTACATTAAACTTTATAACATTTTTTACAGATTATTTCTATCGCAAATACAAATAAATTCTTAAATTTTTAAAGTGCACACGAACTTTATCCACACCCTATATATATATATATATATATATATATATATATATATATATATATATATATATATATATATAATACGTTGTCTAAATACATATATTTGCATGCGTGTGTATTGTTGTGCAAAATTATTTTCAGCCTTGTGTTTAGTGCCTGTTAAGCATGGATTAGCTTGGCACAAGGACATGAGGTAAAGAAAGCAGTTGTGATCGAACTCAATAGTAATAATAATAGTTTATATGATTATTTCACATTGAAAACTCGTCATTCAAATGCACACAATTTCCTTTCATCGCAATTATTCAACTTTCACTTGCATTGATTTTCTTCTTTGTCACACGTAAACTGCCATTTCCATGAATCAGTGCATTCAAGTACCATCCCCGTCCCCACATATATGCACACACACACACACACACACACA